>LR990284.1:20697809-21297809 GCA_905147355.2 Apotomis turbidana | reverse complement strand
TTGATGCATAACATTAGACCTGAATATATGAAAGATTTAGCGTTACATGATATCACATCAGTCGAAAAACTTAAATCTTATTGTAAACAATTAGAAATCGCGCGTACGCGAGCCGAACAATTTAGCGAGCCCAACTTAAATCACTTTAAAATTACATCCGATCTACATAAACAAACGTCGCGCTCGCTATGTAAACAGGTTTCTGCATTGAATGACGCTGGCTCTTCGAGGCAATTAGATAAGAAATGCTTTAGGTGTGGACTGAACACTCATTTCACAAATCAATGCAAATCGAAGGAGTTAGTGTGTTTTAAATGTGGTTTAAAAGGAGTTAAGCGTACGGATTGTGTTAATTGTAATGGTTCAAAAAACTAGTTAGTTCGGAACTATCTAACAACTTTGATAATAAAAGGTCTTATGGGTCCAAAAAAGAAGAGATAGTTCTGTTTAAAAAAAAAAATTGATATAAGACCACACTTAAAATTAAAAATATTAAACTTGCAAGCATTTGGCTTATTAGACTCTGGCGCTTTTTGTAGCATTCTTGGAAATAATGCGCATTTAATTTTTTTAGAACATGGATTTAAACTCAACCAGTTTCACACTGACCGTTACGTAAGAACTGCTGATGGAACGGAATTGAAATGTTTAGGGTATATGTCTCTGCCCATTGAATTTAATAATAATTTTAGAGTCATTAATTTTAATGTTGTTACACAAATAACTTCACCAATTATTCTTGGCGTTGATTTTTGGCAACAGTTTGACTTAGGTAGTGACCTTGTTTCTAGTATTCGGTCGGACCAAATAAGTGAATTACCTACGAGTACTTATGTAAATTCTATTTCTCTTAATAAAGGTCTTGAGGAATACGAGTCATTAACCATAGAACAAAAACGAATTATGGATGGCTTGGTTCAACAGTTTGATACAATTAACACAGTGAAAGTAGGTTTAGGGCGTACGAGTTTAGCTCATCACGTGATAGACACGGGTGATAGTAAACCTATCAAACAAAGGTACTACCCTTTATCACCTGTGAAACAACTAGCACTTGAGAAAGAATTAGATAGAATGCATAATTTAGGAGTTGTATCACCTTCACAATCAGCTTGGAATTCACCTGTTGTCATGGTTCAAAAGGCGAATGGGGACTTAAGGCTTTGTTTAGATTGTAGAAAATTAAATGCGGTTTCAAAACCGGATGCGTACCCTCTACCGTATATAAGTAGCATATTGGATCAACTCCGCGATGCGAAATATTTAACGTCAATAGATCTTTCCGCTGCATATTGGCAAATACCCTACGATAGTGAGCGATTGGCAGAAATAACCGCGTTCACAGTACCACGCCGCGGATTATACCATTTTAATGTTATGAGTTTGGGGTTTGGTAGGTGCGTCATCCACGATGCAGCGATTAATGGATAAGCTGTTTGGTCCAGAATTTAACAATAAAGTATTTTGTTTTCAAGATGACATAATTATAATTTCAAGTACTTTCTCAGAGCATGTACAGCTCTTGCAGAGGGTCTATGCGAAGCTCAAGGATGCAAACTTGACAATTAATATGGAAAAGTCTATCTTTTGCCGGAAAGAACTTAAGTACTTAGGATATTTAGTAGACAAACATGGACTTAGAACAGATCCTGGAAAGGTAGATATTATATTGAATTATCCAACTCCCACATCAGCTAAAGAGGTTAAAAGGTTTTTAGGCATGTCAGGTTGGTACCGAAGGTTCATTAATAATTTTTCAAAAATTAGTAAACCATTGAATAAATTAACTAGCAAAAATGTCCGCTTTGAATGGACTACGGAGGCAGAGGAGGCATTTAATCACTTGAAAACTGCTTTGGTGTCTGCACCGATACTTAAATGTCCAAACTTTGATTTACCTTTTACTATTCATTGTGACGCTTCCTCAGTAGCCGTGGCTGGTGTCTTGACACAGACGTATGACGAAGTAGAGCATCCCATAGCATACTGCAGTCGATCTCTGGCTAAGAATGAAGTAAATTTTTCGACGTGTGAGGGAGAATTAATGGCAGTAATTTACGCATTAGAGCAATTTAGATCATATGTGGAAGGTACAAAGTGTAAAATAGTAACTGACCACGCTTCCTTACTCGTATTATGGTTCTATAAACTTAATAACCCATCAGGTCGCTTAGCTAGGTGGAACATGAGATTAAGTCAATTTGATTTCGAAATAGAACACAGAAAGGGCAAATTGAACGTTGTGCCGGACGCACTGAGTAGAATTCAAGTTGACGCGATCGGCACGCCGCTGACTGGGGATAGGTGGTATCGACACGTGTACGATGAGTGTCAGGCCAACCCGCGTAAATATCCTAACTACATGGTCGAAGATGAGAAGTTACTTCGGTACTCTAAAAATAAATATCAGTTAACAAATGAATTTAATTGGAAGTTAGTGATACCCGAGGAAGACAGGTTAGGTATTTTAAAGAAATGTCATGATGAACCAGTAAGCGCTCACTTAGGTGTTTTTAAAACACACAAGCGCATTAGCCTTAATTATTTTTGGCCCAACATGTATCGCGATGTAAAGGAATATGTTAAGAAGTGTGAAATATGTAAACAATATAAACCCGTCAACACGGCCAGACCCGGTTTAATGGGGAACCCTAAAGAGATTAGTAAGCCCTGGGCGGCTATATGTTGCGACCTCCTTGGACCATTTCCAGTTTCACGCAATAGGAATATTCATTTAATTGTATGTACAGACTACTTTAGCAAGTATGTTATGTTGCATCCTATAAGGAGCGCAACAGGCGCAGCTGTGGCTAAGTACATTGAAGAGAAAGTGTTCCTAGTGCATGGCGTATGTAAAACTATCTATATAGATAATGGTCCACAGTTCGTATCTACGCAGTTTAGACAACTGTTACATAAATACAATGTACCAAACATTTATTATAACCCCCGTTATCATCCACAAGTTAATCAAGCCGAAAGAGCGATTAGAAACGTAGTTAACGCTATTGCTTGTTATGTAGGTACAGAACACAAACGGTGGGATGAGAACATCCCAATGTTGCAATGTGCACTTAACTCGGCAGTGAATGAAACTACCAAATTTACTCCATATTTTCTAGTACATGGACGGGAATTTATAATAGATGGAATGTTACATAACTTAGATACAACTCAGCCAATTCAAAGATCTCAAGTAACACTCGGTGAACCCCAAGTGTATAGTAGAAAGTTGGCAGAATTAGACACTATATTTAAAAAGGTACAAAAACATATTCACAATGCCCATTATAGAAATGAAAAATATTGTAACTTAAGGAAAAGACATGTCGATTTAAAAGTAGGTCAGATCGTGTATAAACGTACACATTACTTATCTAATGCCTCGAAGAGATTTACGGCTAAACTAGCACCGAAATTTCAAAAATGTGTCATAACAGCGAAACTTTCACCTTTAGTGTATACTTTAGCAACTTTGGAGGGTAAAACACTAGGTAATTTTCACATAAAGGACATTCTAAAACAAGACGACTAATAGTTCTGCTGCATAAAAGAGTATTGTATGATTGATTGAATGAATGTAAGAAATAAAGATTTTTTTTATCACTAGTGAACTATCTTGGTTAAATAAGCTGTGATTGCGTTGGTGACTGAGCGATGCATAACTAGAAGTAGCTTGTTATCGGAAACATCTGTGCGAGTTAGATAAGAACCTGTTTTAGCCCGCGCGCGGGACATTTAGTAAGAGAATGTTTGTCTTGCAGTGCGCAAATTTACTTAAACAAATTATTTCACTTAATAAAGTGCTGCGGTACATTATGTATCGTACCGTCAATGAAATAACTTAACTGAAATAATAACTTAACTAAGTAATTTAAATACTTGAAATGGTTTGCAAACCACTAAACCACTTAACCACTTAACTACTTAATAAAACCACTTAATCACTTAACTACTTAATAAACTTAAAATAAAAACACGTTCGTTAGTCAACTAATAGAAACTTAGTCGAAACGTAAACACCGTGTGTAAGCATAGATATATATATAGGTAATTATGTAAGCTGTTGAATGCAGGCTTGCATACACTACAACATTAAGTGTGTTGTGTGTGTCTCGATGTGATACCGTAAGAATGTTATCAGTTTATTCATAGATAAGATTCATGGAAGCAATAGGTTAGTAAAATGTAGTGATATATTATGTACATAATAATAGGTAATAGCGTAGTGGTATTGTATTATAAAACAAATATAGTAGTATTTCATGTGTTGCAACACAAAGTTATATTTTATAATAAATAATTAGCATCTCAGAGGATTTGCTGTGTGCATGTTAGTCGTAAGTGCCTGGGTAAACTGTAATTCACTGCTCGTGGGGAAACTACAACATTAAATTAGTTAGGAACACATTTTAACTTATTCAACATTCTTGGTATTTAGATCCTGTTTGATTTAATGTGTGGTTGTGTACTTAGGTCTTCACAAAAGTATCTTCAGTACGAAAAACTTTTTAATCCAAGCAAGGGAGATGTGTAACACGAAATATTCATACCATCGGTAAACTTAAAACAGTTGACTAGCGCGCCATCTAACGGATTTTTTCCGAAGCTATTAGGAACATACGTGAGCCACTCAAGTTAGCTAATTAGAAGCAGACAATGCGCCGTGGTAGTTCCAAATTCCATCGCTCATATAGGCTGGCGTGTTCGGTCATCCGTTCTTTTTGAGCTGCGACGTATCTAGAAACGCACGCGCACACACTCGCCACACTATGGGGAAGGCCATAATCATGTGCCTGAGTATTTGTAGCTGTTGGGAGTAAATCCCTAATGAAGGTGTCTGCAGGCAGCTAAATGTGTTAAATTAAAACATCATCATCCCAGAAATTGTAAGTACATAGTGGTTTTCTTTGTCTTGTCTTTTTCGACACACACGTGCTTCACCTAACGGTACATGGTATTTCATAGTGTCCTTTGTTTTGTCTTAGGGGTCCTTAATTTTAGTCAAGCTGTAAGCTCAATATGGTCATGGAGCCATAATTTAAAAACGAGGATTTAACACGAAGTGGAAACCATGACGCGGTACACTGGAAGACTGCATTGGGTGGCACAGGAGACATAGACGGATGTACACCTGAGGACATCTGCTTCATCAGTGCAACCTTGGATTGAGTAATAGTGTAAATTTGTGTGCTTGAGCCAGGTCAGTCTCCTAATTTAACATTCAGTGTGATTCTCGAACTCTTACTTCAGCGTTAATGACAAGGACCCTAATCTTGAGTGGTGTATTACATACCTTTAATTTAAATAAACTACAATTGCCTGTATACATAAAACTGTATTTTCATTTCGCTAACATCCAGTAGCAGGCGCCCTGGGATAATTGTTTTTTTTAAAGAGTTTCATTTCTCTCCGTGGGTGAAGTCCGGTGAGTAACATTAAATAATGTTATAAGATTCGTAAAGACGGTTCGATAGGACCATGAAAAGGTTCCGTAACTGGCTTCAGTTCTTGAGGATATACTATCTTGGTGGTAAAATGATAAGCGGACTGTAAAACTTAAACTGGTATAATATTTCGAAGTCAAAGAGTACAAAGAAAGCAAGTCCGCTACAAGAGTCGTTAGTCAGTGGATTTTGAAAAAAGCTCTGTTACACAGGTAAGATGAACGAACAATTTGTATACAATGTTACCATAATAAGAAATTAATACATTCGTGAATTTGATTTTACTTTGATACATTTTAATTGAATATTTTATTTAAAAAATATGCAATTTGATTAATTATTATTAGAAAATTATATTTATGAATTAAATAAATTTTCAATGAAAGAAATTGACATTATGTTTATGGATTAGAAAAGGGTAAAAAATTATAGAATTTTTAAACGTTTCGGAACAGGTCTCTTACCCCACGGTGATCAGCCGGGTTGGGGTGATATTCTTTTATTGGTTGTGTGCTTATGGTTGTTGTTTGTGTCCGGTTACCGATGTCTAGTGATTCCTATGCGTTTTGTATAGATGTTTCGGTTAACGAGTGTGATCTAGACCTCATGTATGCAAACGGATCCGTTCTGTGTATTTTTGCTGGAGTATCTCTGATATTACTATCCATCGCTTGCTGGTTTGGTGTTGATGTAGGTGATTCTGAAGCCTCTCTTTTTCTTTTTTCGTTTTCTTTTGGTTTCGTCACTACTTTGTTGCCTTTAATAATTACGTCTTTCCCCTTTGCCCTCTCTCTTTTAAGCTCTTGTTGTAGCATTTTGCGCTTTTCTAATGTTTGCTTAGAGTAATCTTCAGTGATGTATGTTGATTCCGGCATTTTTTTTTATTTCTTAGAATATCAATTTTTTTATTATACGTTGTGAGAGTAATCAGTACTGGCCTTGTTTTTCCATTTGTTTGTTTCCCAATTCTGTGTAACTTGTTTATGTCGTACTTGCCGATTTTGACACTCTGTTTTCTAAGTAATTCTGTAATGTTGTTTAATAGTCCACCATAATTTGTTTCTGTTTCTTTGAATCCATGTATTATAATATTGTTTCTATTTGTCGTGTTTTCTAAGGTATTTATTTTGTTATATAATAATCCGATTTCCGATTTGAGTTTTTCATTTTCTTGGATTAATGGTTTAATTTTATCATCTACGCTCTGTTAAATATTCAGGGATACAGTGTTTGTTATTGTTTCGGCCTGGTTGTGCATTTCTTCTTTTAACTTAACAAATAGCAGCGCCATCTCAGGTGACATTTCCGAGACCATTTTCAAAACGCAGTAACGAAACGAAACGGAACGTGTGAATTAAATGGGGAGTTTGACTTTGCTTATTGGCAACACTTAGTTGGCACTGACAGTTGATTTTGACGTACGTACGTATTGGCTTCTATGATATGATATTAATGAATGCGGGTAGAGGTAAATATGTTTCTTTGTTGATTTTCTAACCTTAATTTGTTCCTCAGATTTGTGTCGTCTGAATTGTCGTAAAATCCAATTATTTTTTCTACTGTTTCTTATTGTAACACTCGATTATCACTTTGTTTTCGTTTTTCCGTGAAGTATTTGTGAAACTGTGTTATTTCTCTATTTGTTTATAGTTAATTTCTCGGAGCAGTGTCGACTATGATGTTAACAATATGACAGCCGGAACCGGAAAAAAAAACGTGCTTATCGATTACAAAACCCAAGTATTCAACGGAGCTCCTAAATAACTCGCATTTATCCTGTTTTAAACACAGACCAGCGTCGCTAAGTCTACTCAATACCTGTTCAAGCCTTTCTACATGAATTTTTCGGTTCGGCCCTGTAACTAAAACGTCATCGAGAAAAATACAGATTGCGTCTATACCTGAAGCTTTTCGATTATTTGTTGAAACAGACAAGGGGCAGAGGAAAGACCGAAAACCAGTCTTGTATATCTGTAAATTCCCTTATGTGTGTTGATACAGGTTAAGTTTTTTGATGAGTCATCCAATTCGCACTGGTTATACGCCCTTGACAGGTCCAATTTTGAAAACTCCACACCACCATGCAGTTTGGAAAATAGCTCTTCGATTCGCGGCAAGGGGTATTTATCAATAAACAATGTTTTGTTTAGGGTCACGGAATAATCGCCACAAATTCGAATATTTCTATCCGCTCGTAAAACTGGAACTGAACAATGGGCGTTGCCATGTTGGAATGACTCACCTGCGCTGACGGATCGGAAGCCATTTAAGTTGAGCCCGGTATTGAGACACGTGATCAAACTTGCGGAGACCGAAGCAAAAGAGAGCGGACAAGCATGATCTTCATATGAAGAGGAAGGAAATTCTGCAGAAACCTCAATGAATGAAGGGACGCGAAAGTTTCCTACTGATCTCAGAAATATGAGGTGCCCATGACAAAGATTTATCTATGGTAATGCCAAATTTTTTTACAGTAGAAGAGAAAAGTACAGGCGTACCATCAAAGAAAATAACTGGCTTAACTTGATCTGAAAGCTTGGAAATAAGGGGCTTCAACAGCCTGTGACTTCTTGGCATTCTTCATCAAACCAAAGAATCAAGCCCAATCACGGATTGATTCCAGGTCTAAATTGATTTGCGAAACAAAGGAGCCAAAATCATCAATGCTGGCCGCCGCATAAAGCTGCAAATCGTCTGCATAGACATGGAACGAGGAGGAGAGTGACTGTGGTTGGTGATTCCGTTAATGGAGGCAGAAAAGAGTAATGGAGAGAGTATGCCCCCTTGAGGGACACTAGCAGACAGTTCACACCAGCTAGAAAATCGGTCACCAACTCGAACCCGCTGTTGCCCCCCAAAAAGGTAATCACGAAACCAGGACAGTGAAGTTGGAGATATATTTAAAGTACTAAGTAAACTGAGAAGGATATCAAAATCAACAGTGTTAAAAACACTACTAAAATCTAGGAGCACCAATATAGTCACTTTTCTATATTCTATATTAAGACGAATGTCGTCGGTGATCTTAACCAAAGCTGTGGTTGTGCTAAAGAATTGAACAAGTTAAGTCTATTTAGGTGTGAACGGGGACGTGGATTTACAGAGGATTGAATGATTTTGGATAAGACGGGAAGAATGGACATACGACGATACCTTCGGAACTGTCAACCTTAAACTTGACTTTGGACTGCGGCGTGTTTTTACTTGGCAGTTTGTGGTGGCTGACGTTAATACTGCTATCATTGGTTCGGACTTTCTGTCCCACTACCACCTGTTGCCTGATTGTCACCACAAGAAGCTTGTAGATGGCAGCACCGGTCTTAAGGCCACTGCTGCTACCGCTGCCACCACGCAGTCTAGCGTCAAATCTATTGGTTCACAGAACTCTTCGTTAGCACAAGTGCTCGCTGAGTTCCCTGAAATAACAAAACCACCTGGATTACAACGGTCCATCAAACACAGCACTGTTCATCATATTCGGAATACCGTTGGCCCACCTATTTCCTGTGGCACAGAACGTCCGTCCGAAAGTGCTTGGTCGTCCCCTTTACACATGACCACCAAAAAGGACCAGTCCTGGCATCCTCGCGGCGGCTACCGCGCCTTGAACGCCAGAACTGTTCCCGACCGGTATCCCGTGCATCATATCAATGATTTTGCAACCAACCTTGCAGGTGCCAACATCTTCAGCACCCTCGATCTTGTGAAGGCCTAAAATCAGATTCCAGTAGCTGAGGAGGACATCCCCAAGACCGCCATTGTTACACCGTTCGGGTTATTTGAGTTCCCATTTATGACCTTTGGCTTGCGAAATGCAGGTCAAACCTTTCAACGGTTTATCGATGAGGTTACGCGCGGTCTGGATTTCGTGTTGCCCTACGTCGACGACATACTCGTCTACTCAGCTGACGAAGATCAGCACCGGGAACACCTCCGAATACTCTTCAAGCGCCTTCAGGATTATGGAGTAGTTATCAATCCTTCGAAGTGCGTATTTGGCGCTCCTGAAGTAGTGTTCTTGGGCTTCCAGGTCAGCTCAAAAGGTACTCGGCCTCCACAAGATCGAATTCAAGCTCTAATTGATTTTCCGCCTCCGAAAACTGTCCAAGGTGTGCGCCGTTTCATCGGCATGATGAATTACTATCGCCGTTTCGTGCCTCACGCCTCACAGTTTCAGGCGCCTCTTATAGACGCAGTAGTCGCATCGCAATGGTAAGGGTCTCAAGCCATTTGTATGGACACCCGAACTTCTGGAACATTTCGAAGCTTGCAAATCGAGCCTTTCGAATGCGACCCTACTGCAACATCCGGTCAACGACGCACACCTTGGGCTATTTACGGACGCTTCTAGTGTCCACATAGGTTCCTGCATGCAGCAACTTGTGAACAATCAATGGTGTCCCCTTGCCTTTTTCAGCAAAAAGTTGACCCCTGATCAGGCTGAGTGGCCAGCTTACTACCGAGAACTACTGGCGGTGTACGAAAGCGTGCAGCACTTCCGTCACATTCTCGAGGTACATCATGTTACTATTTTCACTGACCACAAGCCGTTGCTGTATGGTTTCGTACAGCGTCGTGAAAAGCTTCCACCATCGCAGTTGAACCAGTTATCGTTCATCGGCCAATTTACGACAGACATCCGTTACATCAAAGGAGAGGATAACGTCGTCGCCGATGCGATGTCACGGATCGAAGCAATCTCGTTAGAAGAGGACTACGAAGCTCTTTCTAAATCTCAGCACGAGGACCCAGAACTCGCCGACCTACGTCAAGGAGGTTCCAGCATTCAGCTTTCTTCTATTGCTGTTCCTGGCACGGACGTCTCCATACTTTGCGACGTTTCCACCGGCAAGCCTCGTCCTTATCTGACCCCTTCGTATCGTCACGCGATGTTCGACAAGTTACACAACTTGAGTCACCCTGGTGTTCGAGCCACCACTCAACTTCTGGTAGGACGCTATGTCTGGCCGTCCATTCGGAAAGACTGTCGCAGGTGGGCTCAATCTTGCCTTGCGTGTCAGCGCAGCAAGGTCACCAGACATACCTCGGCTCCTCTGGGCAGCATCGAGCAACCATCTGGTCGCTTTACACATGTCCATATTGACATCATTGGCCCCCTCCCTGTCTGTCACGACTTTCGTTATTGTCTCACGGCCATTGACAGGGTTTCCAGGTGGCCAGAAGTGTGCCCTATGCGCTCCATTACTGCCATCAAGGATGGGTTTCTCGTTTTGGTGTTCCTTCTATCATAACAACGGATCAGGGCACCCAGTTCGAATCGGATCTTTTCCGGCGCCTGATGCAAACATTTGCAACTAAGCGCATTCGGACAACCGCATACCATCCTTGTGCGAACGGAATGATCGAGCGTCTCCATCGCCAGTTAAAAGCAGCACTTATGTGTCACTCAGGCTCCTGGACACGCGCTCTTCCTCTTGTCCTTCTCGGCATGCGTACGTCCTTCAAGGAAGATTCGAAGGCTACGGCTGCCGAGATGACATATGGCGAACCTCTCCGTTTGCCCGGAGAGATGTTGATGTCCGAACCGGGCGACGAACGGCTCGACGACGCTGCAGACTTCGTCACTCAGCTGCGAAGCAAGATGTCGTCCCTTCGCCCGGCCTCAGCCTCACGCCACTCGACACCAAGAGTCTTCGTGTCAAAGAACCTACCTACTGCGTCGCACGTTTTCCTCCGTGACGACACGGTGCGACGTCCTTTACAGCCTCCCTATACAGGTCTTTTCGCTGTACTACAGCGTTCCACGGACGGGAAGACCCTTACCTTGGATATCAAGAACAGGAAGGTTGTAGTGAGCGTCGACCGCGTGAAATCCGCTTACGTTGATTCCGACAGCTATTCTGGTACGGTTGAACCAACCCCGGTCGCCTAAGAACTTACCTGCACCACAGCCAGAACCCATTTCTACTGCTGCAGATACCACAATCCCAAAACGACATCTAACCACACGGTCTGGTCGTACATACAGTGAGATTTCAAAACAACAACGACTTTTGTTACTTTTAGATTAATTTTTATATTCCTTTATCCTTCTCCGTGGGGGGTGGTGTGGCGTCTAAATGCCTATCTCAAACGCCATCTTATTTTATTGTAGCAATACTACTGTACCAAAACTATGTTACAGTGGCACCACTCATAATACTACTTCCATCTTGGCTTTCTAACTAGCGCACACGCACTCTGTACGGTTATAAATATTATTTGTGACACAGTCATTAAACTACTTCAACTTCACTCTGCCTTCTTCATTTTGACGACCTGGAGGAGAGGACCCCCGCAACGCAACAATTAAAACATCGGGGACGCTTCATCACATTACCGTTCCCGATAATATCATTTCTGAAAATTTCCACTGTCTAGCTATCACGGCTCATGAGAGCCGTGACAGACGGACAGACGGACATCGGGGGCTTAATTATAGGGCCCCGTTTATACCCTTTGGGTACGGAACCCTAAAATTGTTTAACCCATCTTTGACGCCGATGGTACAAAATCAAATCATATTCACTTTCCTGTCAAACATTTCCGCAACTCAATAAAGTCTCAAAACGTTTGTAAATAATTTGTTACTACTTCGCGGAAATTCGCTTCAAAGTGTCTTGTTTAGATTCGATTAAAGGGATATTTGTTTTAAAGGGATTAAGTGATCAAAACTTCCATGAACTGTGGTCATGGGCCCAGGTTACTTGCACTAAAGGTTCTATCTTCGCGTGTAAATTTAATGCAAACATAACGCAAATCCCTTGGAAATAGAAAAACATAAAAATATCCGACAACCTCACACAAGTTGAAGTTTGACGATGCGGTTGGCGCAGTGGTTAAGCAACTGCCTACTGAGCCGACGGTCCTGGGTTCGAATCCCGGCCAGGGCAAATATTTGTGAGATGAACTCGAATATTTGTGGTTGGTTCATGGTTTTTCTATGTATTTAAGTATATATTTCTGTGGCTCTAGTGAAAAGGGGTTAAAGTGCACTTATGACCTTTTTGCGTTATATACACCAAAATTCACAAAAAAAAATTGCGCATCTTTTGGTGTAATCGGAGCTAAGTTATCTTTTAAAATGACAAAGTTAGGATTGTGCCAAGCGGTATATCTGGTAAATTATGTCGTGAAATATGGTGCAACTAAAGATAACATTGGACAATTTAGTGTTTTGCATGTGGAGAACGATTTAAGTTCATTTGTCTCTTTTAACGCATCCTGTGTTAAAGGATCAATTTTTAATTATACCTTTTTACAAAACAAGATTACAAACCTTAAAGAATATAAATGGACTTTAATCTGTATTTACTACTTTATGTTAAACATTAATGGTATAAGTCGAATTGTATCTCTTATGAAATCTGGTATTTCATGATCAATGTTTACTTGTACCGATTTGCACCAGCAATTTACCCATAATTTATAAAAATAAATCGAAATTAATCCATATTCACGAATAAATAGTTAGTATTTATGGGTGTATATAGACTTATACCAGTGAGATGTATCATTTTACACCACGACGATTACTTGTATCAAGAAGTTTGTATTATAAAGTCTCTTCGCTGTCGTTTATTTCAAGTACATTTGAATCTAATAAATCATCCCATTATAAAATTTGGCTCACCAGTTAGACTGACCTGGTAGTGATGTAGGCATTTTTTTTAAGTTGTTTAACTTGCAATGTATGTTACTATGTTTGTTTGGGATATTGCAATTCAATTTTGAAGCAGAATATCTGCAACTGATTGAGCTGAAATTTTGCCCAAGTACCTATGTACTTCCTACTTAAATATGACAATATAATAATATGGTACCATGAGACTGGTCTGGTGCCCAGAAGGTGGCCCTAGGATTAAAAATATGTTTTAGTATGTTACACAGAATGGCAGGCCGATCTCGAATCGATCGAATGCTCAAACTTGTTGAGGAGAAAGGTGACAATAATTGTGTCGACTCTATTAGCACTCCTGAAATAGGCAGAACGTAGTGTTCACTAATTCTGACTCAGAAAATTTACGAGAAATGGAAGAAACCGGAACGGCAGAAGAAGCAGAGCAACTTTCGTTTTGGGACAGAGTCGGTCTAGGACGAAAACGACAACCTAAAAAAAGTGAGAAAATAAACATAGGGAGGACAGGAAAAAGAGGAGACATTTTGGTAAATAGTATGAAACAAATAGTATGAAAGCAAAAAAATATAGGAGAGAGTCTAGATGCTAGGACAATTTTAAAATGAAATGCGCAATAAATATGCAAGAAGAACTATATATATTTGAGAGTTAATAGGGCTTTAGGAGAATATATAACAAAAGGGTTCAGTACATTGCTAATTTAATTGAATTAGAGTTTAAAAACACAAAAGTAGACGCAACAACAAAGAATAGACAGTTTGCCAATTATTTAAAAATAAAGACGAGAGTTACGTGTTATCACATTTGCAGAGGCTGGTAATGCGATAACCATTTGACGAAACATCAAAGTTTGTTCCAGGAGTAACTGAAAAACTTAAAGTCAGTAAAGAACTTGTCCTAGATTCAGCGTCATGGAGAGTGCTGAGTACCACAAAAATAATGAAATATTTACAGCGGTCCAATACGGATATCGGTAAAAAAACGGTTTTTTGTTAAATTTGATAAACCCGAGGGTAAGATCTTTTACGAATAATTGTTATGTTATGAAGATGTGGTAGATTCCCATCCTTTGGCGCCAACAGAGCACAGGCAAGAATTGATTTTATACAAGAATTTAAATTTTACATGCTGACCCTCAAAACGTGATACATGTTATTTTCCGTGTCTAAATATTCACAATTGCGATAAAATTTTAGTATAAGGTCTCATACTAAAAGTTATTCGTAATTGTAAGTTAACTGGAAAAACTAAATTTTGTACTTATCTCGTTTTAGGTAATTATCATCTTGTATCGCTTAAGAAAGTTGATTACTTAATATTTTATTCGTTTTGATGAAAGCCCAAAAGTTAAAGACGATGAGAATAATTTTATATGCTAATGTTGACTTTTCTGTTATTTTTGTAATAAAGAATAAATAAAAATGAAGATTTTTTATTATCACTGCACCGCAAAAAAATGATATAACTTCTAAAATACTGTTGGTAAAGGTGTGTTTATATTACAGTACACCTAAATTAATTGAGTGCAAAAGGGTAAAAGTTTGTTTTCTTAGGATTATCTCTGAAATAAAGCTCTTAAATGATAGGTTTCGTTTAGTTACGTATTTCTTATTTAGGGTGTTCATGTATTTTTCCTTTATAAAAGGAGATAACTTTAAATAAACCGAACAGCAAGTCCATTTACACTTTCTAAAATAATGGTGAAAATTGGTATAAGTTCAGTTATATTCCCGGGTAGTGTAAGTGTTATGGATGAAAAGGGGTATAAAGTAAGCTATGTCATTAAGAACACGTTTTGGCACGGATATAAGTCACATTTTTTTTTAACCGTTAACTTTGGAGAAGTAAGAATATTACCCCGTGAAAGCGGATTTTTTAAATATTTAAACTGCATTTAAAGTTTATTTGTAAGTATAGTGGTTGAAGTACAGTGATCAAAAGTCTGAATAATTTTAAGCCGCAACGGTTTTTTGCGTCTCCTGTAAAGTAGTGTTTTTCGAGTTTAACCCCTTTTCACTAGAGCCACAGATTTAAGTATCTGCATAAGTATGTATATCGTCGTCTAGTACCCATAACACAAGCCTTCTTGAGCTTATTTTGGGAATAGATCGATTTGTGTGAGGTTGTCCCATATTTATTTATTATTTAAGTTGATCTAGTTCCACAGCAGTAAGCTCTAGTAGGCTTGTGTTATGGGTACTAGTTGGCAATAATAGTAGATTGTTCAACAAGGGACTAAAACAAGCCATAATGACACGAGATGTTTTAGCCACCCGAGCTAAGCGAGGGTGGCTAATAGTTCGAGTGTCATTATGGTTGTTTAGTCTCGCGTTAAACACTCTACTTTTCACTTTGAATGCGAGGAAAATAAACGAGGTTCAGTATAAAATTACAATGTTTATTATAACAAAGTTTCTTACAATTACGCCGTACAGCCGTTAATCTAACCTTAGAAAAATTTAAAGGGCAATTTGTACAATTCTTTACATTTAAATGTATGGTTTTCCCCTGTAAATTAAGTTGGGTCGGCGTGGTTTGTAATTGAGAAGTATGCTCAATATTTTCACTCGAAGTCGAAGTAAAAGTTGGAGAGAATGGAGAGTATAGTAGAGACGTAGAACTTTCCTCAAAAAGGTTGCCGATTGTCATTTCTTTAGGCTCATTCTCATCCCGCGATGTTGATGGGCGTGGGTCAAATGTTGGTTGTGATTTCTGCTTTGAGGATATTTTAATTCCTTCAATATAGTGTACCTTCGATAGATAATGTATTTATTTTGGATTGACTCCTCTATATAGCCATCAGCTTTATTCTTCTTCACTAGAAGATGATGATTACATATTTTGTCCGTAATTTATAAAGTGATACAATTAATTGGTCTAATTGGTGATAACAATTCAAGCTTGATACAAGTAATATCTACTCATAAAAATTCTAATAGAAAAAAAAATGTTCCGTGGTTTTTTTTTTTTTGTAAAGTTAGCTTTAAAAGCTTGCATATTTAGCCAACAGATTTAAACTTGAAAACTATTTTATTTAAGACTAATAATATAGACTTATGGACCATGCATGATAAAAGATAAAATTACATTCGTATTCGTAATAATTAATCGTGTTTCATGAATTAAAATCTTTAATTTTTATATTTTTGAGCTGTTGTAGTTTTGAGGTTATTTTTACGCACCAAAAAGTTTGTATACCTATCACTGAAAATGGCTATTAACAGTATTAACCTCCACCATTCACAATCACAAACGTCGTGATTGGCTGTTTAGGGGTTTCCAAAGTAAATTAAAACAATTTTACTTTAGTCCCTAGAGATTAATAAGGAGCTTTAGTCTCAATATGCAGAGACTAAAGTAACATTTTAAGAGCATGAGAAGTGAAAACATACTTATATAGATATACATACCCACTTTAATACTAGTAAGACGAGTTCGTCACATAAATATTTGCCATTGCCGGGATTAGAACCCAGGATTGCCGTATTGAAGTAGGCAGCTGCTTTACCAGTGCTCGAACCTCGTCGTCGAAACCAATCTAAATGTATAAGGGACTTATTATCTGTCATTGAATTGAATTCAGTGAGAGGGTATAATCTACTTAGCTACTGCACTTTGAACGCGTTAATCTAATTCATGCTTTCAGTAAGGTCAGTCACAAAAGTACAGTGGATGAGCCGGGACTTTGATCACCGGACGCTATAGCAACGTGAATATATATGCTATCTCACTCTCACTACCCGTGTCAGTAGTCTGTTTGCAGTACTGCCGTGTTACGGTAAATGGCCGTATCTTTATACGGATGTCATAGTAAGATACGTCTTTTTAACATAGCATGGCAGAGTATCATATAAATCAAGACAATCAGATGTTTTATAGTCATGTGGGGTATCTTTTTAGCGATGATTATTGATTACTACGCGTTTATTAATTTAACTTCGTTTTTATTTTTACATTAAACCACGCGTACTCATATATATAGGGGTGACGATCACGTAAACTTATAGAAAAGCGCAGCGTGGATGGGCCCCGACTAGATGGACGGATGACCTCGTGAGGGGAATCAATGGATGCGGTCTGTACGGTATCGCACTTTGTGGCGAGCTATGGGAGAGGCCTATGTTAAGCAGTGGACGTCTGTGGCTGATAGTACTCAAATATTGTTAACCTCTGACTACCAGACGCGATAGTCGGACGTTGAACCGACTAAAACTGAGGTTTCTTAAACAACAACAACTTAATCATCTTGGTAATTTGCTACAAAAATTTAGAAAGTAATAATAACGAGAATGAAAAGTTTTATTTTATTAATTTAAGAATAACCATTAAAACCATCGTTATCAAATATAGAATGGGAACAATTTAAACGCTCACCAAAATGGCTTTTATACCCCAAAACTAAATTCCAAATAAAATGAATTGCCTCCATTTAAATTAAACCCACTCTATACAGTGCTCCCCAAATTAAATCATTTTGTATTCCAAAATCGATATACATTACACAAGAATAATTTTATGTTTAGTCAGTATATCTTTTTGCTACCCAAAATAGATTTTTTGTTCACCAAATATTGTTTTCATAAAACATCAAAATTATTACCAAAAATATCTTTTTGCTTCCCAAAATGGATTTTTTGCTCACTAAATATTGTTTTCATAAATTAGTGTTTCAGCTAGGTAACCATCTAATCTTGATCACCTTTCAGAGCAGATCCGACACGGCCGGGTTAGGTTAGGTTAGTTTTATTTTTATATCCCTAAAAAACGCTCCATAATGTGCGGTAGTCATTATTAGCTATGCTATATCAATTTGAAATTTTCTCCATACAAATCGTTTTTTTTTCGATATTTTCCGAATTTGACCGAATTTTCGGACAAGATTTCACATTCATATTTTTGAGCCCCGAGAGCCCCCCGATACCGAGTCTTAGCCGCCTAGCACCAATTTGAAATTTTGAAGCGTTTATTTTTCAATATTTTCCGAATTTGACCGAATTTTCGGACAAGATTTCAGATTCATATTTTTGAGCCCCGAGAGCCCCCCGATACCGAGTTTTAGCCGCCTAGCACCAATTTGAAATTTTGGTGAAAAAGGACATTTTGGTGAGCATTTAGTTTTTTGCCTCAGCAAAAATGACTAAAATGGAAGTAATAATATAAAATATTGGTGACATCCATTTGACAATAATATAGATTATTTGGTCTGAAATTAACTTTAACGGTGTTCATATATTTTTATAGCATGTAAGTAAAATAATTATTTGCTTTATTTATATAATAGTTTGGGATACACTATTTGGTGAGCATTCATCCGTTTTGGCAAGCATTAAGAATTTATTGGTAGTAATTTATCTACATATTTGGTAGGCGTTTAATCATAATTGGTAGGCATTAAAACACAAGCCATATAGAATGCTAGCTTTGGCACAATTGATAATTACTAAATATTATATAAGATATTTCTTGCGTTACTACTTAAAACCTTTGCCGAATCAAAAGTCAAAGCTATCAAAAAGAAATAGTGAAATGCCTCATTTTAAATGTTCTATACCTACAATAATATATCTAGTAATCTACTATTCTATTACTTACTATTATCGCGCTGGCAAACGGCAGAAAAACTAATAATAGTGTCTAGAACCGAAGAGAATACTAAGGTATTGTCATCGTATAAAAATCAAAGCTTATGCGAAATCAAAAGTCCAGGCGTCAGCCAATTTAACCGAATGACAGTTGGCACTGGCGAGGTGTGGAGCGGATTTCATTTCGGACAATTGCTGAGTAAGCTAATTACTAGCCGACTGTTTGAGTCTATGCGACAAATCGAGCCTTATTTTATTGTTCAGTGCTATACGTTATTATACAGCGTGGATTTTTTCTATAGGCCCTGGAGGGGAACTACCTTAAATCCTTTAGTTAGCTCATTTTAATGAAAGGAAACATTCCTTTATTCTTAAAAAGAAATAAAACTGCATTCAAAGATTTTCCAAAATTTGCTTGCCTCAACCGGGAAGCGAACCAACTAAAAATTAAAAAATAAACCCTCGATATTTTATTTCACGAATCGGTAGGATTATTGTTCAGGATAAAATTTATCCGGTAAACTTAGCCCAACACTCATCTGTTGTACGAGATTCCATGAAATTTCATACTTATTACAAGTTCTTTATTCACAATACGACTACTGTTCACTTATAATAAGTAAATCACATGTTATAATTTTCTTATCTCTCTGTAATGTATCTACGAAGCTACTAACTAAACATCCTGGTCCTCCGCCTGCGTCACCCTCGTCTCCTTGCTAATCTCTACTCCTACAACGAAGCCCTAAGAAAACCCTACAACAATCACCTAAGGACATCTTAACAGCAGCTCCTAGCCTACCACATCCTACAACTAACAAATCTAGATATGAAATGGTCTTCATAACAATTGAGCTAGAACATTTCTCAATAACTAATGGCCAAAAATGTGATCGGTTTAGCCGTGTGAAAGTCTAGATTGTATAGGACCCAACGTTGAAGTAGTAACTCAGTTTCTTTTAAGAGATATTTAACCGTGATGTGTCGCTAAGTGCCTCCGTATACTGTGCTATGCTACTATGTATTACCAAATAAATGTGTATTCTCTTACTTATTTAATGCAAGCTTCTCCTATCCTACTGCTACCTTGGTTCTTTGTACTAAATAAAAATTTCTAACAACTTAATGTTATCTATCCTCAAAATATAAAATTATTACTTCCAATGTGGTCTAGCCTTCAAAAATATCTTCAGTTCCTATAGCATGATTAAATATGGGATACTTTACTCTTATTAAAATTTATTTAATTCTATAAGAAATATAAAATTCATCCAGTCCATAGTTAGGTATAATTTTACTAGATTACTCTATGTAACAATAAAGATCAGTATGTGAACCTATCCAAATGATATTAGGATTCTGTGATGAAAGATAATTTAGTTCTAGAATTGCCTGTCCTTACTCCAGAATTTATAGTAGTCAAGTGGTTATGTACAAAATAAAACTACACTTCAATACTAATCTATAAATAGGTTGAAGTTACAGAACCTATAAGATTTTATTACAAATTTAATTAATCTTAAGTTTACATATTTGACAAAATTAAATAATTTTAGTATGATAAATTAAGGAATAATGGCATGGAATACATACTTTTAATAAGTTCCAGTATGATATTCTAAAATAGATTCTAGATCTATACAATAGGTAGTAAGTCGTTGTCATCACAATTAATAAAATTAAAAATTTTAAAAACCCCCGACATGACAACCAATAAAAATAAAGAAATAAAATCTACGAAATGTGCCTATACAATGAACAGTAGAAAAAGAATCCAAGCTTCGTAGCGTTCGGGGGACCGCTAAGTACCTAACCTAAATGAAATGAAATATATTTTTCAACGCAATATTGCATGTATGCATTTGGCCTTCCCACTTTACGATTTTCAGTACATTGCATTTCATTTACTTAGCGGTCCCCCGACGCAACGAAGCTTGGATTCTTTTTCTACTGTTCATTGTATAGGCACATTTCGTAGATTTTATTTCTTTCTTTTTATTGGTTGTCATGTCGGGGGTTTTTAAAATTTTTAAATTTTTAATTTTATTTTTATTTCATATTTTTTAAACAAACAGAAGTTTCGTCCCGGAATTTTCTTCTTTTGACACTATTTTTGTTTTACACCGTTTAAGGTCCAGGGTTTCCAATCTTTCGTTGAGCTTGATCCTGGACTATAATTATGTAGGTACAGCAGGACCCCAAGCCAGCGGTAATGAATGCCGTCTTCTCTAAGATTTAAGTTGGATATATTTTGATTTCAATAGCCTTAAGCAACATTCTGGGAAAAAATCCGTTAAAGTAAGACTAGTTAATGCTTATAATGGCAAAATGGCGAAGTTATTAGCCAAGACAATCAAAATATATACATTAAATGCACTGCTCATGCAGTCAGTCGCAAGAACCTGCTACTTACGGCCTCAAACAGAACCAGGTTTCTATTCTACAGGATCCATATAGTAGGTACGGGTGGCTTACTTAGCTCCATAAAAAATGCAGTTGGTGCTAGATAACTTGACTTAGTTTTGAGAGACCTAATCATCGATACCCCACACCATTGGATAAACAAACAAATGTTTTTAAAAATGTATTCAACCACTTTGTCTCTGAGCTAAGCTGTGTACAGACTGACACAAACTACAAAATTCTAAAAAGCTGTTATTCACTTAGGCAAGAGTACTTTTGCTAAAGCTTACGTGTCATTTAGTCGCGTTAAAATCTTGCAGGGTGTTGCTATTTGTGACCTCAATCAAAGGAACCTGTTCAATAGTTCTAATAACAATTCAGCTTTAGCAGAATTCCGAAACTTAAAAATATTGACCCAGTACTGTGACAGAAATTATAATGAGTTTTTTTGTCAAAACAGTTTTTTTGGGACTCGGTTTTATTATTGACTGTACTTTCTTACACAAATATTAATTGCTCATCAAGAACAATCAGACGAGCCCAAACACCGTGGGTTTATCTTGTGCTGTTTAGGAGTTCCTACGGCCATCTTCAGCTCCAAGGTACCAAATTATTGTACTGTCAAAAATTTATTAATCTAATAAAATTTAACATTTATCCAACATTAGAAATTCTTGGCTTAGATCCTTTCACAACTCTCTGTCAGGCCTCATCATGAGACCGTCATTTAGTAAGTGATATAGAAAATGATAATAATACTTAACATGTAACCAAAACTTTGGAATCCTTGGCTTCAATATTGGCTGAAATCCATTAACAACTAGCTGGTCATCATGAGACCTTCATTTATTGAGTGATATAGAAAATGCTAATGATACTTAACATTTAACCAAAATTTGGAATCCTTAGTTTCAATATGGGCTGAGATCCGTTCACAACTACCTGGTCATCATGAGACCTTCATTTAGTAAGATTACGCTAATAAAATTTAACATTTATCCAACATTAGAAATTCTTGGCTTAGATCCTTTCACAACTCTCTGTCAGGCCTCATCATGAGACCGTCATTTAGTAAGTGATATAGAAAATGATGATAAATACTTAACATGTAACCAAAACTTTGGAATCCTTGGCTTCAATATTGGCTGAAATCCATTAACAACTAGCTGGTCATCATGAGACCTTCATTTATTGAGTGATATAGAAAATGCTAATGATACTTAACATTTAACCAAAATTTGGAATCCTTAGTTTCAATATGGGCTGAGATCCGTTCACAACTACCTGGTCATCATGAGACCTTCATTTAGTAAGTTAATTATATAGAAAATGCTAATAATACTTAACATTTAACCAAAATTTGGAATCCTTGGCTTCAATATTAGCTGAAATCCATTAACAACTAGCTGGTCATCATGAGACCTTCATTTATTGAGTGATATAGAAAATGCTAATAAAACTTATCATTTATCCAAAATTTGGAATTCTTAGCTTCAATATTGGCTGAGATCCATCAACAACTACCTGGTCATCATGAGACCCTCAATTAGTGAGTCATATAGAAAATGCTAATAAAACGTAACATTTAGCCAATATTTCGAATTATTGACTTCATTATTGGCTGAGATCTCGTCACTTGTTCCAATGAAAGCTGAATATCTTGGAAACTACTGGTCCTATTTCCACCAAACATAGCTAAGAACCAACTCGACGGAAAAGTCTTTCGATAAAAAAAAAACCGCACTTAAATTGGTCCATCCGCTTGGGCGCTACGATGCCACAGACAGACACACAGATACACATGTTAAACTTATAACACCCCTCTTTTTTCGTCGGGGGTTAAAAATAGCAACGGCTAGATTATAATACTACGGAGAAGATATCTTAAGGTGTATAAAAAAATAGAAATTTGTTGTTACAAAATCCCCTACCCCGCTAAGTACGCGGAGAATGTCACTGAACGCTTTACCTATCTATTCCTGAGAAGCAAATCGAATTAAAACGTTCAGCTAGAGGATGGGGAACTCCGCACCTAATCTAAGCTGAACAAACCACAGTGGGACCACCCCGCAACCTTGCATGATGCCTAGACTACGGCAAGGTGCCAGGAGGTCCATCTTTTGGGAAGCCTCTTTGCCCAGGCATCTTTAAAGTTAACTACACAAGGCCTATTCTAAGAATTGAATCACCTACCTATTTAACTAGTTAAATATATGTAATGGTTGTAACGACTATGACAATTCAGAAAAATGAAGTTATAATTATATTTATAAGAACTCTAGTACACTACTCTTTCCTAGTAGGTAAGAACCCTTCTAATAAGTTCTAGAACTTGGTTTTCGTTTGACCATACTCATAAATGTCATACATCCTTGAAATCATGAAGACTTTTGTGTCCGTTCGTAGTATCTTTCAACTCTCGACTGACTTATTCTGACAAGGAAATTCTTCTACACTTCTGTGATATAAATGAATTCAGTTCTGAAATCTGTGATGTAAATACGGGAACGAATAACTTTCATTATTGTTATCCACCAAGTCCCCGGCTTTTCTTAGCAATTTACACTTCAGACACACCAAATCCAACAATAGGAATGCTTTGTTTTTAACCCCCGACGAAAAAAAGAGGGGTGTTATAAGTTTAACATGTGTATCTGTGTATCTGTGTGTCTGTCTGTGGCATCGTAGCGTCCAAGCGGATGGACCAATTTAAGTGCGGTTTTTTTTAATCGAAAGACTTTTCCATCGAGATGGTTCTTAGCTATGTTTGGTGGAAGTAGGACCATTAGTTTCCAAGATATTCAGCTTTAATTGGAACAAGTGACAAGATCTCAGCCAATATTGAAGCCAAGGATTCCAAATTTTGGTTAAATGTTAGGTATTATTAGAATTTTCTATATCACTTACTAAATGAAGGTCTCATGATGACCAGGTAGTTGTTAATGGATCTCAGCCAATATTGAAGCGAAGGATTTCAAATTTTGGTTAAATGATAAGTATTTTTAGCGTTTTCCATATCACTTACTAAATTAAGGTCTCATGATGATCAGCTAGTTGTTAATGGATCTCAGCCAATATTGAACCTAAGGATTCCAAATTTTGGTTAAATGTTAAGTATTATTAGCATTTTCTAAATCACTTACTAAATGAAGGTCTCATGATGACCAGGTAGTTGGTAATGGATCTCAGCCAATATTGAAGCGAATAATTCCAAACGCTGGATAAATGTTGTTTTATCAGCATTTTCCTTATCACTCACTAAGTGAAGATCTCATGATAATCATCTAGCAGGGCTGGACTAAGCGTGGGCCCCCTCCCCTATAAGGAGAACATTATTATGGTACAAGTCCTGCATCTCGGACTGGGTCCCTAGACTAGCTGAGCCCCTAGGCCCGGACCTTGTGGGCCTAGGGGTAAATACGGCCCTGTCATCTAGTTGTGAGAGGATCTAAGCCAAGAATTTCAAATGTTGGTTAAATGTTAAGTTTTATTAGCGTAATCAACTATTTAATAAAATTTTGACAGTACAATAATTAGGTACCATGCAGCTGAAGATGGCCGTAGGAACTCCTTAACAGCACAGAATAAACCCATGGGATTTGGGCTCGTCTGATTGTTCTTGATGGGCAATTAACGTTTGTGTAAGAAAGTACAGTCGATATTAAACCGAGTCTCAGAAAAACTTTTTTAATTTCTGTCACAATACTGGGCCACTGTTTCTAAGTTTTGCAATTCTGCTAAAGCTGAATTGTCATTAGGACTATTGAACAGGTTCCTTTGATTGAGGTCACAAATAGCAACCCCTTGCAAGATTTTAACGTGACTAAAGGACACGTAAGCTTTAGCAAAAGTACTCGCCTAAGTGAATAACAGCTTTTTAGGTTTCTGTAGTCAACAAGGAACCCTTATAGTTTCACCATGTCCGTCCGTCCGTCTGTCTACGGCTTAGCAGAGACATAGTGGAAGAATAAATTTTTAAAAACTATTATTTGTGTACCTGCCCTACACGTAAAAAAGTGGGGATGTAATTTTTTTAACGGTTTATCCCGTGGTGTGGGTTATCGATGATTAGGTCTTTCAAAACTAATTCAAGCTACCTAGCATCAACTACAATTTTTATGGAGCTAAGTAAGCCACCTATTTGGATCCTGTAGAATGGAAACCTGGTTCTGTTTTAGGCCATAAATAGCAGGTTCTTTCAACTCATCCAGTGCATTTAAAGTATATATTTTGATTGTCTTGGCTAATAACTTAGCCATTTTGTCATTATAAGCATTAACTAATTTGACTTTAACGATTTTTTCCCAGAATGTTGCTAAAGGCAAATTTCAATCTTAGAGAAGACGGCTTTCGTTACCACAGGCTTGGGATCCTGTTGTCGTACACATAGTTAAGGATCAAGCTCGAGGAAAGACTGGAAACTATGGACCTTAAACGGTGTAAAACCAAAAAAGTGTTAAATGTAGAAAATTCCGGAAAAAAACTTCTGTTTGTTTAAAAAATATGAAATAAAATAAAATTAAAAATTTAAAAAACCCCCGACATAGCCTGTAAAAAGAAAGAAATAAAATCTACGAAATGTACCTTTACAATGAACAGTAGAAAAAGAATCCAAGCTTCGTTGCGTCGGGGGACCGCTAAGTAGGTAAATCAGGTAAATGAAATGCAATGTACTTTTAAAATCGTAAAGTGGGAAGCCCCAAATAAATTCATACTTACAATTTTGCGTTGAAAAATATATTTAATTTCACTTAGGTTAGGTACTTAGCGGTCCCCCGAACGCAACGAAGCTTGGATTCTTTTTCTACTGTTCATTGTAAAGGCACATTTCGTAGATTTTATTTCTTTCTTTTTACAGGCTATGTCGGGGGTTTTTTAAATTTTTAATTTTATTTTATCCATACTACACAACAACCCACAATTTCTTTATCAGAATTATAACAAAGTTTAAAATTATTTCTGCTCATTGAAAGGGCGAATGTCATCAGTCAGCTAATTCGACTTAACTTTAGTGTTGCCATTCTATCACTGAGGCTATAACATATGTACATTACTTTAAATCATAATCAGTAAATTTTAACTAATTATTTCTATATATATATTGATGTCATATTAAAGGTTCTAAATATCTTATTGGTTTAAATAACAGGTTTCTCTATTCCCTTTATTTATAAACTGTTACAAGATTTTGTTTTTCACTACTGACATCCCGTGTCATAAACACAAAATAAAAACAGTAGATCAGCCTCAGCATCTACTATACCTGACGAGATTAAAATAATTTGAATAGATGTTTTGTTAGTTAATGACGATTAGACCGATTGCTCGGAGGATAAAGAACCCCGTTCTAATATTCCTACTAAAGTGTACCTATCACTATATCCCTGTATGCCCTAGCTAGTACCAAAAATACTAGAGGCCTAAACCTCATATTTACATTTAAACGTGTATGGGACCTAGTTAAGCTAAACTATAAATTCGGGAGATTAGTCCGATGTTGTGACTAGAATCGGTGTAAGTGAATCCCCCCTGCGTGGATAGAACACCAAGGAAACGCCTAATATGTGTAGATAGTGCAAATATATAAATATATGAGTATATGAGACCAAGCCTGGAGGTCCATCTGATTTCAACAAGTGCGGATATCCCGCATGCCCAACACGTGTGGACCTTGCATTCACCAGATAGAACACTCTAAACCTGTAGACTGATCACTGCGCTTGTAAATGGCAAGTGTCCGGGTCGCCTAACCCAGATAAAACTAGAAGAGTGAAAGATATTCGTTTAACAGCCGCAAGGTTAAATATCTTTCATTTGATAACCATGTACCAAAACACTATTTCTGGCATGTAATTAAGCTTGATAGCCATAAGACAACAAAATCCCACAAAAATTCAATAAATAATTAGTTCAGAAAAAACAATTGAAATCCCAACAGAAATTCCCCTTAGAATTAATTTTAGTACCTTAATTGCCAGAGAACAATGTTACTCAGTCTAAGTTGCAAAAAGAATCAATAAATCCTACAACGCCCGTCCCTATTTATACCAATATCTCCCGACATTTGTAAATTTCCCCTCATGCAACCCTACTGCCTGTTTCATAACTGCCAACCTACCGTACTGTTAAAACACCGTGACCCCTTCCTGGGTATTCTGGACATTTCAGATGCGTCACGCGCACGTGACCGATGAGACTCCTCCCACTAAACGCTGTATATGAAATTTTGATCCTCATTTAGTCTAAAATAAAGCTCAATTCTTTTGTTGGCAAATTTTGTGAATATTAATTTGCTATTCAAAAATGGCAGGATGCTTACATTTGTATTCGGTCATTTTTAATACTTCTATAACATGATGATGTTAATATTATATGGTGGAATACGATCTTATCGCTAATGAGACGAATTTGATGATGATAATGATGATGTGAGTTTTACGATGGTGATATATGATTTTATGATGGCGAGCACATGACGAGATCATGTGAATCGCTACATCTCTAACATCCAAAGACATCGTATGAAGTACAAGCTTGCTAATGTTTTTTATTTCTGAGTACTTTGTTGAAGACTTTGATAGGAAATTCGTTAAATGGTAATAAATAATAAATCAATGCACTACACTAGGCGTTCTGACGAAAAGTTTAAAATTGTTAAAGAACTTGTAATAAGTATTAAATTTCGTGAAATCTCGTACAGCAGATGAGTTTAGGGCTAAGTTTACTGGATACATTTTATCCTGAACAATAATCCTACTGATTCGTGAAATAAAATATCGAGGGTTTATTTTTTTTAATTTTTAATTGGTTCGATTCCTGGTTGAGGCAAGCAAATTTTGGAAAATCTTTGAATGCAGTTTTGTTTTTTTAATATAAAGGAATGTTTCCTTTCAGTAAAATGAGCTAACTAAAGGATTTAAGGTAGTTCCCCTCCAGGGCCCATAGAAAATTTCCACCCGGTATTTATTTATTTAAGCTATAAGTAGGTACAATTCTTTAATTAGAAAAAAAAAACTATTAACTAACTACTTAAATAACAGTTTACATAACGTCAGTCAACCTTTACACCATATATGTAAGCAAATATAGCTTAGAATGTCATCTTACAAATTCAGAACATTTCAGTTCTTTATAATAAGTTAAATTAAGTGAAATTTGTAATGATTAAGGAATAAATGTTTTGATGTTTTTTTTTTAAATATTCTGACGATGGATTTGCCGGCAGTTATTTAATAATTTAATTTATATACTTTTTTTAGTTTGTTTTTTTACTAACCTAGAGCTCCATTTATTCAGCTAGTGCCCTAGTTCCATAATTAGGATAACCCTAAAACATCTTATGTAACCAAATATTAATTGCGAAATATAAGGCGTTTAATTTAAACACGGATATCTAGTGCAACTTTGCAATAATCATACATGTAGATACAACGGACATTTGACCACACAAATACCATTATCACAATTACATAACATTGATAAAATTTACGCAAACAACCGACACTAATAGTAAAGGATAACCGTATTATATTTATAAAGATAATACCTACTTGCTTGGTATAGATAAGAAGCGCAATGTATTAAATTGTTTTCGTTGTAAGTTCAGGTTTTGTTTTTGCGGTCGATTCTCCTTGTCATTATATTTAATGGCAGTTTATGATATTAAAGGAAAAACATGTTTGATCACTGGAGGGGCAGCTGATTTAGGAGCTTTATACGTCGAAGCGTTATTAAAAGAAGGTGCCAAGGTAATCCTTTCTCATGCCCTTCATATTATTATATCGTCATTATCAAATCCTTACTATGACTGGCGTGTAAAGCGTTTTTTTTTTTCATCATTCCCATTTGGGTACGGACCAAATTTTATGCATTTTTTTTCTGAAAAGCTGTTTGTGGGTATTTCTGTATCACATGAAAACCGTAAGATTATTATAGGATAGGCTATTTGGAACTCAAGGGACTATTTAGTAATTTGCAAATTAAAGGTTTTAAGCCCTAATACAATATTCCCATCGCATTCGTTGGAATAAATGTCTTATACCTGAATCGTGTATGTTCTTAAAGTTCCAATGGTAAAAAAAAAATAAGCGGGATAAGTATCTTTTGTTAGGTACCAAATAATCCCTTGGGATCCAACTATTATCCAACATTACGGTACCTCAGAGTGGAATTACGGACAACGGAAATCGCAGTGGAATGTGTCACTCTGAAAAAAAGTCGCACAATACAATTGTAAAGGTACGTGTACAAGGTTTAAAGATGTATATAAAGTCGAAATAAAACTCAGATTAAATCAGGCGTTTTTTTTTATATCAAGCATGATAAAACAAAACCATCAAAACATCCTTCGGGATCCATTATTAGATCAGCTCTATTTTATTAGTCTAAATGGAGAATAAATGATGTGTACTCACCTCAAAGAATTTCCGTTGTGACACGTAGCACAATGTTGTGCCACTCGTCGCACAATGGAGGCAAATACTTCACGACCTAATCTGAAATGTCTCACACTCAATACACTAAGCGAGTATTACTAGTGAACTTTGGTGTGTAGCAGCAATATACTATTATAGTTTGCATTTAATCATTCGCAAGCAGAGAAAGCGTGATGGAAAACAATAAAATTACATACCAGTCGCTGAATTTTAACGCTACGACGAGCTTCCACCAACACGATGCTCGACTGTCAGTTAAACAACATAGCGGCACTATCGAAGTCAAGCCACGTCAAGCTTGAAAGTTCGGAGTCACTCTTGCCATTAAAATAATTTAAGAATCTACTGGCATAGCGTTGTAATGTAAGTATAGGAATAGCGTTGTAAATTCCGTGTAATTGCACAATGGACTAAATATTTGGGACATACATAAAATAGCCGCGAAATTTGAAATGATGAAAGATATCGAATATTAAACTATAACTGCGTCTTAACAAAACCTAAGACTATATGTGCAAATAAACTGTATAAGTTAAGGCGTTCGTATTAAAAAAAAAACAATATATCCTCGAGAGAGCAGAGTACGAACATATTCATTTTCTATAGAAAATATATTAAAGATAAAAAAGTATATTTCTGAATATTTTTTTTTATTAACTATTTTGAAAATCAATTAGTTTATTGATGATTGGGTTAAATAGTGACAAATTTGTCGTGTTTTTTTACTCTACAGATTAAATAAATGTTCTATTTTAAGTTTGAGATGAGGTGGATATTAATGCAAGAGAGTATTTGCAAAAAATTTGGTCCTTACCCATTTCTGCAAATATTGTTACAATAGATGATTGTTGAAAGTATTTTTTTAATGTACCCCGGAGCCACTCCCGAGTGCGATCCTATAGTCAGATCATATTTAAACCACTGGCTTTTCCGTTGTGGTAATAATCGAAAAGATAAAGAAAAAAATAAAGAAAAAGGCTTTTTTCTACTCCAGTACTCTTTTCTGTCATTTATATAGTTACTAACTCTAATATAAAGACATCTGTTGGCATATTTCTCGGAACCACCTTTGAAATACATCTTAAATATATTTATTAAAAGACAAAAACTTAGCAAAATACATGTCACAGCATCCACAGCACAGGTTTCGTCCAATCACAAATAGATGTATCCACCACAAGTTTCGTCAATAAGCAATGGCACAGATACATAGGTATATTATCCGCAACATGCATCGTCACAATGTGCACCGTAAAACTACACCAACGCACTGCCTGATAAGTACCCGGCTCAAACGTCCCAAAGATACCCGCCGCATTCCCACGTTGGATTGCCAAAGAGATACGCTGAACCAGGTACGAACCCGACCTTTCATCACAAACCCTATCCCTCATACGTTTACCAAGGGCTTGTATAAATTGCTTCGCTTCAGAACACCACGGCCCAGCAGTCTCAACGGCCAGAGGAATGAAGTCATACACCGGTTTCAATATGAGCAAGGCCTTCGATTTTGTTTGTCACAAGCGATTGCTTGAAAAGATGTACCGATACGGCATTCGTGGTTCAGCACATGACTGGCTAAAGTCATATTTGTCGAATAGGGAACAATGTGTAGAAGTGTCCCAATATTGCCCTGGAGACAACTGCATTAACAAATATAAATCTAACTACATATATAATGAATATGGCGTGCCACAGGGCAGTATACTGGGACCATTATTGTTTCTTCTATACATTAACGATTTGCCGAATAATATAACCCAAAATTGTTATCTTTTTGCTGATGACACTACGATTGTCGTTAAAGGTGATAATCCAGAAACATTCGAGTCACAGATCAACGAAACTCTATCTAAAACTATACAGTGGCTAGAAGTAAATAATCTTAAAGCTAACCTTGATAAAACAAAGATAATGCAATTCCACACTAATAAAAAAAAACCTGAAAATCTGCACGTTAATTATAAAGGTCACAAAATTGTTGAAGTAAATAACATAAAATTTTTAGGAATCATTCTTGATCGATTTTGCAGCTGGCGTGATCATGTAAGAGATCTTTGTTCTAGAGTCAATCGTTTTGTCTTCGCACTAAAAAGAATAAGTCTAGTCGTTTCTAAAGAAGCAGCGCTAATTTCATACTATGGATATATACACTCAATACTACAGTACGGAATAACGATGTGGGGCAGATCTTCCGATATTGACAGTGTATTTATAATGCAGAAGAAGTGTATACGAGCTATATTTAAACTCAAAACTGTAGAATCATGCAGACCTTACTTTAAACTTCATGGAATACTCTCTCTTCCGTGTATTTTTGCATGTCTATTTGTGTTTCAACATGGCCATATGTTTCAACAAGTTAAAGATGTATATAAAAATCCCACACGATCACAATATCGTAATAAACTGTATGTTCCTTCAACAAAATTATCACTTGTTGCAAAGAACTCCTACATTATGTGCATTAAATTGTTCAACAGACTCCCAGACACCATTAAGGACTTACCATTTGTAATGTTTAAAAAGTCTCTTAAAAAGTGGCTCACTGACATGTGTTTTTATAGCATTCAGGAGTACCTAGATTATAAGTAAATACATCTAAGATTATTGTTTGCATGCCGTGATTCGGTGGATTTTAGTGATACCCTAATGTACGTGTTTTATTAATATCTTAATGTACCTAAAATCACGCAAAATAAAAGTTCATTTCATTTCATTTCAGTTCAAGTTAGAATACTTGGCGTGCTTGAGCTTAGCCGCGTTTTCCGCAGCGCCTCCAGCCGACCGCGTTGTCTGCGCAAGATGAGACGTTGCGAAAGTGCTTACACAAGTAGCATGCCACAACAGACTTCGCCCTTTCGCCCAAGGAATCAGTGTAAGAGCATCAGGCCTCTTGCCATCTAGACGACTGAGACCCTGGGGCTCCAATACGCAAGGCAGATTCGCCGACACCATAGCCCGCCGTACAATATCATTGATAGCGTGATGTCGGGGAAATCTACCTGCACATCGCACACAACTTAGCCCGTGGTGACCATTGGCTTCAACCATCACCCCACAAACGCAAAGGTGAGGTTCACACACTCTACATCCAAGCCGTAAAGCAACTCCTACCCTAAGAGAATCATCATCCAATAAGGTCCCCAGGTGTGACGAACGCAAAGCGTTTAACCAAGCTCCCGACTCAGGCTCGATTACAGCCTTAAGCCGAGCCAGCTCTACCCCTGATGCACCTTCCAGCAGAGAATGAATTTGCCGGCACAAAATGTCGTCCCAAGATCGCTGCACCTTAAGTTGCTCCGGGCGTGATCCACTTGAACAACGAACTGACCACTCGGCTAAGGCTTCCTCCAATAAGGCATGTGGATACTTTCTATATATAAAGACATAAATTATGATAGTCTGTAAAAGTCTATACTCTATTTCCCAAAAAAATACTGCTAAACGATGTTATAATGTCGCCAAAAAAGCATCACTTAGTACCACAGATTACAAGATAAACAGCTGCATTCACACAATTTGCAATTTAAACAACAAACTCGACGACGCGTTTGGCTCGGTTTGTAGACACCTGCCTACTGAGCCGGCGGTCCCGGGTTCAAATCCCGGCCAGGGCAAATATTTGTGTGATGAACTCGAATATTTGTGCTTGGGTCATGGTTGTTCTATGTATTTAAGTATATATTTATCTATATAAGTACGTATATCGTCGTCTAGTACCCATAACACAAGCCTTCTTGAGCTTAATTTGGGACTAGATCGATTTGTGTGAGGTTGTCCGATATTTATTTATTATTATTATTATCATTTAAACAAAAACTTATTGTACTAAAGCATTGCTGCCAACTTAAAAAAAGTTTTATCATCAGTGCATGGATGTTTAGCATAGTGAACGCATACATTTATGTAAAAGTTCATATTTTTTTGACAGATAGACGTTAATAAAAAAAAGTTTATCAGAGACTATTTTTTTTTTTATTTTTGTTGATTCCGATCGGGAACATATAATTATTTTCTTTGTAGTTTATTTGCATTTTATTTATGAAATGTCGAGTCGTAGAAAAAGTATTGTATGCAACGTTGTATAAGTAGGTCAAAAAACGCTCGTGCCATCTTTCTTACGATGTTTGCTACGCTCACGTCGTAACCCATGCCACTCGCGTTTTTTGCCTCCTCTTATACAACGGTTGCATAAAATACTATTTCACGATTATTACCACAACGGAAAAGCCAGTGGTTTTAATATCATCTAACTATATGGGATCGCACTCAGGAGTGGCTTCAGGTTACATAAAAAATTGTCTTTCAACAATCATCTATGTGGGAAATAACCCTATATGTTGTATAGAATCAAGTATGTCGATCTCTTAATTATAATATAGTACGTAAGTGTTGTTTTCTACCGTTTAATTGCTATTATTTGATTTATTGTTTACGTGTTACTTATTGCCTGATTTATGTCATATTGTGTTAGTTCTAAGATAAATCTTTTATTCCCTTTGTCTTTTACTTACCTATTTTAATGTGTACTATGTCTGTGAATAAAATGTGTAATGTTTACTTAATTAATAAACTAACCCAAGAGGCAATTCGGAGGCGTGGCCTAATTTTAAGCGCGTTGATGCGCACTCACGCCGAGCGCTAGTGGCGCGGGCACAAATACCCCCGCGCCCCCAGCTACAGCTCACTTACCACTCACACTCCGAAGCGACCACATCTCACGGTCTCCCGCTTGCCTGGCGGGATTATTAAACTTCATGCGAGTATTATTTTAACTATACAGTCCACGATCCCAACAATGGTACTTCGAGATCCGGATGAATAAAGAAGAAAACGTAGGGACTTAGGTTCTCGAGCGTTACAGTGACGTCAATCTCCAGTAACGCTCGCGTAGGTGTTAGGTTCAGTGTTCCCCCCCCCCCCCCCCCCGTGTTCCGCGCATCATCACCATGTCAGCAGACGAAGAATATGTGCGCCATTTACGCTCGCGAAGCGTCCGTACGGACGAAGCGACACCGTCTCCCGGGTTGACAACAAGTGATAGTACAAATACGTGGAGCAAAGGCACCAGCGGTGGTGGTTTAGGTAGCAGTGGCAAAGTGAACGAACCGGCACATCCCGCGAACGTTATTCAGTTAGAAGGCGCCGCGCCGCCGCCAGCAGGCCCCCCAGTGAATTACGATTCAGATCCGAATCTGGACGTTCCGTTACATGAACGTCCTCCTCAGCACGATCTACCTAGGCATAGTGCATCGGGCACTGTGGTAGGCGCGCCCTTAGGCAGTGTTAATCCGCAGTTATCCGTTTTAATGGCCGAATTAGAATTACATAACGCGGAATTAGAGCAGGCGAAACGAGCGTCAATGGCGGCGAAGAATCGTTTGGAAATTGCACGTATTGAGGCATCCAACAATTCACATGTGCCATTGACAATCGAGCCGACTGCTAGGGACACGCGTGTGTTAGGTTGGGTACAGCAACAGCAGCGTTTAGACTGTCCAATACAGGCAATAGGGCCCAGTTTCGCGCCGCGCGAAGCCCCAGTAGAGCGCGAACGTAGTGCTTTCGCGAATAGGGACTTCGAATTGTTATCTAACAAGGTAGTCGACGCCGTCAATCGTAGTAAAAGCACGCCGGTCATTCAACGACACGTGCCCGAGTTGACGCCGTTCGACGGCAATATAGCCGAGTGGATAGCATTTCGGTCAGAATTCGACGATAGTTCGCCTCTATTCTCAGACGTAAGCAACATAGGCAGGCTACGTAGGGCATTGCGCGGAGAAGCCCGTCTGGCTGTAAAATCCATTATGTACACCGTGTCGAATCCGTACGAAATAATAGAGGCATTAGAACGGCATTTTGGCGATCCCGAGGAGATCGTATTGGCGGAAATGCATAACGTAAAACGCATGCCGCGTTTAGCTGAGGATAATAGCAACATTACCGCATTCGCGGGAACTGTCGCTAACGTAGTATCCACCATTAAAGCACTCCGCCAAAACGAGTTCCTTTACGCGCCGGAATTAGTGAACTAAATCGTCGACAAAATGAATCTGATAGTGCGTTATGAATGGAATAAATATAGAATCAATAATAAATCCGTACCGGGTCTTGTGGCTATGTCGCAATTTCTAAACGACATTAGTGTAGCAACAAGAAAAACGCACAGTAGGCAGCGAGTTAGACAGCCGGTAAATCTCGTGAACGAGATGTCTCACGGCCCCGCCCCGCGCATGCGCGGTGAGGGAGCGAGAGATCGTCGCCCGTCTCACTCGCACGTATCAAGCTTTAATTACGACTCATCAGATTCAGATTGCGATGATTATCTCCCACATACTGTGGCACAGGTTAACACTAGGCCGAATAATAATAAAAATAACTTCTCTAATAACAAAAAAAACCCCAACGGCCGCGTATGATGGAATCCCAGCGCAATACTCAGACGAATTCCCCGCCTTCGAATGGCATTAAATGCATATTGTGCAACGGTGAGCACTCCATAAGTAAATGTGCAGATTTTGTGAAAATGTCAGTAGAAAAAAGATGGGAAGCCGTCAAAACACATAAGCTGTGTTTTCGTTGCTTGGATTCCAATCATAAGCGCCCCGTAAAGTGCAAGTACACACCTTGCGGCTTTAATCAATGCGAATCAGGGCATCATAGAATGCTACACGGATTGATGCTTAACTCGACTCCTTCGCGCAGTACTAACGGGATAGTTAACCATTTGCGTAGCGCGAATACCTACCTGAAAATCATCCCAGTAGAGCTGTCGGGCCCATTGGGCACCATTCAAACGACCGCGCTCCTGGATGACGGTAGTTCCATATCCCTAATCGAGAGACATGTCGCTGACGCAATAGCCCCGCGAGAGGAAACTGAGATCCTCGCGATCGAAGGCGTTGGTGGAAACTCGATATCGGATAAGGAGTCCTGCAAAATAAGTTTTTCCATCCGTGGCGCATGTAGTAGGCATCTAGAGAAAATGTCCGCATACACAATTAATAGGCTCAATCTCGCGACGCAAGAGGTATCGCGTGATATAGTAAATAAATGCGAACATTTACGCGAAATTGAAGACGAAATATGTTACGACAAGGCGGCTCCTACCATGATTATAGGGCAAGATCACTGGCATTTACTGGTCTCTCGTCGCATTTTAAGCGGAGACATAGGCCTCCCAGTGGCTTCCCTAACCCAAATTGGATGGGTACTCCATGGTAGCCATGACGTCCCCCGTAACCGCGCATTCGTCGTAAACCACTTGCGTCCCGCGAAAGTGAGCGAAAATGAGATAGCTGACATGATTAAAGAACATTTCAGTATCGAGTCACTAGGTGTAGAAAACCGTCCGCCCAAGTCCGACCCTGAGCAACGCGCAATCGAATTGTTAGACGCGACTTGCAAACCATTGTCAAATGAGAATAGGTATCAGGCCGGCCTTTTATGGAAGTGCAATGACGAGTCCTTACCTAGTAACGAGTCACAGGCGTTGAAGCGATTACACTCTCTCGAAAATAAATTGAGTAAAGACGCGAATTTAAAGTCTGAGTACGAAAAGCAAGCAGATAAATTGCTTATTAAAGGCTACGCAGAGAGAATGGAATCGCCAACGCCGGAGGACGCTAACAGGTCATTCAAAAAATGTTTAAATGACGCGCTCCTCCCAGTACTGCCACGTTTCCGCGTAGGAAAAATTGCAGTTATTCCGGATATTAGGGAAATGTTCCTTCAGATCGAAGTGTTAGAACGAGACAGGGATAGTCTACGTTTCCTATGGAGGGAGGGAGACGGACAGAGTGAGCTTTCAAAATTCAAAATGAAAAAATTAGTTTTCGGCTCAAACTCTAGCCCGACAACCGCCCTATATGTTGAGGATAGGAACGCAGACTATCACAAGGATAGATACCCTAAAGCCGCCGAATTTATCCTAAAGAGCGAATCTAATCGGCCGATAGACAAGTCAGAACGTAGCACGCTGCCCGCGACCGGGGAAGAGCGTCCCATTAAAAAGGTCGTAACCGCCATTAGCGATAGGTCACTTACGTCGTTTCCGTCCTTACCGCTAGTAGAGCGTTTTTCGAAATACTCGCGGTTAATTAGGGCCACTGCTACCGTACTGCTAGCCGCCGAGGCATTTAAAGCCAAATTGCTCAAATTGAAAACAGAAACGGATATAAAAAATTATCACTTGAAAATCGCTGAATTATTGAACATTCAACGAAGTCAACGGGCGTCATTCAGCGAGGAGATAAAGCACATGGAGGCTGGGCGAAATTTACCGAAGAAGTCGGCGCTCAGCAAGTTAGCCGTGAAGATGGACAGCCACGGAACCCTGCTGCTAGATGGGCGAATTGATCGAGATACTGCCACGCCGATTCTCCACGCGAAAGAAGACTTCACCCGATTGCTGATACAACACTATCACGTGACCTTCAACCACGGTAACCACTTCACCGTGATGAATGAAATCACTCAAAGATATCACGTGATAGGGCTAAGAGGCGCGCTAAGATTTATATGCAATCGATGCCAATGGTGTTGGACCCGTAGGGGGTCACCCTCAAAGGCCCCCTTAGGCGACTTACCTAAAGAAAGGCTCATGGCTAATCAACCCGCATTTACAGCCACTGCATGCGACCTCTTCGGGCCAATGACCGTCACGGTCGGACGACGACACGAAAAGAGATGGGGAGCTTTGTACACATGCCTAACTACCCGGGCCGTACACCTCGAACTCGTGAGCTCCCTCTCCTCCTCGTCTATGATTATGTCACTAAGAAGAATGATGGCTCGGCGCGGAACTCCGACCGTAATATACTCGGACAACGCTACCAATTTCGTGGGCTCCGAACGTGAAATAGCAGACGCTCTCCGCAACATTGAAACGGACATGCAGCTGTTCGCCGAGCATAAGCAGATCGTGTGGAAGAAGATCCCGCCTGGCAATCCCTCCGCCGGCGGCGCTTGGGAACGACTCGTAGGCTCCGTCAAAACTGCGCTACGAGTAACCCTTAAAGAAAAGCACCCTCATGACGAGGTGCTGCACACGCTACTGCTGGAAGCCGAGCACATCGTCAATTCTCGACCACTTACGCCTGTCGTGCTGAACAATGAAGAAGCACTTACCCCTAACCATTTTCTCCTGGGTCGCTCCAACGCTATGTCGCCCTTTGGCGCTTTCTCGGACGTCGTATTGACCTCGAACTCCTGGAAGACAGCGCAGCGCTTAGCCGACCATTTTTGGCAGCGATGGATCAAGGAATACCGCCCTACTCTGAGAGCTAGACCAAGCCAATCCGCACACGCAAACATTAAAGAAGGCGATATCGTGCTCATAGTCGATAGCACAATGCCACGCGGAACTTGGCCTAGAGGCGAGGTGATAAAGACTTATCCAGGACCCGACGGCAATGTGAGAGTAACGGAAGTTCGCACAGCCGCAGGACCCATACGTCGCCCAGCCTCCAGACTAATCGTTATTTCCTGAAAAACTCGGAGACGGTGTTCGCACACGGGGGGAAGACTGTGGGAAATAACCCTATATGTTGTATAGAATCAAGTATGTCGATCTCTTAATTATAATATAGTACGTAAGTGTTGTTTTCTACCGTTTAATTGCTATTATTTGATTTATTGTTTACGTGTTACTTATTGCCTGATTTATGTCATATTGTGTTAGTTCTAAGATAAATCTTTTATTCCCTTTGTCTTTTACTTACCTATTTTAATGTGTACTATGTCTGTGAATAAAATGTGTAATGTTTACTTAATTAATAAACTAACCCAAGAGGCAATTCGGAGGCGTGGCCTAATTTTAAGCGCGTTGATGCGCACTCACGCCGAGCGCTAGTGGCGCGGGCACAAATACCCCCGCGCCCCCAGCTACAGCTTACTTACCACTCACACTCCGAAGCGACCACATCTCACGGTCTCCCGCTTGCCTGGCGGGATTATTAAACTTCATGCGAGTATTATTTTAACTATACAGTCCACGATCCCAACAATCTATTTTAACCATATTTGCAGAAATGGGAATGAAAAAAAAAAAAATTGTTAAAAAAAGGACAGACTTCAAAAACCAAAATAACCCGTTCATGTACGGATTACATTTAATCACTTTAAAGTCGGTGCCAAACCACTCAATTATTACTATGAAAAAAGATGCTGCGCATAAATTTTGTTGATCCTTTAATGATTGATTACTATTTGGTATTTATAAGTATTTTTGTTCGATATTTACGTGAGGTTTGGCACCGACTTCAAAAAGTGATTCAAATGTAATCTGTACATGAACGGGTTATTTTTGGCTTTACAGTTGTTTGACGTAGGTTCTCTTTTTGTTTTTTTTTTTTGCTTTTTAATGATTCTAATAAAATACTTATGGCGGGGTGATAGGGGAGGTCTAAGTAGTTTGCATACATCTCGTTTGAATTATCCCCTAACTTCTAACCACTAAGGAGTTATACCTCCCATGAGGACGCGGTTGGCGCAGTGGTTAAGCAACTGCCTGCTGAGCCGACGGTCCTGGGTTCGAATCCCGGCAAGGGCAAATATTTGTGTGATGAACTCGAATATTTGTGCCTGGGTCATGGATGTTCTATGTATTTAAGTATTTATTTATCTATATAAGTATGTATATCGTCGCCTAGTTCGCATAACACAAGCCTTCTTGAGCTTAATTTGGGACTAGGTTGATTTGTGGGAGGTTGTCTGATATTTGTTGTTTATTTATTTAAAAAAACAGCTCAGCATAGGAAGATGATGACTACCATATGCAAATACTTCAACAGCTTTAGAAAATATATGAAAGAATAAAATTTGAGGGTTGCCCTCGATTTCTCTGGGATCCCATCATCAGATCCTGACTCAGTTATAATGGGACCACCTTAGGAATATACTCTTTCAAATAAAAGAAAATTTGCTCAGACGAAGGCTCTTGAATGTTTTTCACTCTGTTAGAATAAGTTTCCGACGGTCGAAACATTTTTTAAATTGACATGCACCCAAGCGAAGAAGAAAAACAAAGAGAATCAATCTTTTTAAATCCATGAGTACCTAGTAGTCATTTCTGCACCCGAGTGTCAAAGCGACTCATAAATAGTCATATGTTTGCACTATACAAGGCTATACGTCGTTGATAATAAGCAGTATAATCGCGTGTAAAAAAAAACTTGAGTCACTCTGACTCGCAAGTATTAGTGTCGTTATTAACAATAGATATGCCGATACCTCCTACGTATACTGATAAAATAGCAAAATCTTGATTTTACAGGAGGGCTGTTCAAAGGTATAAAGTGTCATAACTAAGTCATACGTTGAAATAATGTTATGAAATTTTCAAATATTTTTAATGAATATATTTTCCTTAAATCTACAGTGTAGTCTGTACTATTAGTGAAAAAGGTGAAATTTACGAGTTCTAGTTTTTGGTATACTGAGACTACTACCACTTGATCCAGTATACGTCGTAAACTATGATTAGATGAATATGGATAATTATATTATTATTATACCTATTATGCGTCATGTACCGTTTATTAGATATATAAACAAACTCAAAGCTCGTGTTTGGATGGATCTGATCGGTTAAGTATGTCGCTAGAACCGCGCGGTTAGTTGAAAAACTAGACTATAACAGCTGGTATTTTAGAAGTGGAGGATTTTTTTTGTGTTTTCCTTTACCGTACCTATTTTTTTTAAACATTGATTTTGTACTGCAAGTAAAGCAATATCCAGTGCATATTCACAAACGGGAATGTTACGTTGGTACTAAGGAAAACGTTGTACGCAAAGCGCAAGGATCCGCCAACTTTGGCCAGCTAATAGTGTGTGCGAACCAACTTTGATTACTACCCAGGCTTGTGCTACTTGGGTAAAATAGTAGGTATTTAGGTTATTTCACATCATATTTTCGTAGAACATTAACAATAGGAAACATATTATTTCACACAGTATGTCGCTATGCTAGACAGCCGAAGATAACGGAAAAGCACTAGCTGAAAAACTGAATGAGACATACCCTGGTAAAGTGGAATTCTACAAACGTGACGTTGGCGAGGAAGCGAGCATAGGACAGGCTTTCGACGCTGTGGCGGATAAAGTTAAGCAGTTGGATGTCATCATCAACAATGCGGGAACATTGAACGATTCGGAGAATATCTGGTCCACCGCCTGCGATGTCAACTGGGTACGTAAATTTCCTTTCCATGATATTTTTTATTGTTTCTTTTGGAGTTTGTAGCTGTAATTCTTTTAAAACTTATTTTTCTACGGTGTTTTGTGTTTGTAGATCTGTATAAAACCTATTAGGCAGGTTTGAGACGTTGTCTCGAGAGTACGGGTGGGGAGACAGTCACGTGAGAGCCACCGGCTGAGACGGAAGTCTGATGATCCACTGATGCCACACTGAGCCAGTGAGTGCGGCATATCTATGGGTGATCTTGGGATCACTACACTATGATTAGAAATGTAATCAGGAACAACTTCGTTTACAAACCTGGTGGATGTGGGATCGAGTCTCAAACCTTTCCACACTCAAATTGGAAATCTGAAAGTGTGATTTGTGTGTGAAAAACTAAATTTGTCGAAAATACACCATTAAAACTGAAGTCGTTTATAAATAATTTTGTTTCAGCGAGGGCTCGTGTCTTTCACTCTGAAGAGGATAAAGCACATGCGCAAGGACCATGGAGGTGCTGGTGGTACCATCGTTAATTTATCGTCCGTTGCGGCGTTCCTCATGCAAGGAACCGTACCCATCTACAGCGGATCTAAGGCTGCTGTGATGCACTTCAGCAGAACTCTTGCGGTAAGGAAAAAAACTGCAATTACACACTGTTCTAGTTTTGCATCTTCAAAAAATATACATAATATAAAACAGGTACCTATATATTTTTAAATTTATGAAATATGTAAGCGCTCAATATTTTGTGGGTTACGCATTTAAATTTTTCTTTGTGCTTTGATCTTTTATCAATGGTACAAGGTGTATACACATTTTATTGAAGATTATTGTAGTGTGTATATAAATTTAATATCGGACAACCTCACACAAATCGATCTAGTCCCAAATTAAGCTCAAGAAGGCTTGTGTTGTCGCCACGGCGTATTCGACGATGATTCTGGCAACACCGATGATGAAGTACATCCGAGGCTGTCAAACTGCATCCATAAAAGGGCAAGAACATGGCGGGAGCGCTCTCTTGCCATCCAGCAGCGGTCGAGAAAGAAACTGAAGACTTTTGTATATCTTGAGTATTGTAGTATCACAATATTAATTAAATAGTAATCAGCCGTGCCCTAATATATAAACCCTATGATCCGCGGTCGTATTAAATATAATATGTTCGGCATATTATATTTAATACGACCAGTTTATCCTCTTTCTTGATGATTATGTAAAATTGTGAATGATTTAATAAATGTATTAATACTGTCTGATGTTTCTATTATCAGAAGTGAAGAGTAATACCACGCCATGCCACGTCACAGGAAGAGGCAAAGGTCGCGGTGCCACAAGAAGACGCGCGACACCAGCTCAAGCTCGTCATCATCGAGTACATCATCAAGTTCGTCGAGCACCAGCTCCAGCTCGAGCTCCGGTAGCACGCACGCTTTAAGGAAAAGAAGAAAACGTGGCCGTAAGGGGTCGCCGACTGTAAGTCAAAATGTTGTGCCATCATCAGTTATTCCCGAGTATGACCCTCTGGTAGACGATATAGACATGTGGCTTAATGTGGTTCAGGCTAACGCACGTGCTTTTGGTTGGTCGGATAATATGATTAAATATCAAGCGTTGCAAAAACTGCGTAGTTCCGCTAAAACGTGGCTAGATTCTTTGCAAAAAAATGAGACGCGATGGACGTCATGGAGGTGGCGTCAATGGCGAAATACTCTCTCAGATACGTTTCAAACCAAACGTTGTATGTACAAGCTAATTAAACAGTTGGTTGATACGAAGCCGGTACATAATCCATCGCTTTACGAGTTCTTTTTCCAGCAAAAGGGCAAAATAGATAGATTGCGTTTAGGATTTAGTGAAAGAGACATAAATTCAATAATTGTCGGCTCAATTGGTGACAGTAGTTACTACTACTACTGAGTAGTATTAGCACGGCAGTTGAGGCAGGAAATTTACTGATACTGTGACGATTTAGCGGCATTTTTGCACGGTAGGACGTATACTAATACAGATAAACCCCCTGTTCAAAAGAACTACTCGCATATAACGTCTAAACCTTTTTACCGTCACAGCGAATCTTCAAATCAAAACAATAGTGACAAATCGGACTCGAATGTTAAATCTGAACCATCTTCTAGTACTGCGAGTCACAGTCAACCCGGTAAAATAGTTTGTTATCGTTATGGCGAGTCAGGGCATACAAGAAACACTTGTCCTATAAAAGATACTATTCGCTGTGATTTATGTAGGAAGATAGGTCATTTACAAGATGCATGCAAATCCAAATCAAAGCCTAAAACTGAAAAAGAAGCTGAAGTTAAAATGATTCATTCTGAGTCTCAGTCAAAAGAAAAATTTAACAAAACTGTGAGATTAAATGATACGGAATGTAATGCATTTTTTGATATGGGTAGTGACTGTTCCCTTGCAACTATAAACTTAATAAAACAATGCAAGCTACAAACTTTTAAACTTAATAGACCTATTAATTTAGTAGGGTTCACAAATGATTCATCTGTCCAGGTTAGCGATGCGGTTGCAACCAACTTGAGGGTAGACAGTGTAGAATTATTTATAACATTGTATGTTGTTGACACGTTAGCTGGGTGTGACTTGCTAATTACACAACACAACTTCACAGAGGACAGAAGTATCATGTATTCCCGCATAGGAAACTTTTAACTTTTGAGCCTGTACAAGTCTTAAGCGTAAATAATATAGACATTAGTTTGCTTGGTGATATTTCTAGCGAACATCAAAGTATACTAAATAATATTTTTTTCAAAATACCCTCAGTGCACTTCGCAAAGCCTAGCTAGCTTAGGCAAAACATCACGCGTGGAATTATCGATCGAGTTAACGTCAAATAAGCCACTTTTTCAACGGCTGTATCGGATGTCCGAATAGGAAAAAGCTAAAACGCGGGAACTTAATGATGATCTTTTAAAAAACTGTATCATTCGCCATAGTAGTTCTGCCTACGCTAGCCAGGCCCTTTTAGTAGACAAATCAAATGGAGAAAAGCGTTTGTGTATAGATTATCGGCAATTAAATAAAATAACGGTTAAAGAAAAATATCCTATGCCAGTGATAGATGACCTTATAGATCGGTTACGTGGCTGTAAATTTTACACGTCCATATAATGAAAAAATGGGTACTACCAAATTGGCATAAAACCTGAAACCACAAAGTTAGTTAGTTAGTTAGTTGCGCTGGGCATTTTCCGCAAGTCGACATCCAAAACGTGCCTATTTTGCGTGAAAAAGGGGGTAGCGCTACTCCAACCACCCCAACTCCTCGACAAACCTTATCAAAGCTTTAATGTTGCTTGTGGCGTCGTGTACGGTACTTGGGGATCCTAGGTACTTCGTCCTGTATGCTTCTACCTGTTTGCAATCTAGTAGAATATGTTTGGTGGTTTCTTCTGCTTCCATGCATGCCCTGCATAGAGGGCTATCTGTTATCCCTAAATTGAAAAGGTGTTTGTTCAGAGTATTATGTCCCGTTATTATTCCTACTATTTTGCGTAGTTGGTTCCTGTGGATTCTCAGCAAGATTGTGGTGAGTTTGTGGTTCCTATTCGGAAGAATTTCTTTTGTCTGTCTACACGTTCCTATGTCTTCCCAGTATTTTTGGTGTTGGTATATTGTATATTGGTTCATTGCCTTGTATATGTAAGATTGTGGTAGGGGTATTATTGGCTCTGGTCCGCATGTTGGTGTCTCTGATCCTTTACGGGCCAGTTCATCCGCTGCATCATTGCCTCTCGAGCCACTGTGTCCCTTTATCCACTGTAATGTTACTGTATTTTTGTTATTGCACACCTCTGTGATGCTGCGATGACATTCGTCTATTAGAGTAGAGGTACATTTATCACTGTCTAGTGCTTGTAGTACGGATTTGCTGTCTGATAGTATACGTAAGTTTGTGTTTTGAACCTGGCGTCTTTTTATTGCGTTGCAGGCTTCTATTATTCCTACGCATTCTGCCTGGAATACCGTGTTGTGTATACCTAGGGGTTTAGAGATGTGAATACTCAAATCCTCCGAGAATACACCACAGCCCGTTCCATTTTCAGTCTTTGACCCGTCTGTAAAGATTCTCAGGTCCTCTAGGTTTAGCCCCTCTTTTGGGTCTTCAGGTAGGAGTATGACGTATTCCTTCTTACAGGTTATAGTCTTAGGTATCTTGTCGATTGGTGCTTCCATTATAGGGAATTTTGTGATCATATCACTGTAGATCTTTGTGTGTTGGGTATTGCTATTCGTCCATAGGTTTTGGCTTTTTAGTCGCATTGCCGTGACGGCTGCTTCTGTTTGTATGTGTATGTGCAGTGGCGTGAGACCTAGCATTATCTCTAGTGCTGCTGTAGGGGTAGTCCTCATGCAGCCTGTCGTTGCCGTGCATGCTAGTCTTTGTATTTTTTGCAGGCCGGCAATCGCACATGCTAGCTGCGTTCGGGGCCACCATACTACTGCTCCGTAGCTGATCATAGGTACTATTACCGTCTTGTATAGCCACAAAATGATGCGTGGGGCAAGACCCCACCTCTTGCCTATCATTCTTCGACATTGCCAGAAGGCGACTGTGGCTTTGTTAAATCTGTTCTCAAGATGTTTGTTCCAGATTAGTTTGTCATCTAAGGTTATCCTTAAATATTTCACTTGTTTGGAGAGTGTAAGCTTCGTACCAAAAAGGCTTGGCATTTCGTATGACCCCAGTTTACGTTTGTGCGTGAAGAGAATTGTGTCAGTTTTTTTGGGGTTTACCGATAGGTCATTCTCCCTGCACCATTTCTCTACTATTTTTAGTGCTGTTTGTGTAAGATCACACAGTGTGCTTATTACAAGTCCACTGATAAGTATGACAAGGTCGTCCGCGTATCCTATGGTCGTGAAATGACTCTCGTTTAGTTTTGTTATCAGATCATTTACCACTAGGTTCCATAAAAGGGGTGAGAGGACTCCTCCTTGCGGGCATCCTCTCACGACTAGCGCTTGCTGATCTTTGTTTTCTGCTAGTCTTACGATTCTTTGTTCTAGCATGTTCATTATCCATTCTATTAGCAATGGTTCTGTGTCATGTCTTTCTAGAGCTTGTTTGATCTGAAGCCACAAAACAGCGTTTGTAACTAGTGACAATCATTTCGAATTTTTCAGGATGCCATTTGGCGTTTGCAATGGGCCCGCCGTTTTTCAAAGATTAATGAACTCCATCTTGGGTAATTTGCGTTTTGGAAAAGTTATATGTTATATGGATGATCTATTAATAGCCACAGAAACGTTGGAGGAAAATATAGCTTGTTTAGAGACTGTTTTAGATTTACTAGTGCAGAATGGATTAACTATAAATTTACAAAAATGTAAATTTTTCCGTAACAACATCACATTTTTAGGTTACGAAATAATTTCGCGTTTGTGGTCTTATGCGTCGAAAGGATTGTATACGACCGAGTTCAAAAAAATTGAAGGCTTTAGTAGATTACCCTACCCCCAAAACAGTACACCAATTGCGTCAATTTTTGGGACTCGTAAATTACTTTCGAAAGTTCATGAAAAATTGCGCTCTCATTTGTAAACCTTTGACGAATTTACTAAAAAAAGAAGTGGACACGATAAAACCGTAACCGATCTAAAACAAACGCTAGTCAACAATCAACAACGCGGTACTTGAAATTTTTGACCCTAAATTGCCGATTAACCAGTATACAGACGCTAGTCAGGATGGAATAGGCTTATCTTAATGCAGTTGACTGCAAATGGTGAGAGACCAGTTCATTTTCATAGTCGTCAAACGACAAAGGACGAAAAATAGTTTCATTCTTTTGAATTAGAGCTCTTAGCAATTGTAACGGGATTACAGAGATTCAGACATTATTTGAGAGGCGCCCAGTTTAAAATTACCATCGATTGCAATGCGGTTAAACATGCGTTAAGTAAACAAAATATAGTGCCACGTATAAGTAGGTGGGTACTGTATACACAGGAATTTCCTTTTGACGTAACGCATTGGCCCGGCTGTCAAATGCAGCATGTAGATGCATTAAGTAGAAACCCCTTAAACGATAATAAGGAAACTGTGTGGATAATTTCTATTACGGAAGGTGATTGGCTGTTATCAGTTCAGTTACAAGATCCAGCCATCTGTAGCATTCGTGATATTATATTGTCAGGTGAGGCCGAATCGAATAAGCGGGTTTTTAATGAGTACGAGGTCTTAGGAAATAAAGTGTACCGACGCACATAGTATGGAAGGCGCTGGTTGGTCCCAAAAAGTTGCATATGGCATGTTATACGTGCTAACCACGACGAGGTAGGGCATTTCGCGGTAGATAAAACTGTTGAGAGTATTCGATCAAAAGGGTATAGCAGGATAGCCTAAGAAAAAGTTCCCCCAGCGTTTTTGGGTCGAAACTATAATCAAACGATGCCTTTTAAGTAGGTTATACCCTGCACAAAGTTTCATCCCTCTGTTACCCCCTGGGGGTGAAAAACACCTGATTAACTCCAAAACTGTTTTATTTATTTTGTCCTAAACTATGAAAGTGACGAATTTCAAATTTTGTACAAATAATAAAGAGACTAAAATCTATATGTTAAAAAAATATGACCCTCCTAACCATTTTATTTCTTGTAAAAAAAATGAAAATAAAAATTGAATCACCCTGTATAACAAGTTTGGCTCTTGGTACACACACCATTTTTTTTCCAAATATGAACCAATTCATATTCTACATCATACAAAAGTTTCATCGACCTAGCCCAGAAGGAACATTTCGAAATTGAAATGAATGTACTATTTAGTAGGCACTACTCATTATTATGCTTAAAACGCAAAGTACCGCCAGGACCGCCTGCAACCAAAATAATTAAGAAAAAACACTGCCCGCACCCGCGTTGCCGACCGAGTTCGAATTAAAAAAAAAAACAACGGCCGCAAACCCTAGCGAAAAGCGTAACCCGCACAGGGTTACGCTTTTCTAATGTGGAGCCAGAATGTCTGCAAAAAATATTTTAAATAACAAATATGGAAAGAGATTGATTAGTGATAGGTACAAGTAATGCTGATGCAATTGTAACACGTTTAAAGACTAACTGAAATAACAGTCAATAACATGGCACAGTTAGTTAACGCAATTGTAAATGGATGGATATTTAAAGAAAAAAACCATTTCTAAACATATACAGGGTGACCAATCCAAATGGGTCAAATCAAATGGAGATAGGGAAATCTGTTCTTAGGAACCGTCTATTTTAGATTTAATAGAAACTGCATTCATTTTTTTTATAAATCTCATATTTAACCGGGAATTGACCTGGTTAAAATTCTGTGATTAATCGCATGTCGTATTGTAACATTCTTTACAGCGGTTTTGACCGGGTTATGTATGAGACTTGTAAAAAAATAATAATGCAGTTTTTATTAAATCTGAAACCGACGCCATGGTTCCTAAGAACAAATTGATCAACCGGTATATATTATTTATCCAATGCGAGATATAAACCAAAAAATATAAATCCAGCCGAAATTCTGACTAACATATATTTGATAATTACTTAGACAATTTGACAATTATTAACGAAGACAGTGATGACGATTGTTTGAAAATTAATTGTTTATAACTTACTTACTTACTTACTCGTAATGTATGAATACACAGTAAAAAATATATTATGTTAATACCTACTAGTAAAGAAATTTTTTTTTTATTGATTACAAATAAGTTTGATTTATTCTTCTTTATCCCCACCTTTTTTAAATCGGACACAAACAGCGGTCCGATTGCAGGCCATTGTTTATTAATAATGCAAGGCTCTTAGTAGGAGTTAAATGAATAGTAGGCACCAAAGAGCCAATTTATATTAATTTCGTAATGTTCCTTCTGGACTAGTTCGATGATACTTTTGTATGATGTAGAATATAAATTGGTTCATCTTTGGAAAAAAAATAGTGTGTGTACCAAGAGCCGAACTTGTTATACAGGGTGATTCAATTTTTATTTTCATTTATTTTTACAAGAAATAAAATGGTTGGGGCGGTCATATTTTTTTGACATATAGCTTTTAGTCTCATTATTATTTGTACAAAATTTGAAATTCGTCACTTTCATAGTTAAGGAAAAAATAAATAAAACAGTTTTGGGATTAATCGGGTGTTTTTCACCCCCAGGGGGTAACAGAGGGATGAAACTTTGTGCAGGGTATAACCTACTTAAAAGGCATCGTTTGATTATAGTTTCGACCCAAAAACGCTGGGGGCACTTTTTCTTAGGTTATCCTGCTATACCCTTTTGGTTCCCACGTTTGAAAAAGACAGTTGCAAAATATATCAATAATTGTTTAAATTGTATCTATTATAAAAATATACATGGCAAAAAACCAGGTAAATTGTTCCCAATCCCAAAATATGCAAGGCCCTTCCATACTCTGCACATGGGTCCATCTCGGACCTTTCGTGAAAACAAAACAACAAAATAGTTTTTTATTAGTACTTGTAGATTCATTCACGAAATTTGTATTTATTTCGGCAGTTAAAAATACAAAAAGTACGGTAGTTGTCAATGAGCTCAATAAACTGTTTAAAATATTCGGTTATCCAAAACGTTTGATTTGTGATGCCGGCAGCGCATTTACATCAGTTATTCACGGAATTTATACCTAGGTATATTATATACGTCGTCATAATATCGCGACAGCCGTACCTCGTTCGAACGGACAAGTCGAACGTTACAATTTGACTATACTCGAGGCCCTGCGGAGCATGGGTGCCGACACAGAGAACAACAAATGGGATTTACATATGGCATGTATTTAACGCGGCGACAAATTAATCTGTATTAGGGATTTATAAAAAATTAAAGGGGGTAGCAAAAATAATAAGTTGGCGACTAATTGCAGAGACTAGTATAAAGTAAAAAGTAGCAGCTCAGTAATAAATTTTCGGCTTTGTTTCAATATAAACTAGCATCGAGTTATTGTTTTGGCGACTGAATTAACTAATTAAGCGGAAACATGACAGCGGATAAAAAATTGAAAATGGCCTACTCGAATTGTTCAATGGAGATTGCATATAAAATAAATCATTTTTTTTGGATATTGTGTCAGACTCTGCCGCTCCGCTCCGCACGGCTCCCGAGCTTTGTCACGGCGGGCGAGGGCTGCTCTCCCTCCGCGCCTCCGGATTTTTATATACACTCTAGGGGTAGGGCAGACAAGACCACGTGGAATCGGGGTTGACAGCTTCGGTTCTGAGGCAAGTCTTATTTCTGCTAATATTAGTCGCCAAGTCATTATTTTTCACCCCATCATGTCATTATTTTTTACAAGACATTTTATAGTACCTCGCCTATGATTTCAGTAATCTTGTTTATTATTTCTGCTACCTTAAAGTACCTGCCATTATTTGAATTTTAAAATATCCTTAGTTTAAAGCTCATTTAATATAAATGAATGCCAAAATATTAAATCGCTGACAAGTTATTATTTTAGTTGCAAATAGTTTGCTGCTCTTTAATTTTTCTGTCGCCGCGAAAATAATAAGCCTTTACATATATCGAGCATCCAACAAAGGCATTAATAGCACTGTAAATAAAACCACAGCCGCAGTACCTAGTGAGGTGTTTTTTGACTACAGAATACGGATGAATAATGACGCGACCACAGATGATAGTTTAGAAAATCCAATTGATGTCACGGCATTGCGAAATACTGTTATTAATAATATAAATAAAAATGCTGAACGCCAGAAATCTAGTTTCGACACAAAAAGAAAAGAGGCAAGACAGTATAAAGTTGGCGATTTAGTTGTGCTAAAAATTCCTTACGCTCCAAAAAATGAAGTACAGCAGGAGCCCTGGTGATGATGGCATCACAACCGAAGCCTTAAGAGTCGGTGAATCGTCACTAATTCCTCATATTACCAAGCTGTTTAATAGCATTATACAAACGCAAACATTTCCACAACAGTTGTGTCACTCCAATATCATACTGCTGTACAAGAAGGGACTAAGTCTGATATTGGAAATTATCGCCCTATCAGTCTTGTTTCCCACCTTTACAAAATATTTATCAAACTGATAGAATCCCGTATCTCAGGCCAACTAGACCGCAACCAACCACCCGAGCAGGCTGGTTTCCGACCGGGTCTCTCCACCATGGACCACATACATTCCTTAAACCAAATGGTTGAGAAATGTCATGAACACAATCTACCACTCTATTTGGCCTTTGTGGATTATTCAAAGGCGTTTGATAGCCTCACTCACAGCTCCATATTTACAGCTTTACTTGACCAAGGGATAGAGCCAGGTTATGTGCAACTCCTGAGGTCAATATACTTTAATAGTACTGCCGCTATCAAACTTCAGTCGCCTGGCCCATCCTTTAAGGTAGAGAGAGGAGTCAAGCAGGGAGACCCGCTATCGCCGAAACTCTTCACCAGCACACTAGAGCACGTGTTTAGAAAACTTGCGCCGAGTTGGGGGGAAAGGGGACTGGTCATAGGAGAGCGCAGATTAACCAATCTTCGATTCGCTGATGACATTGTCCTTTTTTCCTCAACTGCTGCCGAGCTACAAATTATGCTTGAAAAACTTAGCAAGGCAAGCCTCGAGGTTGGACTAATGATGACCATGTCAAAGACCAAGCTCATGACCAACAGTACAGAACGTAGGGTAGAAATAAATGGAGAGCCGGTTGCATATGTCCATGAATATCTTTATTTGGGCCAAATAGTTTCCTTCCAGGCCCGATAAGAAAAAGAAGTCGAACGATTGGTCCATGAAACACTTAATGAAAGGTGACCTCCCGCTATCACTCAAAAGGAGGCTCATGGACATATGCATACTTCCTGTTCTCACTTATGGTGCTCAGACTTGGTCTCTGACAGAAGTTCAGAAGTTCAAACTCGGGGTCTGCCAAAGGGCCATGGAGCGTAGCCTATTAGGTGTCAAATTAATGGATCGAATCCGGACTTACCACTCTACACTCCCAGACCCAAATTGTTGACGTAGCTCGGAAAGCGGCCAAGTTAAAGTGGGAATGGGCTGGTCACGTTTGCCGTATGCCGGATGAGTTGTGGGCCAAGACCACTACAGAGTGGAAGCCTAAAAACTCAAAACGGAAACGTCGCAGACCTCGCCGGCGGTGCCGGGATGACTTGGATTTCTTCTTGAAGGATTGGTCAGAAATAGCCTTAAGCCGAGATCACTGGAAGAAAAGGGGGGAGGCCTTTGCCCAGCAGTGGGATATTACGGGCTCAATATAATAATAATAATAATAATAATAAAAATTCCTAGCCAATCCAATGATGGACATAGCACCAAATTATTACCCCTGTATAAAGGACCGTTCCAAGTCACCGAAATTTTAGGCCACGATAGATACAAAGTCGCTGACTTAAGAGGTGCTGAAAGGAGCTCAAAAAGGTATGATGGAACTGCGTGTGTAGAAAACATGAAGCCATGGATTCACATGGCCGAATAACCGGATGTTGTCGGCAAAAGGTAATATTTGTCATTATATTACTGGTTAATTATTTATTCATATTTATATACATATACGAGGGGAGGTCCAAAAGTTCGCGGAATGGAGGGGATGGGAGTGGGGAGGACCATCATTTTTAATACAGCACTAATTGAAAACTCATTAAGAGTAAATATACCATATTTCAGACTAATTAGGTCATTACTTTAAAAGTTATCATCGAGCAAGCAAGTCAATCCGGAAGAATTCTGCAAGTATGGAGCAAGATGAGTATCGAGCCGTCATCAAGTTCCTAACCAAGCAAGGAAAATCTCCTCAGACCACCCTGATTGAGATGTCAGCAGTTTGCGGTGATCATTGGCCTGGAAAAACAATGGTTTACAAATGGCATGGTCTCTTTAAATTTAGTAGAGAGTCAATTGAAGATGACCCTTGCTCGGGGCGGCCCGCTGAGGCCACCACATTAAACATTATCGAAAAGGTTGAGAAATTACTATCGGAAGATGCCCGGCTGAAGAAGAAACAGCTTTCTAAATTAGTTGGAGTATCAGAAACCACCATTTTGAGGATCCTACATGAACATCTCGGCATGACTAAAGTTAGTGCAAGATAGGTGCCGCGAATGCTTACGCCGCATCAGCGACAACAACGAATCGACCCGTCAAGCAGCTTTTTGGAACGGTGTGGCGAAGAAATTACGTCGGTTTTGAAGCGGATTGTTACTGGATATGAGACTTGGGTTCATCATTTTGAACCTGAGTCTGTCAACCTGCCTGAGTGAGTCAAGTCTAAACAGGAGTCACTGCAATGGCACAAGAAGGGTACCCCACCACCTAAGAAATTCAAGGTGTCAGAATCGGCTGGAAAGATAATGGCTATGATATTCTGGGATTGTCAAAGTGTATTAATGATTGACTACAAAAGCAAGGGCGTCACTATAACAGAAACGTACTACGCAACATTATTGGAGCAATTGCGGCAATGTATTAAAGAAAAAAGGTGAGGAAGGGTGTGCTGTTGCTTCATGACAATTCTCCAGTTCACAAGAGCTGTATTGCGACAGCTGCCCTGGGCAAATGTGGCTTCTAAGAATTAGACCCTCCCCCCTACAGCCCGGTCCTGGCCCCCAGTGATTATATTTATTCCCAAATTTGAAGACAGAGTTGCGGGGAAAGAAATTTCACACCGATGATGAAGTAAAGGACGCAAAATTGGCTCATTTCGACATCTAAAACAAAAAATATTATTTTGTAGTTTTAGAAAAGTTACTTTCTCGATCGGACAAATGTATGAACCTTAAGAGGGACTATATCGAAAAAGAAAAATAGTAACGTCTTTGTATTCGATTAATAAGTCCGCCATTCCGCGAACTTTTGGACCTCGTATGTTCCATTTCTTACCGCTAATACTTAAGTCTTTATTTCCAGAAAAAAATATTAGTACAAAATAAAGTCTAAGGAATACAACTAATTAATATCACATTATTACACAGGATTAATTAATAAAACGGAAGCATAATTAATTCAACTAAACTTCCAACTTTCCCTTCAGTTTTACAATTCGATAATTTTCGTCGAACTGGCCTAATGCTTAGCTTCGAACCTTCCATAAAATATGAATTGTACCGTCACATTTACATGTAATAGGAATCTATGATGAACGCTATTCCATAAGGTATTGGTGATACACGACTAGAGTAATTGTAACATTATTTAGTTAAAACCAAGACACTCTGAAACAATTCATACGATATGGAAGTCGAGGCCTCGTACTGCATCATCATGATGTATATATAACTATGTATATTTGTGTTCGCAGCTCCCGCATCAGGCCCGTACGAGTTCGAGGGCTAATGCCTTGATCACACGTACCGAGACAGTGGGCGAGACAGTGCTCTCGTCCCTGTCACACTGAGCACTGTCTCGCCCGTTTACTCGGTACGTGTGATCAAGGCATAACTCGTGCGCAGGACGGCCGGATGTTGTCGCCACGGCGTATTCGACGATGACTCTGGCAACACCGATGATGAAGTACATCCGAGGCTGTCAAACTGCATCCATAAAAGGGCAAGAACATGGCGGGAGCGCTCTCTTGCCATTCAGCAGCGGTCGAGAAAGAAACTGAAGACTTTTGTATATCTTGAGTATTGTAGTATAACAATATTAATTACCTAATTAAAATAGTAATCAGCCGTGCCCTAATAAATAAACCCTATGATCCGCGGTCGTATTAAATATAATATGTTCGGCATATTATATTTGATACGACCAGTTTATCCTCTTTCTTGATGATTATGTAAAATTGTTTATTTATTTATTTATTTATAAATATATTTACACAGCATTACAGACTTAAATCTAATACACTGTGAAACAAGATGTACATTTATCAAAGAGGAACACTAGTAATCCTGTCATCCATCAACTCACAGTACCTCAAACACGCACTACACACAGCCGTCCATCGCCACGCAAACAGATCACATTCCGGTGTTGACACCAGAAGTGCATTGAGCAGCGTCAAGGCCCGGAGGTGCGGCGAGTTCCTGTGCGACACAGTACGAGCTGCTGGCACAGCCAACAACGGTCGCGTGCGGGGTCAAAGCGTGATTCGAGGGACATCCGGAACATACAACCTAACTAAATTATTTATCAGCTCTAGGCAATCTGACTCTCCTCGCAGCACACGGCAGACTAAGGTAAGAAGACTGAAATTGCGCCTTACTTCAAGGGAATGGAAGCCCAGACTTCCGAGAAGGAACTTAGTAGGGTATAAGTAGGGATAATATCCGTACATTTTTTTGTATAGAAATCTCAAAAAAGTTTTCTGGACTTTTTCCAGAAGTAAGCTGTAAGAACACTCGCACGGGCTCCAGACTACAGCAGACGACTCCAATTTACTCCTCACCAGAGCATTAAACAGCAACTTTATAGCCCCAGGGTCGTGAAAATCTCTGGTGTTGCGCATAACAAAACCCAATCTACGAAAACCGTCGGCAGCAAGAGCACGAATGTGATCGTGGAAAGTTATACGTGGATCAAACACAACACCTAGATCTTTAATAAAGGAGACCCTATTAATTGGCTCCGAACCAAGCATATATTGTGCACAAATGGAAACACAACGCGACTGAAAGTGCACACACAACACTTAGACCCATTGAAGTGAAGCTTATTATCCACACTCCACCGGAACACTGCTGCGATATCCTCTTGGAGATTTTTGCTATCGGCAACTTGCTTTATTCCGTAAATTAGTTTTAAATCGTCGGCATAAAGAAGACATTTTGCATTTAGAACCACAGATTCAAGGTCATTAACCATAATTCCAAATAACAAAGGCCCCAAAATCGAACCCTGACTAACACCAGATCTGGTATGGTAGGGAAAAGACACAAAATGACCGTGCTGAACATACTGCTGTCGATCGCATAGATAACTGGAAAAGAAATGAAGCAGATTAGGAGAGAAACCAATACTGTAGAGTTTTTGGAGAAGCACATCGTTATCTACACGATCGAAAGCTTTCTGAAAATCGAAATAAACGACATCCACTTGGATGCCCTTGTCGAGGGAGGGATTGTGAATGATTTAATAAATGTATTAATACTGTCTGATGTTTCTATTACTTGTGTTATGGGTACTAGACGAAGATATACGTACCTACTTATATAGATAAATATATACTTAAATACATAGAACAACCATGGCCCAAGAACGAACCCGGGACCGCCGGCTCAGTAGGCAGGTGTCTACAAACCGAGCTAAACGCGTCGTGTTTCTATTTGGGTCAACAAATAGTACTTACTTTTTCAAGAATTATTAATAAAAAGTGGCACTGACGTATATTATATACTGAAAGATGTCCACTCCCTGACAAAGGCACCCATTAGGGGTCATCACAATATTAGTAGACCATAAGCATGGAACAAGGTCGGTGTATTCGGGCAAGTTTGAGGTACCACGGGTTAACAACTATTTTGGTAACAGGAGTTAAAACAAAAGACTCCCGTACTTCCTCAACAGTTTGCCAGAAGACATCCGCCATGAGCCGAGCAAGCCGTAGTTTAAAAAGGCTTTAAAACAATACCTGTTATAAACACTTGAGTGACACTACGCTCACGCAGTGTCATTCAATTCAAGTACCAACTTACCTACCACATGTGAACGTAATTTTATTATAGTATCTATAATAAGCAGAGACGATACGTGTAGTCAAACTGTGAATACAGTTTTGTAGGAACTTTCTGATGTATAAGTTTTTACACTGTATAATATAATAAAAAAAAGGATGGATATACGCTACCCTCGTCCGCGGTTTCCTCTGATCTTCACCAGGTCTGGTAGACGGTCGCCACTCAAGATTATTACCTTTTTTAGAATCTTATAATCTTTTAATTTTCGCTTGTCTCAACACATTGTGCCACACTTTTGTTACCTTACCTACCTTATATTTCTCTATCACAGCTAGAACCCTTCTACGGAGAGACAAGGGTCAGAGTGCTGACAATCTGTTTCGGCGCCACAGCCACGGCGTTAATGCAAGGATTAGAAGAGCGAGTGGTAGATTCCATGCATGCGAAAACACTCCAAGAAATGGTTAACGAAATGGAAGTTCAAAGGTACATAATATTTCCTTCTAACAGTATTTTAGGTGTTAAAAAAAATTGGCGTCCAGAATAAAAAATGCAGATGTTGGAAAACAACCGCCAGGATAAGATAGGACGGGCCACTAAGCCAGCCACATTTGCCGCTTGCTCCCGGAAAGGCGGGCTAAGTGAGACTACAAAGGGTGCCTCAAGATGGACCGCGCAGACTGGTGAACATGTAGAAAGCGGAACGATCCGGACTGCGAGGCGCTGTGGAGTGGAAACTGTATAGGCTACAGGATGACAATGGACAATAGAAATTCTTCCCGTTCGTTTCAAGGCCACACTTTTAACCCATTCACCGCCACAGTCGGCCACAGCCGTCAACGGAAAGTCGTGCCCAGGACGCCACGACGGCCACAGCCGTCGTAAAATTGGAGCGCAAAATTACATGTTAATACAAAAAATATGGACTTTTATTATTGGTTGAAGTTAAGCCTACCCAATACGTACTCTAAAACCGAATCTATGAACACAATACAATATAAAAAACTCGAATAAATCAACTTTGATTCCTTCTATGATTTTATACAGCAACTGCTACTGTTACCAACGCCCAAGACGGCGCGAGCCGTCGCATAGAGATGTGGCCGCCAACGATATTTCATAACTTTGTTTAAGTAAAAATTGCTTTTATGGGACCACTTTATTTATGTAATTTTATGGATATACTTCCTTTAAATAAAAACGGGCACATATAACTTTCACGACTATTTTATACCTACATACACTTATATTGAAATTGATTCCAGTTTGAACATAACTAAGGATCAGGGAAGTTAAATAGCTTGTACAAATTTAACCTTTATTAAACATTACGCAATAAAAAGTATTCTATACAGATTAAATCTTATTACAGTTTGAGTTATTACTATCCTACCTAAAAGTATCGATAAGAGAAATAACGCATCTTCTCAACTTTAGAATTAAAACAATTACCAATGCCTCTGACGCCCGTGTCGGCTGGAGACGTCCACGCGTGACGTCATCCCCTCATTAGTCAAACGGATAGTGTTGTAACTCGGTCACTGAGTTTCTCATATTATCACACTTTAAAGTCGATTTATTAAGTGAATTTCAAGATCAATTATGTTATTAATAATGATTTATTATGTAAATTTAAGTACTTTTTTATTCAATAATATTATACTGAGTCTGAGGTGCACTTTTACGTAAAAATAATCGGACATCGATATCGCTTTTGGAATCCCTATATTTTCTTGTCCAAACTTTTACGTGGCGTGTAAGTGGCAGTGCTTTGCTTTGCTTCAAAGCGGGGAAAAGGTTAATCACGATTCCCGTCTTTGTAAGTCAGGTCACCTCTGCCATCGAAATCCGTGTATGTCTGTGGCAAAGAAAGTAGACTAGTCATTATCATTAAGCTTCTTTAATTTAAAACGTTTCTGACTTTATTTTTATTCGAATTTGTCCAGGAGTTAAGCCGCGTACAAAAACGGATATTTTTCATAATGTGATAACGAGCATTAGACCAAAAAAAAAATTAAGAACAAAGAACTTTTTTTTTTTGCTTTTTTATGATTCATATAAAATATTTATGGCGGGGTGATCGGGGAGGTCTTGAAGGCATGAATCTCGTTTGAATTATCTCCTAACTCCTAGTGGTTAAGGAGTTGTACCTTCCATCATCAGCTCAGCATTGGAAGATGATGACTACCATATGCAAATATTTAAATAATTTTAGAAAATATATAAAAAAAATTATGAGTGCCTATAAAATTTAAGGAATTCGATTCCTCATGGATTTCGTCATCCGATCTTCACAAAAAATTTATGGCACCAACTTGGAGATGTCTACTCATGAACCACAAAATAATTTTCCATATAGACTCGTAAATGACGGAGTTCTGAGGTAACAAACATAAAAAAAAACATACAACCGAATTGAGAACCCCCTCCTTTACTTGAAGTCGATTAACAAATAACGTTATCACACTTACATAACATTGATAACATTGACGCAAACAACTGACACTAATACATACATAGTAAAGGATAACCGTATTATATAAAGATAATACGCTTTTGGTATATATAAGAAGCGCAATGTATTTATTATTTTCATTGTCAATTCAGGGTTCGTCTCTCGCGGTCGATTCTCCTTGTACTTAATTATAATGGCAGTTCATGATATTAAAGGAAAAACATGTTTGATCACTGGAGGGGCAGCCGGTTTAGGAGCTTTATACGTCGAAGCGTTCTTGAAAGAAGGTGCCAAGGTAATCCTTTCTCATGCCCTTCATATTATTATATCGTCATCACCATTTTTTATTGTAGTGCCTTTTCTCATTTTATTTTGCGTTAAATACTTCCCATACATGAGTGTTTTTTAACCGACTTCAAAAAAGGTTCTCAATTCGGTTGTATTTTTCGTCGTCGGTCGTGTTACCTCAGAACTCCGTCATTTATGAGTCGATTTGGGAAATTCTTTTGTGGTTCATGAGTAAACATCTCCAAGTTGGTCCCATAAAATTCGTGAAGATCTGATGACGAGATCCATGAGGAATCGAAGGAATTCCTGAAATATTATGGGCACATCTATGGCGATTTCGGTACTTATTACAATAGTTCAAGCATTTACATTCGAAAATCACGATTTGGCGAAGAGAAACTGATAATAAAGACACAAGCCACCAGTTAGTACTTGAGGACTAAACCAGTGTTATTTAATTCACGTCTCGTAAGTCGATTTGGATATCAGATTGGGACCGATTTTTTTAATTATTTTTTTATTTGAAAGAGGGAGCATACTGAGGTGGTCCCATATATAACCGAGTTGGGATCTGATGATGGGATCCCAGGGAAATCGATGGCGACCCTCAAATTATTTTCTTTCATATATTTTTGAAGCTATTTAAGTATTGGCATATGGTATTCATCATCTTCCTATGCTGAGCTGTTTTTTTTTTTAATAAAAAAATAATAAATATGTATCAGACAACCTCGCACAAATCAACCTAGTCCCAAATTAAGCTCAAGAAGGCTTGTGTTATGGGTACTAGGCGACGATATACATACTTTTATAGATAAATAAATACTTAAATACATAGAACATCCATGACCAAGGCACACATATTCGAGTTCATCACACAAATATTTGCCCTGGCCGGGATTCAAACCCAGGACCGTCGGCTGAGCAGGCAGTTGCTTAACCACTGCGCCAACCGCGTCCTCATGGGAGGTATAACTCCTTAGTGGTTAGGAGTTAGGGGATAATTCAAACGAGATGCATGCAAACAAGACCTCCCCAATCACCCCGCCGTATTTTATTTGAATCGCTAAAACGCAAAAAACGCATCTATATTAACAATATTTGCAGAAATGGGAATGAAGAAAAAAAACTTTAACAAAAAAAGAACCGACTTCAAAAAAACTGAACGGTCAAAAATAACCCGTTCATGTACAGATTACATTTGAATCACTTTTTTTTTTTTTTTTTTTTTTTTTTTTTTTATTACGGCACAACATAGTGGCTCCACTTCGCCTGATGGTAAGCAAAAAGGGGAGCCCAAGTCGCAATGGCAACTGACGAGAAACCAACGGTGCCAAGTCAGTTGACACTGCCATGCTGGCCCGAGAGATGCTTCTTCACGCTTCGTTTGAAGGGTCCCAAGTTATAAGAAGGGGGAAACACATGAGCCGGCAAGGAGTTCCATACTTTAATAGTTCGGCAGATGAAGGAATTGCCAAACTTCTTGGTACGTGTGGGAATATTCTCCACGGTGAGGCGATGACATCGCAAGCTGGCACGTGTGGTTCTATGACGGAAAGGGGAGGGTGGGATAAGAGAAAATAACTCTTCAGAACACTCGCCATGGTATAGGCGATAGAAAACGCTCAGCGACCCAATGTCCCTACGTAATTGAAGGGGTTCGAGGAATCTGGTACTTTTCTCGTCACCTATGATGCGGACCGCCCGACGCTGCAATCTGTCAAGCGCATCGAGTAGATATTGGGCGGAGCCATCCCAAAGATGCGAGCAGTACTCAACGCACGACCGAACTTGAGTCTTATAAAGAAGGCAAAGCTGGTCCGGCGTGAAGAACCGTCGCACCCTGTTCAGGATCCCCAGTTTTTTGGAAGCTGTGGTAATCAGTGACTCGATGTATTCGTTTTGGTTCAGATTGCAGCGGATATCCATGCCTAGCATATTCAGGCTATCACGCGAACCAAGAGGAGTGCTCTGGAGACTAGGAGTAGGGAGAAACGAAGACGTCTTGGTAGTGAACGCACACACCTGGGTTTTCTTGGCGTTGAACTCAACCAGGTTAACAGATCCCCATTTGCTAATGAGGTCCAGAACCTGGTCCAGTTCAACGACAAGATTCTCACGTTTCGCGCCGATTTCCGCCCTACAAGCTCCTGGCCGGCCAAAATATCGACCATGGACCGTACTATCATCCGCATAGCAATGTATGTTCCCTAATGGTAGCATATCATTGATATGCAGAAGAAAGAGGGTGGGTGATAAAACAGAGCCCTGTGGGACGCCAGCATTCACTGTCATGAACCGCGAAGCGCACCCTTCGACGAGGACGCGGATTCTACGCTCATGCAGGAAGTCAGCAATCCATTTACACAGTTGCATGGGCAGACCGTAGGCAGGAAGCTTGGAAAGAAGTGCTTTATGCCAGACCCGATCGAAAGCTTTGGCAATGTCAAGGCTGATAGCCAAAGCCTCGCCGTGTTTATCAATAGCCTCCCCCCAGAGGTGTGTCACATACGCTAGAAGATCGCCCGTTGATCGTTTCGGTCTGAAGCCATACTGACGATCATTAATTAGGGAGTGATCTTCAAGGTATCGGATCAGTTGGTCGTTGATGATCCGCTCCATGACTTTGCACAACACTGAGGTTACGGCAATGGGACGGTAATTAGATGGTTCAGAACGGTCTCCTTTTTTGGGGACTGGCTGCACATTAGCTTCTCTCCACGCTTCCGGAATACTACCGGACGAGTACGAGAGATTATAGAGGCGCGTCAATACCGGAGATAACTCCGCTGCGCAGTTTTTGAGTACAATCGCCGGGATACCGTCAGGACCACTGGCTTTTCGGGTATCGAGTGACTGTAGTGCCCGACGTACATCACGATGCCTAAAATGGATTGCAGGCATCGTGGCACCACAGAAAGGTATAGTTGGCGGTGGCAAGCCACAGTCATCGACACGCGAGTTGACGGCAAAGAGGCTGGCCATGAGATCGGCTTTCTCTTGCGGCTGGTGAGCCAGCGAACCATCAGGGAGTCTCAGCGGTGGCAGCGAGGGTTGGCAGAAGTTAGATTGCACGGTCTTCGCTAGTCGCCAGTAGTTGCGCGACCCAGTTGGGTGCGAGACTAGTTCCGAGCCTACTTTTGCAACGCGCAAGGCATCTGCTCTTATATACGCTCTCTTACAGACCTTGGTGGCAGTATTGTAAGCTGTTTTTAGCGAGCCAATATTGGGGTCATTACGGGCGCGGGCCCTGACCCAAGCCCGGTACGCCATCTGCTTGTTGCTAACAGCATCAGCACACTCGCGATTGAACCAGGGGCGTCGTCGGCTTTTACTGACGATATCGGAGTATGGGATGTAATATTCCATTCCTACATCGATCTCGTCAGCAATAGCTGCAGCACTCGCTGTGACATCCTTCGCATTGAAGCAGCGTTGCACCCAGGGGACAGACGCGAAATAGTCACGCATACCGTCCCAATCTGCTGAAGAGTAGTGCCAGACTCGACGCTTACCCACCGTGGATTGCGGTGGGACTGCGCTTGGCACTGTGCTGGATATCAGACAGTGGTCAGAGGTACCCAGGGGCGCCTTGACCTCAACCTTGTATCCAGCAGGGTGGGTAGTCAGCAATAGGTCCAGCAGAGAGGGCGTTTGATCTTGGACGTCTGGTATCCTGGTAGGCTGATCAACCAGTTGTGCAAGATGGTGTGAGAGAGCAAACGCGTGGGCAGTTCTACCGGCATGGTTGGTGGTGGAGGAGCCCAACCAGGAGTCGTGGTGGGAATTAAAGTCCCCCAAACACACCAATTCTGCAGTAGGGTACACGGCTTGCGCGTCATCAGCCACCCGACTCAGATAGTCAAATAATCGGGTGGTCTCAGCGTCCCCAAAATGGGGTCGATATAGGCACATGTAGATTCGGCTTTGGAGGCCCAGGTTCACATGCACCCAAAGGACGGGAAGGGAGGGATCCTCCAAGCAATGCAGACGTCGACAACAGACATCAGAATGGACAAACAGACAGACACCAGATTTCACGAGGAAATGCTCCTCAAGCACGTAGCCGGGGTACTGCAGGTAGGATGTGTCCATTGGACGTTGAATCTGCGTCTCCGTCAAGAAGAGCATGGCGGGTCTGGCCGTCTCGAGGTGTTGGTGGACGGCATTGAGGTTCGAGTGGAGTCCGCGGATGTTAGCGAACTCAACCTTGAATAGGGTGGTGGGGGAGTGCACCGCCGTATAACGTTCCATTCTTGTTTTACTTGCCATACTTGTAGGGAAGAGAGAGAGAGAGAGAGAAGCGTGAAGCGGAGGAGACCTGCCACGATACAGGGGCCAAAAAGAAAAGCAGTGGACTGTTTCACCATTAACTTGTCAGCAGAGGAGTTGGACTGACCGGTCGGACGGAAGGGCCCCCGATCCCCCCCGGAAGTAGACGCCGGGTCCCCACCTTCCGGTCACCAACCGGCACGACGAACTACTCCGAGATTATGCGCGGCATGAAAGGGCAGCCTCTCTAGGCGGTTAACCTCGATTGGGCCCCTGTACTATGCCGCGGGCGGCCAGCGGAACAACCGTTTCAACGGGTCTCCCTGGCCGACGGGTCAGCACAGTCCTCCAGACAATGGATAGACAAAATCCACCCCTATTCCCCAATATCGCGACAAAAATACCCCGTAGCACTGGTAATACACCGACTGAACCCGAAACGCCACTAAGGTAAGCAACTTCACGGGTGTTTCGCCGAGTGTACGGTGGTTGCCAACCAGGCGGGTATAACCCTACCACCGGCTGAGAGGCTGAATTCTCATGATATCCCTTAGTCGCCTTTTACGACATCCACAGGAAGAGAGGGAGCGGTGATTTTTAGTATTCTTACTCCGTCACCGCACGGACAAAAAGTTGGTGCCTAACCTCACGTAATATCGAACGAAAATACTCTTGAATAGTTACCAAATGGTAATCATTAAATGCTTTATGCGCGGCATCTTTTTTCATGTGGTTTCGCACCGACTTTAAAAAGTGATTCAAATGTAATCTTTACATGAACGGGTTATTTTTGGCTTTTCAGTTTTTGAAGTCGGTCCTTTTTTTGTTAAAGTTTTTTTCTTCATTCCCATTTCTGCAAATATTGTTAAAATAGATGATTGTTGAAAGTCAATTTTTTATGTACCCCGAAGCCACTCCTGAGTGCGATCCTATAGATAGATCATATTGAAACCACTGGCGCTTCCGTTCTGGTCATAATTGTGAAAAGGAATGTCGCTATTAGAACCGCGCGGTTGAACGCTAGTTGATTTACCCGACGGACTAATAATATAAAACTTCAGCTGACTGTAATCGAATGCCTATTGATCATGATCATGACATCTCTCAAGATAATTAGTAAATAATGCCGAAACATTCCACTAGATGCCACTATAATCAACTGTTCCTTCTTCCACATCTTGGGATAGTAAGGTATCCGCGGACGGTTAGGAGCATATTGGTTTTGGATACTATGCTATCGCCGGACGGTCAAGTGGTTAGGTAAAATAGTAGGTATTCAGGTTATTTCACATCATATTTTCATAGAACATTAACAATAACAAACATATTATTTCACACAGTATGTGGCTATGCTAGACATAGCCGAAGATAACGGAAAAGCACTAGCTAAAAAACTGAATAAGACATACCCTGGTAACGTGGATTTCTACAAATGTGACGTTGGCGAGGAAGCGAGCATAGTACAGGCTTTCAACGCTGTGGTGAATAAAGTTAAGCAGTTGGATGTCATCATCAACAATGCGGGACTCATGAACGATTCAGAGAATATCTGGTCCACCGCCTGCGATGTCAACTGGGTGCGTAGATTTCCTTTTCATAATATTTTTTAAGGTTTCGTTTGGAGTTTGTAGCTGTAATTCATTTAAAACTTATTTTTCTACGGTGTTTTGTGTTTGTAGATCTGTATAAAACCTATTAAGTAGGTAGTTTTGACGTTGTCTCGAGAGTACGGGTGGGGAAGACAGTCACGTGAGACACTGGCAGAGACAGGTCTGATCCGCTGGTGTCATACTGAGCTAATGAGTGCGGCTTATCTATGGGTGATCTTGGGATCACTATACTATGATTTTGATTAGAAATGTAATCAGGAACAAATTTGCTTACAAAGCTGGTGGTTGTGGGACCGACTCTCAAACCCATCCATACTCAAATTGGAAATCTGAAAGTGTGATTTATGAGTGTGGAAATCAAAATTGTCTAAAATACACCATTTAACTGAAGTCGTTTATGAATAATTTTGTTTCAGCGAGGGCTCGTGTCTTTTACTTTAAAGGGGATAAAGCACATGCGCAAAGACCATGGAGGTGCTGGTGGTACCATCGTTAATGTGTCGTCCGTTGCGGCGTTCTACATGAAAGGAACCCTACCCATCTACAACGGATCTAAGGGTGCTGTGTTGCACTTCAGCAGATCTCTAGCTGTAAGGAAAATACTGCAATTACTATTTTAGTCGTTTGCATCTTCAAAAAATATACACAACTAGTGACCCGCCCACGGGTGCAATGGTGATAAATTACGCATGTATTATACATATAAACCTTCCTCTTGAAGCATTCTATCTATAAGAAAAACCGCATCAAAATCCGTTGCGTAGTTTTAAAGATCTAAGCTTACATAGGGACGGACAGACAGACAGAGTAATGTGGGTATACCTCATTTTTTTATATTGTACCATTGATACAAAGATGAAAGCAGAAAGAAAAATTTAAATGCATAACCTGGCGGAAGAGACCAGGAATCTGACCCGGTACCTTTGGATAACCGGTCCAACGTGTGCTAAGGTGAAAAGCGTTTAAAATAAACAATGCAAAGATAAGAAGACAGAGCATAAGAAAAAAAATGAAAAGTTATCCGGTGTTAGGGTGGTAGAGAGGTTAACACGTTGGACCGATAATCCAGAGGTACCGGGTCCGATTATCTCCCGCCAGGTTACGCATTTAAATTTTTCTTTGTGCTTTGATCTTTGTATCAATGTTACAAGGTACATATAATTTTTTTATTACAACAATAAGTACTTACTTTTTCAAGTATTATTAAAAAAAAAGTGGCACTGACGTATACTGAAAGATGTCCACTCCCTGACAAAGGCACCCATTAAGGGTCATCACTCATTAAAAAGGATGGGTATACGCTACCCTCATTCACGGTTTCCTCTGATCTTCATTAGGTCCGGTACGCGGTCGTCACTCAAGGTTATTACCTTTTTAGAATCTTATAATCTCTTAATTTTCGTTTGTCTACACATTATGTCACACTTTTTAACCGACTTCAAAAAAAGGAGGGGGTTCTCAGTTCGGTTGTATGTTTTTTTTTTTTTTTTTTTTTTTTTTTTTTTTTAATGTTTGTTACCTCATAACTCCGTCATTTATGAGTCGATTTGGAAAATTTTTTTTAGGTTCATGAATAGACATCTCAAGGTTGGTCCCATAAAATTTTGGTGAAGATCGGATGACGAGATCCATGAGGAATCGAAGGAATTCCTGAAATTTTATAGGCACTCATAATATTTTTAATGTTTTTTCTAAAACTATTTAAGTATTTGCATATGGTAGTCATCATCTTCTGATGCTGAACTGATGATGGAAGGTACAACTCCTTAACAGTTAGGAGTTAGGAGATATTTCAAACGAGATGCATGCCTTCAAGACCTCCCTGATCACCCCGCCATCAGTATTTTATATGAATCACTAAAAAGCGAAAAAAAAAAATTTTTTAACAAAAAAAAGAACCGACTTCAGTAAAACTAAAAAGCCGAAAATAACCCGTTCAAGTACAGATTACATTTGACTCACCCTTTGAAGTCGGTGCCAAACCTCACGTAAACTTTAATATATAAATATAATAACTGAGTGGTTTGGGATCGATTTCAAAGGGTGAGTCAAATGTAATCTGTACTTGAACGGGTTATTTTCGGCTTTTTAGTTTTACTGAAGTCGGTTCTTTTTTTTGTTAAAAAATTTTTTGTTACCTTACCAACCTTATATTTCTCTATCACAGCTAGAACCCTTCTACGGAGAGACAGGGGTCAGAGTGCTGACAATCTGTTTCAGCGCCACAGCCACGGCGTTAATGCAAGGATTAGAAGAGCGAGTGGTGGATTCCATGTATGTGAAAGCACTCCAAGAAATTGTTAACGATTTGAAAGCTCAAAGGTACATAATATTCCCTTCTAGTAGTATTATTTTTTTCTAGTAGTATCGCCTGGATAGGCTAGGACGGGGCCACTGAGCCAGCCACGTCTGCCGCGTGTTCCCGGAAAGGGGGGCAAGTGCTACAAAGTATCACAAGACGGACCGCGCAGACTGGTGGTCAATTAGATAGAGAAGGCGGACGATCGGACGGCGAGGCTCCTCTTTGCCCAGTGGGCACTCACAGGGCAGCCTATACATTCTGACAGAAAGATATCATAGAAATTCCTCCCCGTTTGTTTCGAGGTTTCACTCATGATCACGATTCCCGTCTTTGTAAGTCAGGTCACCTCTCCTCTGTGGCAAAGAAACTAGACTTTATAAGTCATTAATTTTTTATTTTTTTCAAACGTCCCTGAGTTTGTTTTTATTCGAATTTCTCCAGGAGTTAAGCCGCGTACAATAACGGATATATTTCATAATGTGACGTAAGCTATTTGAAGATCCAAGAATCGCAAACTGTTATCAGGCGCGCGTACTTCAACGAAAACATGATTATGTAAGTTTGATATTATTAATTATCTCACAGGCCGGAATCAGCAGTGGCAGCGTTCATGACAATGTTCAAGACCGGAGCAAACGGCTCAGTGTGGCTGTCTAAGAACGACGAACCGGCGCAGGATATCACCCCGACCATCACCCAAGCCTACGACTTGATGCAATCTGTACTATAATAAAATAACTAGTAAATAAATTAAATAAACCATGTGACGTTTGTTTTAATAACATTTAATTTTTTTAACATTCATTCCCTTAGATCAAGACAAAGAGCATATTTATAATCACTACGTTTTAAGAGTCGGCACTCTCATACAAGCCGCTAATCGGAATTATGAAAGCCTTTTGTACCAACCAACCTAGCTACTTAAAACAGTCGTACCAACATAGTAAAAGCCAATTTTACTACGAGTATGTTGGTACTACTGTTGTTAGGGCTTGACAAATACGAATCATACTTTTCTATCGATATCGATAAATATTCGATATTCGTAGTTGTGTAGGTTCGAAAGCAGTTTTTTTTTGTAATGCAAAAAACGACCAACATTATTTATTTATTTTAATTACTTATTTATTTATTTAGGAGAACCAACAGCTTTAACAATTTTGAGTAAACTTAAATATAATAGAAAGCAGGGAAGCCAATTACAGGATCTCACGGATAGAAACAATTTAACTAATCTTAAATTAAAGTGCGACACTCATCACTTCACATCATCTCATCTTGTATAGAAAAAGTATAAAAAAAAAAAAGAAGAAAATGGTAAACAAAACAATACACTACACTACACGAGCTCTAAAAATGGCAAAGTATATTTTAAACCCAGGCGGGTGAACGACTATGTAACACACCTAGTTAAAGCACCTTGTCACCAAACTTTGTCTCACAGAAGGAATATTACAGTTAAATATGTCGATATCCAGTTCCTTCGTTAAATTGTTCACGCTACGACATGCACGCGTCAGAAAACTATTTTGTCTGTAATTATTAATAATTGATTAAAATAAAAGTCACTTTGACAAGTAATATACTGGTCACATCCTGCATAATTTTGGTAAATTTTAGTGCTGGTTTTACGAAAATAAATATACGCCTTAAAATAGTTTATATATTTGACTTAACCTAGGTATATGTACAGTTTACCATTGGTTTTTGTTTTCAAGCAACATATTAGTAAACATAAAGTCGGTTGACCTAGGACCTGTAAAAGAAACGCTTTATGAGACTTTAACATTTTCGTTTAACTTTCTAATCGGTAAATACGCCAAGTCCTCATTGCCTGTTAACTTCACGCATAAACGGCACCTAAAAATAAAACGAAAAAGTTTACCGATAATTTTTTCACATCCCTATGTTATTGTTTGCTTAACCCCTCGTATGCTTAGACACGGAAACGTGCGGGACATTTGAACCTTAAGTTAAAATGTCAGTTAAAGCCTGACCAGAAATATATGAGGATTGTCAAGAGGGCGCTATTTATAAGATTTATATGGCAACAATTTTGCAACCAATCGCAACCCACTATTATGACATTACTTTTAAATACCTGTCAGTTCCACTATGTTAACCCGTAATGTCATTTAATGGAATACACTCTTTTCCTGACTGTTTTTCGTGTAGTAAACACATGTCAATTTTATTTATAATCTTACGTTCATGACTGTGAATGGTTTTCGGCATTTCTTTGGATAATTCTAATCTAATTTTAAAATATGGCTTCCATCAGAGTTAATGATGATTTCGCCAATTTCAAGTTTGCTCGTAGAGCCTGCCGTTGTTCGGTGAGGTTTTGCTTTTTGTAAAGTGATAGCGATTTACAAAAAAAACACGCGGACTATCGGGCCTTGACCCAGGAAGGGCTATGAACGCTTCAAGTTGAATTCTTCATTAGCTATTCACTCATACGTTAAATCACTGCACAATACGCTATCAATACTACACATTGAACAACAAAAATGAATAAATAATGAACAACGCAACTTAAACGCATGCGGCCATCTTGAGACACGAACCGGAAGCCCTGGATAATTCTAAATATTTGTCTGTTCAAGAAATCACCACGAATGACATTGACATTGTTGACAAACCATCATAAAAATCATTGCCAGTGTAAGAAATTAGTTCCAGTAAAATTCCGCAATATGCTGCATCCTCATATATTTCTGGTCAGGCTTTAATTTCAATTTGATTAGCAAATTTTTGACATCGCATACGAGGGGTTAAAGTATGATTCGATTTTTGAGAAAATACATTATTTTACGTATTTACCTGATATCTACTACAATCTGAGTAAAACAGCTAACAAATACGATATATATATAAAGTAAATTGGTACTGAAATACACCAAGTTTTACCTGTTCGGGTCATGCCAGAATCTTTTTTTTGACACTCCCAATGCCACAAACTTCACACTTTCTTGTATATATCCCTGGCATTATTCTGATAAAACACTGACCCACTACTATAACATAATAATAATTTTGTAACAACAAACCAAACAACAAGAAAATTTTATTCCACCATAGATTTATATAACTTGCGTCAAATTGAGGGTTGTAATGTTGTAAGATGACATTTGTTATTGCGTCTTAATCAAATAGACGTTATGAACTTATGAGACTTGTTAAGCGAAGGAATCGGTTATCGTTTTAATTTAGTAGAATTATTTTTATATTTCAATGTTGGCACTAAAGGCTTTCATAATTCAGTTTTGTAGGCAGTGTCGCTGGACTAGATCAAGATACAAATTCTGAAGGATTGAGGCAGGACTCTCTGAAAAACAAAGAAATTTTATTTGACCTCTATTCTAATATCAGTCGAGATGACTTTTAGTTCGAAATGAATTGTCAATTTGCAATCAAATTTGACAAATGTCGCACGTAAGTAAGATATCGAACGATATGATAGTTGGGGCCGACTCTAGTTTGTCTCTGAATTAACAAAATACTATGACAGCTGCCAGAAAACTTCATTACCGCCATTACTGGGTAAAATTTGACATAATGTGCGGCTCCTGAATGCATCATGGAGGCTTATGATATGTGGGTAGATAAAGTAGTGTATGTAACTGTACATAATTAGGCATTAAAACACTCATGTGATGTTATTATGAAACTTGCCTTCGGCTCGTTTCATAAACCCACACTCGTGTTCCACCCTTCATTATGTACAGTCACATAAACTACTATTAATTGGTTTTCTTCTTAGTAAGTATTTTGCGGAGACGTCACTATTGACTTGACTTGTACTACTAATTTTCACAGGTGTCATATTGTCACAATCTAATTGTTTTATAAGAGCCCTGTTTAGTCAATGAACGAATTAATTACCTAAGATATTTATTTCATGTAACCATGGACACATAATTTCTTTCAACTGTTTACACAAAATAAACAGTACAGAAGGTTCTATTTATTGATCTTGGTTAATCCCGCCTGAGAATAGATAACGCGATTCTGGCCGGTAGCTGCGCATCTCTCGAAGCCGCTACGATCATGTGCCGAAGAACAACGGAAGGTGATCAACAAGACGAGGTGTAAGGGAGAACAAGCCCTGCACCTCTAGTTACAACTGTGACTTCCGACTCTTTCTCACGCGAGAAATACCTATCTCTTTCTTCGCTGTACTGTGATAGTGATGGGCGATGGTATTTCGACAAGAGTCGCGGTAGATGTGCTAGACGGGCAGGTACGAGGTATTGCACGAGGCCCTAGGCCACTATAGTGCCGTGTAGTGAGCCCGTTTTGGAATAACAGCTTTTAAAAATATGAAATAGTGCCCTAGAATTGACAACATTTTTTTTTACTATGAATTATTCCGACATTTTCAAATAAAGAATTAAAAAAATATATAACCAAATTTTTTTTTTTTAATATCCCTAAAATGTATTAAAAAATCCATTTGAAAAGATCCTCATTCTAAAAGAGCGCAGGCGATATGGTCACAGCGCAGAAAATCTTACAGTCGGTCTTTTTTTTTTTTTTTATAACGGCACAACACAGTGGCTCCACTTCGCCTGATGGTAAGCAAAAAGGGGAGCCCAAGTCGCAATGGCAACTGACGAGAAAGCAACGGTGCCAAGTCAGTTGACACTGCCATGCTGGCCCGAGAGATGCTTCTTCACGCTTCGTTTGAAGGGTCCCAAGTTATAAGAAGGAGGAAACACATGAGCCGGCAAGGAGTTCCATACTTTAATAGTTCGGCAGATGAAGGAATTGCCAAACTTCTTGGTACGTGTGGGAATATTCTCCACGGTGAGGCGATGACATCGCAAGCTGGCACGTGTGGTTCTATGACGGAAAGGGGAGGGTGGGATAAGAGAAAATAACTCTTCAGAACACTCGCCATGGTATAGGCGATAGAAAACGCTCAGCGACCCAATGTCCCTACGTAATTGAAGGGGTTCGAGGAATTCTATTACTAAGACGTCTATTACTAAGACGGAATTAGTGTGGAAATTGTATCACTGTTCTTTTTGTAGTTTGCGACTGTCATTTTTCCACAAGGTGACGTAATTTGAGTGCTGATACTTAGACGATACGATGCTGCTTTCACCTTTTTGTAGTGTTTTCAAAATTAGTCCGGACCTACCAGAAACCATTGGTATATTAAACACAAACTAGAGGCCCGTTGCGGCGTCGAACCGCCGCTAGAATATGGAAATCCGGAAGTGTTACCGAAAATAACTAATTTATCGATAAGAAGTTTTTGGCGAACGAAGAATAAATACTGGAAAAAAACACGATAAAACTATGTTTTTTTTTTATATATATATATATTTAAAGGGCATTGTCGCTAAGCGACCACATCGCAATTTCGCAAAATTATTTTTTAAAAACGGTAAAACATACCAGGCTAGAGCTAGGCCTGATAGCCAACTGCCAGCTTCATCGTGCCAACTTTTTCAACTCTTGTAAAAATAACTTGTGCATTAATGACATGTGATCTGCTGATCTGTTTCACAAATAAAATGCATATTATTCGATTTATGGAAAAATTTAATTCATAAAAATAATCCCATATCTTAAAAAAATAATTGACATATTTTCATAGGACCGAACATAAGATTGGTAGAATTTAATTTGTTGTTCTTTCTTCAGGGCATAAATTTATCGATTTGATCGATTTCTATCAATTTCCAGAAATAGCACATGAATCGAAACGACAGATAATAAAAAATGTTACATAAACTCAATTGTATGAAATAGAGAGTATAAAACGTTTATAGATACACGAAAAACCACTATTATCAATGCTTGTTTTTTTTATGAAATTCAATATATCGTGCAAATTTTCTTAATATGGGTGCTGCCATGTCATCATCATCAATCAATTTATTCAATAACAATTACACATTGTGTTTGAAATTCTTACGCTAGGTCATTGACGTAATAATTACATGGACACACAATCAGACGGAAAAAATGGCACCCTCCCAACTAATGCAAAATCACAAATCGCATTACTTGGGCGATCAGTCTCGTTTAGACCATGACACGTGACGGGTCTCAAAAGTGACTTAATTTTCAGTGAAAAATTACAGAAATAACAACTATAAAATAAAGGAACAGGACGGAATATTCTTTTTTACTTAAGTTCTATTGATTAATTAACGAATCCTATGTAAAATCATAGCAATTTTTGTATTAGAATTATTAACTTTGTCCCTACAAAATGCACCTCATCACAGAACAAAAATCGAGGGAGTCGCTATGGTTTTATATTTTATTTATAAATTAAGGAGTGCAATAAATAATTATCCTATTTGTTTTGGTATCAGCTTTATTCGCCCCGTTCGCTTTTCGTTCAATTCTTATTTCGTCTCATTCTGCATTCGTAACTCATTCTTGTTTCGTCGTGTTCGCTATCTGTCCCTATCTTTCTAAGTCCAAATCAGTAACTTGTCTCATTCTTATTAAGTCTTATTCATTGCTCGTCACCGTCTTCCTTGGACTCATTCTTCATTCTTCCTTTTAGATTTTCGTCTCATTCACTTATTTGCCTCAATTTTTCCGGAACGTTCGATGCTAGTCACATTTGTTATAAGTCTCTTTCGTTTTTAGTCCAATTCTAAGTTCGTTACTTTCGTTTTTCGTCACCATCGATATTTTTTATCTTAGCGAATAAAACGTGTATCTTACGAGACGAGTAGCGAACTTACCCCAAAAAGAACAGACGATTTGCCAGTAACGCCAAAATAAGAGAGAGACAAATAACGAATGTGACTAAAGATAAAGTGTGAATGATACTAAAAACGTAAGGGACAAACAACAACATAGTCCTAGGAAGATCGTGACGAAAAACGAATTAGACTTAATAAGAATTAGATAAGTTATAGAATTGGACTTAGGAAGATAGGAACAGATGGCGAACACGAAGAATAAAGAATGAATGACGAATGCAGAATGAGGCGAAATAAGAGTTGAACGAAAAGCGAATGGGACGAATAAAGCTGATACCTTTTTTTTATTCAAGATTCCCATTCTCAACAACGTAAAAATGGATATCACATTTAGCAAGAGACAAACGCGAAGAATAATTGAAGCCAAATAATGCGTCTCTCGTGTGTTCGGCATAATCATGTTTTTTTTTTATGTTAATCAACAGAAGCGTAAAATGGTGACATTCATAAATTACTAAAAAATAGCTCTGTTGTTATTGTTTTATTTTGTCACAGAGTCTAGACACTGTCAGTTTAAACCTTTGAACGCCAAGAACACATAAAGGCGACGGCGACGTGTGCTGCCGTGCATACCACGCCACCGACAAATAAGCTCAAACTTTAAAGGGTTAATAATGTCAATATTTTGCACTTGTCTTATACTCTCATTTCACATACTGGAACAAGGAGAAATAATGTCATTATTACTGATCCCTTCTATCGGAAACTTTTTATGCAGTTGTTAAATAAAAACGTAACTAAATTTGTTATTAACAATTTACAATAAAAACGTAACTAAATTAGTTATTAACAATTTACGAGTTTATTTAGTTCAAACAAAAAATATATTTTAATACCTAAATAAAATAATAGTGAAAATATTTTTAGTATGTAAAAATATTAAAATCTGATCCATTCGTGCCATGTTCCAAGTTTGACAAGAGACTTCAGTCAGAATACGCTAAAAAAGTTAATTTACACGTAAAATATTTGTGGTAATAAGTAATTAAGTCAATTTGACACTTAACCGTTTAAACAAAGAGTTCTTTTGTACGAAGTCAATATGTTCCTGCAAATTATAAATAAGCGTTATTGGCATCTACTTGAACATGACAACGGTGCCACTTTATTTGACACTTTTGTTCGGGTCTGTGGCTCTATAATAAATAATACCTCAATGCGCTAGGTATACTTAATCAAACCCTATTTACTAATCTAAATAAATAACTGACCAACAATAGGTACTCCACCATAAAAAAAATCCAATATATAAAACAGCTAAAAATGTTGAAAAAAGAATATTAAGACATATTTTTTTCAATAAATTTAGAGCTGAAGGCCTTATACCCGCGAATTCCAAAGTCAAACTTTCGTCTTTCCTCTTATTGAAATAGTGTCTGACAGAAGAGTGAGGGAGATGCTATCTATACTCTCAAGTCTATGATATAAACCTAATTTTAGGGTTCCTTACTAAAGTCGGTAAAAACGGAAGCCTTATAAAATCAATTTGTTTTGTTGACAGCATAATTTGTCAAATTTTATTTTGAATGAGTATAAGAATGATCAGCCAGACGTCATTAATTCAAATATGATTTATTATTGAGCGCGTCGATTTTTTGAAATTTGCATTATATGTAGGTTATTTCTACCACCAAGTTTCTCTGTAACTCTGATCCTGCACCGACTACATATTTCTGTTTAACCCAGTGGTTGACTGGTAGAGAATGCCTAAAGGCATTAAGTCCGCCATTTGTACTTACTTTTTTTTTGTATTGTGCAATAAAGTTTAAATAAATAATAAATAAATAAATAAGTTTCGCATGTTAGGGTAACATGTTAATTATTCCACATTGCCAACTGGTCCACAATGTCAGCTCGTCTATATTCCCATCTGGGTCCCAATGCCAACTTGTCCACACACCCAACACGTCCACATTGCCAACTCGTTCATACACCCAACTCATCTGCATTGCCAACTCGTCTATATTACCAATTCGTCTCCATTGGCAACTCGTCCATATTCCCAATTTGTCCACAATGCCAACTCGACCATATTTCCAACTCGTCCATATTTCCAACTCATCCACATTCCCAACTCGTACACAATGCCAAATCATCCACATTGCCCACTCGTCCATAAACCCAACTCATCTACAATGCCAACTCGTCCATATTACCAACTCGTCTTTATTGCCAACTCATCCACAATGCCAACTCATCCATATTGCTAACTCGTCCACATTTCCTACTCGTCCATACACCCAACTCGTCTACAATACCAACTCGTCTTTATTGCCAATCTCGTCCATATTATCAACTCGTCCGTATTACCAACTCGTCTTCATTGCTAACTCATTTATATTCCCACTCATCCACAATGCCAACGCGTTCATATTACTTGCTCGGTTGCTCGTCCACAATGCCAACTTGTCCACATTTCCAACTCGTCCATATTCTCACCTCATCCACAATGCCAAGTCGTTTATATTACCAACCCGTCCATACACCCAACTCATCTACATTGCCAACTCGTCTTCATTTCCAACTCATCAACAATGCCAACTCGTCCATATTGCTAACTCGTCCACATTTCCAACTTGTCCATAGACCCAACTCGTCCACAATTCCGAGTCGTCCACATTTCCAACTCGTCCATATTCCCAACTCGACGATACACCCAACTCGTCTATACAAACTCGTCCTTATTACCAGCCCGTCTTTATTGCCAACTCGTCCATATTCCCAACTTGTTCATTTTGCCAACTCATCCACATTCCCAACTCGTCCACGTTGACAACTCGTCCGTATTACCAAGTCGTCTTCATTGCCCACTCGTCCGTGTTCCCAACATGTTCATTTTGCCAACTCATCCACATTCCCAACTCGTCCATATTCCCAACTCGTCCACATTGAAAACTCGTCCATATTACCTACTTGTCCGTATTACCAACTCGTCTTCATTGCCAACTCGTCCATAATGCGAACTCGTCCACATTGTCCCCTTGTACATGTTCCCAACTTGTCAATTTTACCAACTCATCCACATTGCCAACTCATCCACATTTCCAACTCGTCCATATTCCCAACCCAACTCGACGATACACCCAACTCGTCTACTATACCAACTTGTCCTTATTATCAGCTCGTATTTCTTGCCAAATCTTCCATATCACCAACTCGTCCGTATTACAAAGTCGTCTTCATTGCCAACTTGTCCGTATTACCAACTCGTCTTCATTGCCAACTCATCCATAATGCGAACTCGTCCAAATTGCCCACTTGTCCATGTTCCCAACTTGTCAACTTTACCAACTCATCCACATTGCCAACTCATCCACATTTCCAACTCGTCCATATTCCCAACCCAACTCGACGATGCACCCAACTCGTCTACAAATACCAACTTGTCCTTATTATCAGCTCGTCTTTATTGCCAAATCTTCCATATCACCAACTCGTCCGTATTACAAAGTCGTCTTCATTGTCAACTTGTCTGTATTACCAACTCGTCTTCATTGCCAACTCGTCCATAATGCGAACTCGTCCAAATTGCCCACTTGTCCATGTTCCCAACTTGTCAATTTTACCAACTCATCCACATTGCCAACTCATCCACATTTCCAACTCGTCCATATTCCCAACTCGACGATACACCCAACTCGTCTACACAATACCAACTTGTTCTTATTATCAGCTCGTCTTTATTGCCAAATCTCCCATATCACCAACTCGTCCGTATTACCAAGTCGTCTTCAGTGCCAACTCGTCCATATTCTCAACTCGACCACATTTACCATCCCGTCGACATGCAAGCGGAAGGACTTAGTTTTTTCTTGTAAAATACCATTTAATTTACCATGACTCATGCCATTTTCCTTGGAATTATTTTTTTGATGGACTTATATAATCATATTTATAATAATCTATAATAAATTTACTTATTTGAATGACGTTTAAATTAGTTTTACTACATTTTTTCTGCTTTGATTTATTGTAAAACTCGCCTATAAAAATAATCTATTCTTGAATGACGGTCAGTTTTTCTAGTCTTTCGAGTACCAGTCCAACTCGCACTTAACCGGCTTTTTTCTCCACATTTTTAACAGGTATGCGAAAAAAGTTTCCATATGAACATTTTAAAAAGAAAAACAACCTGGCAATTTAGAGCATTGACATAATAGCCCCCAATAAAAAAGACATTAAAAGTTGTCAGAATATGGTTACTGTCATTCATTGTCAACAAACTGTAAAATTATTTTTGCATATTCGTACATGTTTTAAGTGTTGCGGATATTATGTTGTCGACTCAAAAATAATATTTCATCATGCTGAACAACTTACTCAGGTTTGTGAGCAAATCATGCTTATTATTATTTGGTCATCTTATGTCAAAATAGGGATCACGTGGTTAGCGCACAGTAGTTTTTTCAAATCCATTTTTCAGTACCTTTTCAGGAAAAAATTAAAATTCCAAGAGTTTTATGCACCTCTCCAGCATGAGACGAATCTAATGACATATCATTTATCAAAATCGGACCATAACTGTAGATCTGATGGGATGTACAAAAATCGGCCTCGCGTAATATATATATAGATAGATGTACTTTACTGATAGAAATTATATTTTAAGTACAAGACATTTAAACTGTCTATTTAAGTCTCACTGGTGTGAATTATGAGATTAAAAAATATATGTTCATTATAATAGTTTGACGACGCGTTTGGCTCGGTTTGTAGACACCTGCCTACTGAGCCGGCGGTCCCGGGTTCGAATCCCGGCCAGGGCAAATATTTGTGTGATTAACTCGAATATTTGTGCTTGGATCATGGTTGTTCTATGTATTATATAAGTACGTATATCGTCGTCTAGTACCCATATCACAAGCCTTCTTGAGCTTAATTTGGGACTAGATCGATTTATGTGAGGTTGTCCGATATTTATTATTATTATTATTTATTAATAGTAGGTACCTACACGAAGCGCTTGGTTCAGTTTGTAGTGCAGCTGCCTACTGTGCCGGCGGTCCTGGGTTCGAATCCCGGCAAGGGCAAATTTGCTTAGTTTGGGATCGGTCGATTTGTGTAACATTGTCCCTTAATATTTATTAATTTATAGTCCTCCAATTGGCTATATTAAAGAAAACAATACTGTTGTGTGGTTTCCACAAGAGTGAATATTGATTTAATAGCAATAACGTTTACCTGGCATTTGATCGATTCTCAGGTAGTCAGGTTAACGTCATTTCTATTAAAGCAATTTTAAGTCTTGGCAAAGGCCTTAGAGTTGAAAATCCGCTAAAATTACACCTTATCTTATGAGGCATGTTTCTTTTTTATGGCGGTCGATAATGAGGTACACACACAACCAGACAATAGTATTGTTTTCTTCAATAAGATCGTACACAACGTCAACCTAAGAACTATACTAAAATATGTTATCAAGAGAAACAGAGAAAAATAAAACAACAATTGCGTATTTATTAAGAACAACATTGTTGTGATTGATCTTTTACTGGACTTTTGGACTTTTTTGTTATGTGGGACTCCCACCTCTCGATCTCTCTTCTAACGAGAGGGAGGGGAGAAGCCTACCAACTAAAAATACCGGCATTTCCCGCACCTGCTGTTAATGGGGGCGTCATGGGATCGCGAGCATTTCACCATGAAGCCCCCCATGCTAGACCCACCTGGCTTAACACGTTCGCTGCGGGACCGAAACTGACGTTTTTTCGTATGGTGCGTTAAAAGGCCGATTGGCCTGTTACTTAAACTACCCAGCAGTGCGTTGTAGGGCTCATAGGCCTAGTAAGGTATTGACGGATATTAAAGACTTTAACTATGCGAAAACTTAAAATATTCGATAACTACCTATCAATATCATTAGTAGACGCGTTGGTTATCTTAGTGTTTGCCTCGCCCCGGGTTCCTGCTATTTACTTAAGAGGAATAAATATGTAAAGGTGTAAGGTCTTACAACCCGAAACCGCACTGAATAACAGGAAAAAATAGAGAGTTATTAGTGATGGGCAACAACTTATCGACATATTATTTATAATATCGTTTAATAAGAAATAGATATGGGCCTTATAGAAATATAACAAGTATTAATCGTTTCTTACATTCCACACAGAAAGGTTATTTTTTACATTTTTACTTGTTTCTCGGCTGGTGAGTGCGCCACGCAGCTTTAACATCGCTAACGTCATTTATTTGGTCGAGACATTATTAACGGCTTTAATCCACATCAAAACGTACACAGACACTAGGAGATATTGAATTATGTACTATCGTAATATACGTCCATTCGCGATAATTACGTCACAGTCACAACACTAATCGGAAGTAAACAATGCAATCATCTACAACAGTGCGGGAGGGGGCGGAAAGACCTTGCAATCTATGATGGGCCTTTCGACCCGGTACCCGCAAGGAATCGAAAAATATATCAGCCAGTGCGTTATCGGGCCGAAAAACCTTACCACAATCTTAATGCTTTATTGAATTGTCCTTAAGGTCCTAAACTCAAACCTATACTTGTCTCTTTTGTACATGCAGAAATACTCATAGTACAGCCGCTGCACCAGAGGAAATTCACCGTTTCTCACCTCCGCACAGAGTGGGAGCACATGCATCGGGTCTTTTGACCTTATATCGCAGCGAACGTGTTAAGCTCACTTTCTGATAGTCGTTGTTGATACGTTTTGTCCAATTTCACTATAATTTTGTCATACTCTGCCGCGTAGTAGTGTGCCGTGGAGAACTATAGAGTACAGATAGCAGCAGAAGTTGCTACGTCGACTACGTTGCTACTATCGACTCTACGCCTGGTATTCAAAATGATATTATACAGACGGACTACCTGAAAAATTGGATTGTACAGATCATTGTGTGCGTGTTATTATGCTTAGTTACTTTTGCTGTTAACTGTACCTATGTAAAGAGTGGCGCCGTGAGCCGTTCCGATTTGCTCTTTACGTTATTTCGAGTGGCTAGGGCGTACTAAATACTAAAACTGTAATTGCACCTTGAACTGAAAAAGTTTGGTAATCCCTAAGGTGTGATTAAATAATAAAAATGTTCTGTAGGTAAGTGGGGCGAAATTGGCCTATCAAATATTAATTTTCACGGTCTTTTCAGTTATATAATAAATGTTATGAATTTTTGTTATTACTTATTACGAGGTGAAGGATCGAGTGCCTGATGGAATTTTGATAGCATTTTTTACTCCCTCTATACCCAGGCGTCGACTGATAGGTAATGATGCCAATTTCATTCATTTTTCGAAAATTAATCTTGTAATGGCGTCGATGATATTTTTTTTTTGTAAGCCTGATAAAAATATAATTATAACGCATTTGTTCGTATAAAAATTTCGCATTCAAGTAATATTATTAGAAATTTATTACATTTTGTTTCCCGAGGATCATAAGTTCGCCGACCTGGGTATAATCTCTCAAAATTGTATTTTTTTAAATGTAATGTATTTTTGCGCATGTTGTATTTAAGCGGCGATGAAGCTATGAGCCTATGACTGCGCGTGATTACTTAGATAGTGATTATTCTGTTTTTACTAGCCGGGTGAAATGTATAGCCTGAGAAGCGCCCGTCCTGTCCAGGGATACTGGCGCTACAAACAGCTTTCATATGGCAATAATGTGTATACGTCATATATTTGCATTATTCAACGTCAGTAACTATTTATAAATTTATGAAACATGCAATGTCTCATTTTTAGGGTTCCGTAGTCAACTAGGAACCCTTATAGTTCCGCCATGTCCGTCTGTCCGTCTGTCCGTCCGCGGCTTAGCTCCGTGATCATTAGTACTAGAAAGCTGAAATTTGGTATGAGTATGTGTATGTATAACGCCGACAGAACGGTAAAATAAAAATTAAAAAAAAAAAATTTTTTTTCGGGTACCTCTCGAACACCTAAAGTGGGGGTGATTTTTTTTTTTCTTTTCAGCACTGGTGTGTGGGGTGTCGTTGAATAGGTCTTGTAAAAATAATAGGGGTATCTTAACATTATTTTTTGATAAAGTCAGCAGTTTTGTAAATATTCGCTCTGAAAACAAAAAAAATAGTGTCCCCCCCCCTCTAACTTTTCAACCACGGGTCAAAAAATTGGAAAAATTCATGTAAATGAGGCCTTATAAGAACTTTTAACGAAAATTATATTGAACAAAATCAGTCGAGCCGTTTTTGAGTTATCACCAAATTTCATATTTTTTCTTTAAAAGGACGTAAGTTGACTTCCAGAAGGTAATAAGTGATTACAGTTTCTAGGGCGTTTACGACCTTTTTATAGAGCTTAAAATCTTTCTTAACTTAAACCTCGGGCTTAAAACAGCAGTTTATTGTGAAGGATACGGAACCCTACACTGAGCGTGGCCCGTGGCACTGAATGTGGGTACACACCCATCGAGGTATTATTTACACACCACAATTTTTATATTAAACCATTACAAAGATCAAGGCTTAAAGAAAAATTGAAATGTCTCTTCCACCAGATAACTTATTGCAATTTTTCTTTAAGCTTTGATCTTTGTATCAATGATTAGGTAACTATTTTTCAAGGATTTTTCATCAACCAAATTCAAAACAAGTTTAATGGAATGCTGCTCAACCCTTCGCTCTTCTTGCGAAATAAATACTGAATCCTATTAAAAAGCTTGACTTTCGTCACTGTGGATAGTTTTGGCTTCATTATGCAAAAAATACTAGAAATGTTTGGAATATTTATAATCCAGTTAATAAAGGAGTTTGACCTTACAAATGGTCCGGTAGTTTTGAATTGTTGATATGTTGTCTAGGATGGTTAGTCAGTGTTTAAAATGCAAAATGCACTAACCCCCCCCACTCCGCGCCCGCCGCCATATTAAAAAAACCGGCCAAGTGCGAGTCGGACTCGCGCACTGAGGGTTCCGTACAAACACTCCATTCCTAAGTGGTTAAGTTAAGTTTGCACCTGGTATGTATAGCGCCCCATATAAATTAGGTACAAAGTTAGGTATTAAAAAAAAACTACTTACTAGATCTCGTTCAAAACAATTTTCGTTGGTAGTTTTTATAGTAATGTACATCATATGTTTTTTTTAGATTTTTCATTTTCTTATTTTAGAAGTTAGAGGGGGGGGGACCAACTTTTTTCCACTTTGGAAGCGGCTGTCACGCAAACTATTCGGTTTAGAAAAAAACAAATTTTAGAAACCTCGATCACCCATAAAAGGTCACCCATAGTACTTTAGTCTCTATTCACCGAACTAGTCCTGTTTCCTCTTCGTTTACATTAGTCACATTCTCTGACTTTCAACGTTAGTTCTTATCAAAAATTTGCCATTGCCAGTTAAATAAATTAGTACCACTAAAAATCCGCAATAAGGCGTGGGAAGAGAAACACCCTATTGAGCTAGAACAGAACAAATAACTACCGATACTGATAACGAGCTATCCATGTACCAAAAATAGGTGAAATTTCACTCTGTCTATTGTCTCCGTTCAGCAATAGCGTATCTTAGTTTAAACCTCAATGTCTAGTAGTAGACATATCAGCTGATGATAATGATAGGTTTGTTGGCTTGTCCTCCCCTCTTGATTAACGGATGAAGCTGTTGAAAATACTCATTGTATCATATTTTCTTCAAAGTTCGTTTTCATTTCCATGAAGCTCGCATTACTCTGATTTCAGCCACAGTTAAAATCACTCGCGATTCTCACATACTCATTAAAAGTTAGACCATTATTCAGCGTGGCTCGCGGAGGTGGTGGTAGTGTTTACCTGTGACTTTACTCTTTACCGCCCAACGATGTTTCTCTGTCTCTATCATTACTATACTGTGCGAGCAAGTCCGGTAATGAGTAAAGGTAGGTGAGTTGTGCTAGGTCGGCTGATGCCGCTGTGTTCAAGAGGTTTCCTCTTTCACGACTCCTTACACGGAAAACTAAGGGTAATTAGTGGCGTTGTGTTGCCAGGTTAATTCAGTTACAAAGACATTCACTCGCTCTTGCATTATTATTTTAGTAGAAAAGTCCTCTAACTTTTAAAGTTCGCTGCACAGTTGCAGATGTATCTAGTACTAGCATTTCCCCGTGACATTGTCTATGTGTCATTGTTTTTGTGTTGATGTACCGAAGAGAGCCCATATTTCTCCAATATTGGCAGAGAAAAAGATTCTCAATATGGAATCAAGAAGGGAACTTCATTTAACTTGCCTCACACATACAGTTATATTTATATACTAATAAGCCCATATACCTATTTGAAAAAGCATATTTTTATAAGGAAAATCGTCACCGCGCTAGAAATTTTATAAATTTTAAACTTTGATAATTCCGAAACATAAATTAGCCGGATTTAAAGGTAGTTTTAAGTACGCCGCTTCAAAAGTCTGGAATAATAATATATACCTACCACCGCCCATTAGGCTTAAAAGATGCAAGTACACTTTAAGAAATACTACAAGAGCATTATATTTGACCAACAAATGAAAGCCGCGAACTTACCGGTTACTTAAAACAACGTCAGTTAAATACAAAATTGTACCCATAGATATTTTCTTATTTTTTAGTTTGACAATATTCAATTATATTATGTCGTTTAGTAGCATTTTAGGAAACCATTGTTACTTTGTATACTGCTTATATGTATTTTATTATTATTATTTTACATGTAAATTGTGGAACGCAACATACGTGGTTGTTGTAGGTGCGCATATACGATTAGATATGTGTATGTAATACTGGTTTGGGCTGAAAAACAGCGCTGAAGTGTCGCTAGACGACACAATCAGCATCATGCTGACGCCCTAACCCTTTGCCACACTTAGTTTCTAAGCTAACCTATGCATGGACTAGTTTATTTTTTTATTTCTTATTGTTACTTTTAGTAGGTACATGCCAAGTTTGTGAAAATTGTGGCAATAAATAAATTTTCTTTCTTTCTTTCTTTCTTTCTATGTTGTATTTATAGTATTTCCTCATACAAACTTCCACCACCCTTTTCCGGGATATAAACTATCCTATGTACTTTCTCGGTACTCAACCTATCTACGTAACTCGGCAAAGGCCTATGTCCAGCAGTGGACGTATTTAGGTTGATGATGATAAAAGGTTTGTTGGGTTGTCCTACCTCTTGACTCGTGGATAAAGCTGCAGAAAATACCTAGCATATCATGTAACTACAAAGTGTGTTTTCAGTACTATTAAGCTCGCGTTACTTTCATTCCAGCCACAGTTAAAATCGCTCGCAACGCAAACATCACACATTCTCATTAAATATTCGGCTACTATTGGCGAGCATGCAGCGACATCAAGGTTTACTGCCTTCTTCAGCTCTATGTTTACACAATTAGAAAAAAACACATACAAGTAGCTGGTCATCATGAGAAAGTCGGAACAAGTAGTAAGTATAGAAAATTCCCCAGAAAAGATGAGACGAGGACATCCGACAGGGTTTTACATGGAGCAAAATTGTACAGGATCACAAGTGGAGGAGGCTGGCGGAGACCTTTGCCGAAAGGCAAACAGTCGGAACAAATAAAAAAATGGGAAATAGTAGATTCGTAAATTCGATAGATATGTCTGGAAATAAAGGCTTATTTAATTAATTACAGAAAATTCTACTAAAACTGAACAAAACCACATGGAATTATTCTTGTCCATGATCCTATCACTATAGTTCCAATGACATCGCAATATCTTGGGGACGAGTGATTCATATTTCTATCAAACTTAGTTAAGTACACAGAAAGGACACAAATGTGAGAAGCTGTTCCGAATATCATTATTGATTGAATACCATAATCATAAACCCAAAGGACAACATCGCGAATCCAATCCCAAATGGGATCATGGTAAAGGCTGTTTCCAAGATACAAATGTTAATTACTTGGCTTAGCTCTTTTTCTAATTTAACCCTATCAAGTCTGTTTTAATGAAAACAGTAAGTTGGTCTCGAACTTTTTATAATTAACATTTGCTCGTACCGTTTAAGCGGATTAGGCTCTTTTTATGTCACTACTTTTTAAGGATGGCAGTCGACAGCTGTATCTCGAAAAACAACAAAAATAAAAATATAAAGAGATTTAAAGGACGATTTGACGATTTTTGCACATAAATACAACAAAAACGGGACTTGTTGCGTATAAATTAAATATGTTTGTACTCTGGAGTTGTCACTGGATCGACAGTCGACACTCACAATAATCGGCAATTTAATGGATGATATTTAAAGTTGTTATATTGACTGATAACTGGATTCTACGAAGATTAGCTTCAAGCTGTCTCCCTCGACGATTGAAACTCTGGGGAGCCTATGATGGTTGCGTTTATCACGTCATAAACAAGTGGCAAAGCATCTGTCACTTACACTCGCATCTTGTCAAAACGTGACGGATGCTTTGTCACTTATTTATCGCGTGATAAACGCAACCATCATAGAGAAGACAGATTTTTTATTTAAGTAATACTGAGACAAATGGTTTTTAATCTCCGACAAAAAAAGAGTGGTGTTATAAGTTTAACATGACCGTGTATCCTTGTGTCTATATATCTGTCTATTATTGGAGCCATAACGGTTATGGTTCTATCCTGCTATTACGAAAGTGAATTTAAGGTGTCTAAGAGCTTACCTTAATGAATGGCTTTATTTATGAATTTCACTTACCCGCTAATAAAGAAAACGTTATTTTATTCTAGATATACAAGACTTAAAACTTGATCACGCCTAATGTTAAGTGACAATAAGACCTAAGATGAAGCATGCTTGCCTAGAAGATGCCTATGCACTCTCGACTTGAAGAGATACAAGTTACATTTTTGGGACAAAAGGGATAAAAGGTACGCAGCAAGAAATTTCCACTCTTTTGCTGTCCTGATAAGAAAAATACACGCAACACCTTTGTAAAATATGTCCGCACCGAGTACTGTGATGTCGAATTGGATACGCTGAAATCATTTCATGGAATACTAGTGCACCTTATGTGTGTAGTATGTAGAAATCCTGTAGAAAACCGATTACCCCAGTAGAGATCGACACTCAAAAAGGCTAAAATTTTAAAGTACAGTGTTGGATATGGTGTTAGGATCAGGTAAGGCAGTGTGCATCCAATTATGCAACTTCGAAAGCAAAGGCAACTCTTCTGCGGTGTTCGAGGTTCTGCAGCTATTTCTGAATTAACGAGGGACCAACGAGCTTCGTCGCATGTTTGTTTATTGAATCCAAGGCAGCCAGTTGTTATTTAGTAAATCCATGACTTGGTAGACCCATCCCAAACATGGCAACAGTACTCCTATATGCATGATCGGACTTGCGCTTGATATAATTGAAGCTGCTGTCCCGGCATGAAGTACCACCTCACCTTAGACAGGATTCCATGTAAGGTAAAAGTAAAATAATCCATTTAAACAACGATTTCAAGGTTCTGTGTTCAATAAAGTGTTTACATACTGAGCACGTTTATTTAGTAAACATTGTCCACATTATAATTAATCTATAGGCACTTACCTACTTTAAATTATTTTACCACTTAGTCAAGTAGGTACTGTAATGGATAGAGCTGGCACAAAAACAAGGTGAGTGGTGTAAAGAAAGAGAATTCGTAAGCGTTCAACGTTTAAACTTTACATAACAACACATTCTTCTGCATCTACAATTGTATCAGTATTTAATACATCTCCGTAAATTAATACCAGTGCATGCAGAAATAAATTACTTGTGTTGGATTACAGAAACAAACCACTGCAAAAAGATAACCGGACCAATATACCGCTTTGCTTTTGTTGTAACGCCCGAATTCGATAATTTATTTACAATTAAATTTAGAGTATTATTTTCTCTAAACCTAACATTATCATTCCTCCTGGAATTTAATTCCGAAATATTATGCTTCTGGTTTTTATTTACGTGGTCCAAAGCAGAACGGAAATCAATTCTTGGTTTTAGTTCTGTCTCGTACGACAAATCATCATATTTCTTCTTGGATTTTGTTTTACTTAAGCTCTCACAGTGCCGCCTATTAACATGGTTATTCTCATCTCCTAGATTATTTTTTATTGTATTTATTTTTTCTTGAATATTACCGTGTACCTGATTTCCCGTCCCAGTATTTTCCTTTAACTTTGAATATTTGATAACAGCAGGCTGCATCGTATTCTTGTCATAAATTTCAAAGAATCTTACTCTATCATGAGGAAAGATAGTAGATTCAGGCGTTGTAGATAGAAGTTGTACTTTTAGTGCTGTTTGTTTTTCAGAGCCACGTTTTAAATTTGGAAATGCAGTTTTCTTCATATATTCATTTTCTGTTACACACTTTCGGATATAATCAGTTTGCTCATCGACCAAATTAGTCAACGTGAATTTGTGTACCGGCGTATAAACCTTTTCAACAATGGATTTGCTCGTTGATTGGTCATGTGGATACGAAAACAACATCTTATAAAGCTTGATCATATTCGGTTTGCGATGTGTTCCTAATATTCGTTTTATATATGGACCACTAGAAAATGAAATATGCGGCGTACTCGATACCAGTGAGTTTGTTATAAAATTATCTGATATCCTTATTCCACTACCGAACTTATTTAGTGTATTCACATTGGCATTTTTTAACCGAGTAACTTCTTTCTCATCTTCAAATTCATCTGAATAATAAAATTCAATGTTACTCGGAGTAGTAGAATATGAAATGTAACGGGAAATAATAGAAAAATGTCTTTTAACTCTTGGATAGGTAGCAGTAGCATATTCTGTATTTACAACCTTTTCCAGATTTCTCCCAAAACAAGTTACCGCTCCCAAATTCTTCTGAATAATTCCTCCTTGATCCAATTTGTTATGTGGAAACCGCGTTGATAGATTCCTTGTTCTGGGTAGAGTGGATTCATTATTAACATTTTTTAATAAAAACTGGCGTCGTGCTGGAAATCTTTGAATAACTTGTGGTATCTCACAATTTCCACTGATGAGTTTAAATGCATAAACTTTAAAAGCTAGAATATGTAGGAATATAATTAACAAATAATTTAAGTGGTTGCTTGATTTCATTCTTACACTTGTCACTAAATAACTTCTTGATTTTAATCACCAATTAAAGACATGGTTTTAAAATAAAGCAAATTAATTAATGAGTTCAGATTTTGACTTATTTTCTTCTCAACATCATTGATTACATGTATTTGACATGAATGTACTTTTGAAGGCTAGACCACTGACTTTGACTTCATAGTTTTTTACAGACCATTTACAGACTATGTATGAATAGAAAAAAAAAACAGGGTAAAAAAGATTAGGAATAAGAAGGACACATTGATCACATGGACATGGACAAACATTTACTTTTCAAATTAATATACTTTGAGACCTATTTTGCATGTGAGTAGAATAAATAGAGGGGTCAAAATAATACAATGGGTGTATATGTAGTTTATTTTGTAGCCGTTATGAAATGTTAAACTAGTTTCAAAGTTCTCTACCATAATGATTACAAAAGATTTTTTCGTGTACTTGTTAATAAAACCTCTAAACGATTTTTGATGGATTTTTGACACCGAGGCCTACTGAATTTAAAACATGACATTGATGTGAATAAATACGTTATCAATGTACATTACCTAAATTAATTTAGTGAAACACACAAAATTATAGGTAAGCTCATTAGATATTTAATCACTTTCATTTCAGCTTGGTAAATAAATCGAATCTTCTAGCATTGAAGTATAAGTTTTATGTATTTATAACCATTGCTCCTCACCAACTCTTAGATAACGGCAAGCATCATTCCTAACCTCAAGTAATATTATAATCAAACTGTCTATAACAAATTGAGTACTTAAATGTGATTTGCACGTAATTCCCTCGTATCGCGAATGTAACGGCAGAATGTATCCGTGAATCCCTACATAAACAAATGGTTGCTGAGAGTACAGCGCACCGTATCTTGGCTGAAAATAGCAAGATTTGTTTCTATTTGTCTTAAATTCCGTTGTTTAGTGGTGGGTACAATGGCCTGCTGTACTTTAAGAAACTGGTATGTTATACATATAAACATACCAGTTCAATTGCAACGTTTCATTGATGAACACGTAGCGTAATAAAGCTTCATTTATACTTATTATTAAATGGAGATAATTACAGATTACAGCTTTCTCGTACTAAGAGCCTCTTACTTTAGCTTAAGTTGCTTAGAAAGATGCTAAACTATCAAACAGGGTGTCTATTTTTATTTGTAATCTTAACTACCTACAAGATTTTTCCCCTTAATAAATGTAATAAGCGGTTTAAATTAACGTAAAATTGTCAGGAACGGCCCGACATGTTTCAAACTCGTCCGGAGCTCTTCTTCAGATCTCCTTTCTGATTTTACATCTATTACTAGTAGGTATAAAATTCAAAAATTGTATTGAATATCAGTTTTCTATGGAGAGGATTATTTCAGGAAAAATCTTAACAGCGCCATGTAGAAATTGTATAGGCAACTGGCTCCAGCTGTAGATACAGCGCCATCTATTGATAAAAAAAAATATCCGCTGTTCATCACGCCGAAATGGCTGGACGGATTTTAACAAATGTTGGCACGGGCATAGCAGAAAATACAAAGATTTATAGGATAGATATATAAGGATTACGCTAAAAAACCGCGGAAGAATTTGCGGGCACCTTATAATGATAAATAGCACACAATAATCGCGCGTCAGCCACCCAAAGGCATGCAAGAAGCAACTGGTTGAAAAATTCAATGGCTCGCATCGTTTTAGTGAAAAACATTTTGCCTAGCAGTTAACGTTACTGCTTTAATTAAAAAAGTTTTCCATACTTACCATTTATCATATATTCGGGACACATTGAAGTCTATACGAGATAGAAAAATCGACCATCACTGAATATTGCAATCTTAGATTTCAAGAATATATGAATTAAATAAGTATTAACTGTTTTCCAAAATAAAAGATACGGTTTACTCTTGCGTAGGTTCTATTTGTAGTTCTAAAAGGTTTTTTTTGGTGGAAGGTAAAATTCCTGCATGGGTTGAATGGTAGTGATTTTCATCAGTTCTACCAATGGTAGCTGACCGCATATCTCCATCGGCTGTACGATGCCTTTTAGCCTGCCGGACCACTAAACATATTTAAAAACAACCCATTTCATTTCTCAGGCTTCACAAAGACGCAGTCTTTTTGGTTCATTTTCTCTTAGTGTAGAAATGGGTACGTACACTTGGGCCTATTTACTGGGCAATAGCGTCCCTTATATACGCCCATTTCTTGATCTTTTATGATTTGTGATAGCTCTGCCTAAAACTAGTCGCCAAACTAATATTACCTCAGCTCTGTCATTGCTTGAAATATATCGCATAATATTAAACAATAATATTTTGTTTTATTTCAGTTTTTCTTCTTCCTATATCAAGTTTTCATCGAGTCCTTCAATAAAAAGGTACCTAAGATATTTTAGTCAATAAAGTCAAAAGGGTAGACGTATAATATTTAACATGCAAAGGTCACAATTTAAGTTTTCTAAAAATAAATCAAGTGCCCAGGCAATGTTACAAGATTATTTTTTACCGCGGAGTGTGCAATTTTTATGAAACATTAAAGACGTTTTATAAATCATTTTCACGGCTTAAATGGGCGATTATCTTTAAAATAAGCATCAAAGGCGAAATTTGAAGTCAAAGCTTTTAGTGCTAATTACTTTTTAGCGAGCTTCTTTACTTTAGGATAGGGTAGTTAAGTTCTTTGACTGACGATGATATAATTTGATTGTCTCCTTATAGCAACCCAGTTGGCACTTGAAAGCGAAGCCAGTTTTTGTTAGCAACAGGTTAAGTTTTGTCCGTGTGCGCATCTGTCACAAGCAAAACGTCTCTATGATTGGTTCGTAGACACGCATTCATAAAACCAAAAGCGGCTTCATCTTTCGCAAATCTGTTGTATGAGGATTCTCGATCTTATCATGCACTTTTACCATAAGACCCGAACTAGCTTTGTATAACCGGGTGACCCAAGTTTGCAACTCGTTTGTATACGAGGTCATAGATAACAGGCTTAGGTAAATGTTGATTAATCGGCAACAGAGATATGAGTTACCCCGAGACTCTTAGCTCGTTATAGTTAGATGTTTGGTAACTTTCAGGTAAGGCTGCGTTTCCACCAGAGATGTGTGAAGGTGAGCAGCGAGGGGTGTGTTTGTTAAAAACCAATGGAATAACTTCATTTACCTATTGTTTGTTCACCGCAGTTGATTCTATTGGTTAACACATCCCTCGCTACGCATCTTCGCACATCTCTGGTAGAAACGCAGCCTGAAAACAGTTACAAAACCACCGCAATGCCAGTCTGAAAGTTTCAAGGTTCGCATACAAATAATAAAGCGGTTAGAATGTGAGGTCTTGCTGTATTATTGTAAACCTACTAAGTTTAGATACGCATGTGCAGGGTTGGTTGCAAATCCATGAGATTGAAAGTTACAAATTGATAAAAATTATCATACTGTCACCTTATCATAATCTATTATAATCGTATAGAAAATGGCTGATCTGATAACATTTTTACAACTACGTTTTGTTGTGGAATCTTGCACCTCAATTTTGAAGCAGATATCTTTAGCCGATTGAGCTGAAATTTGGCATATCTACTTTGAAGACAATACAATAATATGGTACCATTGCGCTGGTTTAATAATGGAGCTAGAAGGTGGCCTTAGGAAGTCTGTAACTGATTAAAGTAATCCTACAGTAACAATTGATAAATGTTCAAAGAAAGGCACAGTCTGCTTTAAAAGCTTGTCACAAAAAAAGACAGATACTTATTCGAGTGTATAACAATGTTTTTTTTTTAATTTCTATGATTTGCCTGGCTCGTGAAAACTTTTTACTATAATTTTTGAACTTGGCAGTTTAATTCCAGGCATCAATATGAACGCGGTTCCAATAGCCCTAAACAAGGCAGCGATGCGCAAATACGAGGATCTCGAAATCCCGTGCGAGCGCATCCTCGCCTCGTACGTGTGGGTGGACGGCGGCGGGATAGACCTACGCTCTAAAGACCGGACCTTCGATTTTGTCCCTCAAACTGTAAAAGGTATGCAAATGCGAAGACTAGACGGCGGCAGGATAGACCTGCGCTCTAAAGACCGGACTTTCGATTTAGTCCCTCCAACTGTAAAAGATATCTTAAAAAATATTGAACATTTTATGAGCGTTCCTATCCGATTTTACACGAGCATTTTGCTGCTAAAAAATTAGGTTTACATAGGGCGATATGTAAGTACGAAAAGCGATCCCGTGCGAGGATATCCTTGCCTCCTGAGCTTGGGTGGACAACGGCGGGATATGCGCTCCAAAGACCGGACCTTTGAGTTTTTCCCTCATACTGTAAAAGGTATGTGGACTTTTTTAATCATATCATCAAAAGGAAGGACTGGCCAGATACAGCTCAAGAGCGCGACAGATGGAAGAAGAAGGGGGAGGCCTTTGCCCAGCAGTGGGACATAATAGGCTCATAATAATAAAATAATAATCATCAAAAAGATTATCACTGCACAGAGGCTTACTTAGGTCATTCCACTCTACATCATCCAACACGCGCTCCTCTCTCACGAACCTTTTTGCCCCAAAGGCTATCGGTTCTACGCACAATATGCTCCACGCACTGCTACTTAAGTCTAGGTTCTCCTTAGGTTATCATTATCTCTGATTCGACTCTTTTATGATGCCTTAAAAGTGGTGGGCATCTCTATGCACTTTTTTGTCTGACCTTCGGGGTCGGGCTAGGCTAGTGTTAAAACACAGAATGAGGGGAAATTAAACTACGAGTCTCAAGGCACGTACATCCGTTAGGACTGTTGAGAAGAAGAGCGCATGGCGTTGGGAAACTTGTAATTTATTGTTTAGCTGATCTGATCGGTCCAGCGCATACGACTCCTTCTTCAAGGACCTAGGCTCCTCCAACAAGCCAAGCCAATATCACTACAAAGGCTGTAGAAATTAACACTAACATGTAGGCTCTAGGACCTCTATTTACATTCATGTTGGTAGCTTCCAGAACGTCTACTAAACCTACAAGGCATTGCACTACCCGCCTTATCAGTTCAATCAATCTTACTGGCACATAATCATAGTAAATATTAGTTTGCCAGTATCTTAACTTAGTCATGCCCTTTGTCAAATCATTGGAGAGTTTTCGATATGTTATTTCAAAAGTTTTAATATATCGGCATCATTGCTTGTGATATAAATGAGGCTTTCTGAAATCAAAAAATATTCGGTGCCACTATTAAGATGTCATGTTTAAATATTATTTTTATATTAGTTTATTGTTGTTACCTCAAAACTCCATCATTTATGATACGAGATTTTATTATTTTTACTTAAATTTAACACAATCTTCTGAGGGACTATGCGGAAGATGCGGCATCGGCAGTCCAAGGAGAACGATGCAACTCCTCAAGTCAAGCTGATGATAGAATCTGGATGGAATAAAACGCAATTTACACATTGAAATAATTATCTTTAGAGGTTGTCAAGCAACTTATTCTTAATACAATGTAATCTTATCAGTATTAAAATCTGAATCATGAGACCCATGAAAAATAGTAGGTATAAAAATACTGTGTTACATAGAGTTATATATACCTATATTGTGGCTTTAGCACCACTGAACCAAATACCGTACTTAGTACTATTTACACAAATGGGCGTTTCTTAGTGTGAACATAACATCAGTAACAACTATTTTGTAAGGCAGCGTCCTCACCGGATACTACTCGCTGTGCAATTATTCCACACATTGATTATATTAAGTTGATTAACAAATGGTTCAACCTCATAAGGTTACATATAGTATTAACCAAAAGTGAGTGTAAGTGACTAGGTCAGTGTGGCTCGGAGCTAAGACTATATTTTTGCTGCATCGTGTTGTTACATGATTGCGTACCTTGCACATTCAATACGCTAAAATGATACAAATGTGGACCCAGTTCTACATAGTACAATAATTAATAGATAAAGTGGTCGTGTCGTACAGTCGCCATCAGATATATGGCAGCATATAAGGCGTTCCTAAATATCTGAACATATTTATACTGTAACGTCCAGTCAATAAGAGTCGTGTTCAGATATTTATTGAACGCCTTATATGCTGCGATATATCTGATGGCGACTGTACATAATTGCGTACCTTTTCACATCCAAACTAACGATCATGATGCGCGACGGCGATACAATACGCTAAAATACAAATACGCTAAGATACAAATGTGGACCCAGTTGTAGATACATACATAGTTGAATTAGTGGATAGTAATTGTTAAAATTACATACTGTGTAATCGCTCATGTAACAGCTTGCGATTAAGTTTTATTGGAAAAATGTTTCTCGACGCCGACATTTTTAATTTACCCCAAACTATCTTAATAAGTTCGTAAAAAAATGGGAGCTCAGATTTTCTCTTCAATCAAAGTGTTTGCGTAGCTCTCAGACGTGATTAGCTTTTATTAGGACGTTATTTAATATCACTTCGAATAATCTTGTGAAGTATGTCAGTTTTCACCGTTTTTTAATGGCGAAATAAGTTATCATAGTTTCAGTTTCGCTTATTTTCATAATAGGATTTTTACGATCACTTTATGATGGCATAAATTCATAATATGTCTAATGTATAAGTACATACACGTAAACCCCGTTACGTGGTACTCCTTTTTGGGTTAATTTACCCTTTTCAAATCTTTTATTTATTTATTTGTATATGGAGAACCAACAGCTTAACACACTATTAGTGAAATATCTAGTAATACAGAGCCAATTATAGGATCTCACATAGGTATAGCATTTTTCCTCTTAATCAAACACTTGGAGTGATCGTCACTGTTTAGAAGGCGACAAATTCCAAAGTAATATTTCGCGTTTGTTTCCAAAAAGAAGCATTCTAGCTAAACTATAAACTAACTTATTTATACAGTGAGTTATTATCAAAGCTTATAGCTGTCTCCCTTGCCCTTATGCTATTAAGATTTGAATCTTCCTGATTGCATCCGAATAAGAAGTCTACTAAGAGCTAATTGGGTAAGGCCGCGGAAAGTTACCAATTTGGACGTTTCAAATTTACCCAGCTGATTAAAAAAAATTGGTAACCCCTACTGTTTCAAAAATATCATATGTAGATATAGGAATTCTCATGGTCGCAAGTAAGATAATTAAAATAAACCCCTTTATAAAAATACTAAAAATATATTTCCGTCCAAAACGTAACGAAAGTTGGTTAAATTTTTGGACCACGAGTACTAAAAGCTCTGTTATTGTTATGATATTTCAACTTTCATGGGCATACTTTTGTTTTAAACTAAAATTTATGATATAAGGATAGTTCTACTGATTACGAATAATGATAATATAATCATTTTAATTTTTTATCTTACATTATTTTAATGGATCAGCATTCCACACTTATGTTACAATACTTTCGTGACGCTTTATGTAGCTTGTTTTTAAATATTTTTTGGTGAAAATGCGTTTATGTGCACTGGCAACTCATATTCTAGTAGGGCAACACCGATGAGCAAGTCCAAATCCGTCAGTTTGTCAACAAACGCAATTCAAAGTAACACAGTCATAGTTTCGTGAAAGTCCCCCAAAGTGTCGTGTGTTATTTAGTGATTGTTTTTAATCAGTTTTTTTTATACAATAGCGTAACGGTTTTCAAGCCAGTGACACGTATTATTGTATTAAAAATGTCTTTATTTCCATGAAAATACATTTTTTTTCAAAAATACGTTACACTTTCGTTACGAATATGTTACATTTTTGCAAAATGTTACGTATTTTCTACGTAACATAACGAATAAATGTTGTAAAGGGAAGTGCACACAGAATATACTAACTGAAATGAGTTTTATTAGATATTTAATGACACGAAAATATACAAAGTCGAACAAAACTCCTGTACGATAATAAAATAAATAAAAACAACATTTTAATAATAAAAAAACAGTTTTAAGAAGAAAATAATTTATTTTCGACCTCAAGGCACAGTAGAATCATAGATTCTAAAGCTGTTTTATTGTTATACGGTCGTCTTGTTACTAGTATTGGGTACCTGCAGTGAACAAATAGTAATTACTGCCACCTGGTACAAAATGAGAGGCTTTAAAACACTAGAGCGGTTTGGGTTTCATTAGTTCCATCACACGCGTGTTTGATTATATTGATTTTAATGTGCCATGAAAATTTTGTTTACAGGCAATATAAAGCTAATAATTTTAAACCTTGATTTTTTTTCTTAGCTACGTTATTTAATGGGAATATTTTCCAGTATGATCTAAGCTTTATAACGACTTATGTAACGTTTTATGATAACATAACGTAAATCTCTTTATGTTACTTCTATGTCACATTGGTAAATTCCCGCGGCCTTACCCAATTACGTATTATAGATTACATTGTGCCACGTGTCGTCGCGACATGTGATTATTGTTTTTGTAAGGCGTTTAGTAATGTATCTTTCTCAAACATGCTATGAAATATCGTCATAACGTACGCTATAACAGGCTTCGAAGTATCACATTTCAGGCGGAACAACTCAAGAGAACCGCAAAGTAATTTCATACATACAAAATTGAAGGCGACATTAAACATGGCGTCTGTGTTCATAAACAGGCTAAATAGCTGAATAATATTTACTTTTTATGAGTGGTGTATTTTTTATTTCATCGCACATGTTTGAGAAAAGCACTGAATATATCTTAGCCGTGAAAAGGGCTTACCGGCTTCGTATCACTATCTAGCCTACGGCAAGCCCTTTTTTTCCCGACGTCTCCAGTAATGTACTATTTTCGTCACAGATCTCCCGATCTGGTATTTCGACGGCAGCAACACCGGCCAGGCCTCGTTCGACAACGCAGACACGTACATCTTCCCGGAGGTGATATACCACGACCCTTTCCGCCGTGGCAGCCACATAATGGTACTATCGGACACGTACCAGCACGATTATCATCCTACTGGTCAGTTGAATGTTATTATTAAATTATACATTGTGCTAATCAGTGATCGTACTTTTCCCAGTGTTTTTGGTGCGATGACGTCACATGATACACGACAGTGACTAGGGTTGTCGACGTGTATAATAAGATTGACGTTTAAAATTATGTAATTATTATGTTGGTGTTGATAATGGAACACTTTTTTACTTCATCAGTTATTATACTTGTGTATAACACTTATTACTGTAACCCAAAATTTCTCTCATTTTTTTTCCGGAAGGTATGCTGATTATTAATTTTTGTAATTTTGATTGCCTTGTCGAACAACAAAAACCAGTTTGTTTATTTATTACAACTGTGTTGGACATTTTCTCATATAGTAAATTAACCCTTCATTTCATGCTGCATATTGGGTTGGGCGTTACATGTTTTGAGTATATTTTTTGTATATCTGATTTCTTTAATATGCTACTTTATTTTTATTTTTGATTTATTTGATTCTTAGTTCAAACAATTTAATATTGGGCACTACTGACAACCCTAGCACTGCACCAAAAATGCTAGAAAAAGTACGATTACTAGTGCTAATAAAGGGTCATCCGAACTAAATATACGGCATTTAATGACAGCCCAAATCAACTACTGTGTATGAAACGTCAAAAACGATTTATTAGTATGAAGTTTCTATGACGATACTGGCTTGTGACATCATAAAAATCAGTAGTCAAAACACATCTTCTTTTGAATTTTTGTCTAATTACCAAAAGGTCCAAAACTTAGTGGTAGTTTATTTGGTTCCCATTTAGGTAGCCGACCCCAATTGAGAATTCATTCTCCACAAAGATAATCATAATTATACCCTTTGCCAAGGTAACTCTATTTAATTATTGTATTAAGCGGTTTACACTCACGTGAAATTGTCAGGAACGGCCCGACATGTTTCGAACGGCTGCCCGTACACCGCCGCAACGAGTTTGCCGCGGCGGTGTACGGGCAGCCGTCCCTGATGAAGGGCTCCATACGAGTTCGAAACATGTCGGGCCATTCCTGACAATTTCACGTTGGTGTAAACCGCTTAATACAATAATTAAATATGTCTCACGAAAGTTTTAATAAAATTATTGTAACTCTAAACTCAATTTCTGAAGTAAATATAAATAAATATCAACCTCACACAAATGGATCTAGTTAGTCCCAAAATAAGCTCAAGAAGGCTTGTGTTATGGGTACTAGGCGACAATATACATACCTACATATATAGATAAATATATACTTAAGGTGGTTGCAGAGGAAACAAAACTAGACATTCCACGCTAGATGGCGCTGGGAAGCAAGATTTGTAGTTTTTGTGTATTATTTCGTATGTTACTTTAGTTTGAAGTAAAATTTGTGTATTGGCGAGTCCGCGTATTTGTCTTTTATTCATGTAGTATTAGTAGCACGTCATACATTGTATTATTCTCCCGTGTATTAGCAATTTGTGAAAAATCAGCAAGTACTCACACTAATAGACACTAATTGTGAGTGTGTGCGGGTGATTCATTCATTAAAGGGTCGCGTATCATCTGTCAGTTTGATAGTAAGCGCAGAATAAATAAGCAGGAATGATATTTGATTTTGATGATGAAGTAAAGATGCACCTTTAGCACAACTGTGACACGCAACTCTTTCTCGCGCGAAAAATATTTCCTATCTCTTTCTTTGCGGTACTGTAGGAGACTGACGGGCGATGCTATGTCGCGCGACAAGAATCGTGAAGCCTAGTTGTATTAGACGGGCTGGATTGTCACAATAAATAATACGAAGAAATTACAAATCTTTAGCAGTACATTTTCTAAGTAGGTATGTGGTGAAATTAAATAAGTATTTTTGTTGGGTTTCTTTTCTGATATATTGTGATTCTGATTTGTGATGTTATTGAGTTTGTCCTAAGTGTTTCTGAATGATAGATTGGGGTATAGCAAAAAGGGCCCAATTTTAGGGCACATATTTTGCTGAAAAATATTTTTCTCATTTTTGTTACTTTTTTGATTACAACTAAAGAGTACATTAAAATAAGTATCTATTATAAATTACAATTGTTTGATTAACTTGCCCGTTTAAGAACTAGAGCGGTCCTAAGCTACGTAGCCTGGGACTACTTGTACTATCATCTATTCTGTGCTGTGGACTTAGAAATTTACGATGAAAAAAAATCACAAGTACCTATACCTCTGTTTTTTATTACTTAATGACAAGATCGGGCCCTTTTTGCTATACTCTGACCTGATATACAAAAACCCGACGTCAAGAATAATAGGTACTGATTAGGGTTGGGATTTTCGTGGTTCTAGATCGTGGTTCCATGGAGTTCAGTCTAAAAATATATAACTAATAGAACTACTACTAACTGAGCGCCGCACCATATAAAAATATATAACAATATATTGTTATTATATATGGATTTTAGAACCACCAACCCCACTAAATAAAATAAAACAAATTTTGTTACGTGTGAGTTTTATTATAATACTAATGATTGTGTGAGTTGTAGACGCCGCTTTAATTCGAAATGGTGGATTATTTTTCTTTTTTACCCCCAGATCTTCGCCATTTTCAATTTTTTCGTTAAAACTAGGTCTATTACCTAGCCTAGCCCTTTCTGTTTAGTGCTGTTTAGTGGATAGTACGGCTGCCTGAAAACGAAGGTTTATATTTACATATGTGGTTTGCAGGTATACGTTGTAATATTATTTTAGGCAACACGCATGGTTTGTAGAAAATTATAAGTTTCTGCAGCTTTTCTTGGATGAAGCCTTCATCTGTACGAACTTTAATTGTCATTATTGTTGTTGATAAATCAATGAAGGAAATCATCTTGCAGTAATCCCTTTTGATGAAGGTCTAAGCTGGCCTTGAATCTGTAAAGAAATTATTTATTACGTCACAAGAATGCCAGCAATGGAAACCGCTGTATGCAGTACCTATTATGTGATTATCTTATAGGGTGTTAGGGTAATTAGTGTTATTACAGTTAACCTTCAAGGAGAAAACTTAGTCACTGAACCGATAATTCCAAAACAATTTGGTTTCCCACACCTATTGAAAAACATGGGTATATAGGTCTTGGTATCAATTCAGTCAGAGAGAAGAAACTACCTATATGAACCTACTATGAACAGCTTTGTTTTTTTTCATCACCCAAAGCGAGCGATTGCGTTCAATTTTTGTGGTTGGTTACACGGTTGTCATCACGCCATGCTTGTCTTCGCCTAAAAAGAAAATAGCACGAGACACCTCTTTCACGGCAGGACGCTTCGATTTGTAATATTTACAAACACAATACTTTCCCCGCAATTTCTGACCCATGATATTGTCACGTAAATAAAAGGCTTTTTAGCTTAAGGACCTAATACGGAACAATAAAAAAACAAGATTTAAAAAAATAACAATTACAACTTTATTCAACTAAATATTTTCTTACATAAATATTATTCTACTCACTATTCGACTTTATTAAAACTAAAAGCAAGGCAGGATTTAGATCTAATGATTAAGATAAGTTGAGTCCAATTAATTATATTATTTAGTATTTAGTTAAGTTAATTTAAATTTAGTTTTAAGATTCTTATTAAATAGTATTTAGTTAAGTTAATTTTAGTTTTAAGATTCTATAGAATTTAGTTTAAGTTTTAGTTTAGTATTTAACGTAGCTAGGTAGTCCAAACGATCTCAGGCAAATGAGTTCGGCCTAGCTAAAAGGTCAGTGTACAAGAATGTCGCCGAGCAGCTTCCGGAATACCCCACGTCCCTGGAGCGTGAATGTGGACGAAACGGCGACGGCGCGTCCAGAGGGCGAAAAGCAGTTCGAGCGTCAGATCTTCGACGGGACCGGTTCTATCGCCCGGTCGTTAGGCGGGATGTGTGGCTCTCCATCATAGGTGATGGGCCAGGTGAAGGGCGGCCTGCTGCGGCCACGCAGCTGGATAGGTAATCGATCCCGTAGGGTGTTCCCAATTTGGGATAACAAACTCACAGAATTTAAAATCAGTAAAATAATCAAGTTTATATTCGCTCCGTAGCGAGCGTACGAGAACTAATTCTGAGGCAAGGTGACGCGGGCTCACAGGCAAGAGCCGGCGGCAGAGTGTATGACGCGGCGAGTGCAGCACAACTCGGGCGCCGCGATCTAGCGGGGCGCGTTCGTATAGCTTCGGCTGCACTTCGTATCTCGCTGAGCTGTGAGTCAGCGCGCGCGCGGGTTAACTAGTTCGTATTACGATTTATTTTGTCAAGTAGTATTTGTTATTAAAATTTGAGTTGATTTACGAGCAAGATGTAATTAAAATATGTTTCTTTATTTAATTAGGTTAAGTTTATAATAAGTTAGTTATAGGTTGTATAGTTAAGGTAAGGCATCAATTAGCTTTAAATTAAAGATATACTCAAGTTATTAACGTTTTAATACGTTACAGTACCCCGTCTCCTAGAAGAAGGATTTTTCCTAGGTGAATAAAAATCCGCCCTTTAACTCAGAAAGTTGTGTTACAAAGTTAGCATAAACACCAATTAGAAAATGTGAACTCATCACCCGCTTCAGTTTGAGACACTCCTTCAAGGGAAGGAATGCCTCCGGTTAAGGCGTTCTACATAGATCAGAGTATCATTCGTGAAACCTACTCAGTTTTTATTTATAAAACTCAGGGTACCACTATGAAACACAAATTCAAGGCACAGTAATTAGGCTAGGAAGAAGCCATATAAAAAAAAACTCGCAATACACGACTACTCAACACTTTCATATTTCACCTTTCACGCAATCATATCAATCAAATTGTTTTCTTACTTCGTTATTGATGTAAGGAAACCCCTATTAAAATGAGAATCGCAACATACCCTAATGCGATGCTCGAGTAGCAGCTTTGAGACTTTCTTAGACTGTATAAGAATTTAAGATATAATATGTTAAGTCACCACTCTCTTCAGATTGAGCTTTCTTACAAGGAATATGGGAAAGCTGATGGCTTTAAGACCAGAAATAAGGACTTGCAAGTTACAAGGGACAGAACAAATCCTTAAACTACAGCTGATCCATACAATATAACTTTAGGAAACAGCTGCTCAGTTAGACGCCTTTTACGTCACGCTATCTGGCGGCGGTAGGGAAACGTATTCTTGCACCCGTCCCTACACGGGGATGGTAATTCTATAACATCATGACTTTACGTTATGAGGTATTAGCTGCATTACAAATTTTGAAATCTTTGACATGCCAAGCTCCCAAGTCACGGCCGGCCATGTCTTCAACGACATAAACCAGAGGTGAGCGCTTACCTTTAATTCGACATTTCTGGAATTTGGGTGCTAGTTTCTTACTAAAATAGGCACCCTTGTCACTTTGGAAATAACAGCGTTTCCAGACAATGTCTCCGACGTTAAAGTCAATCTCCTTCCTTCTGGTGTTATATCGCTCAGAGTTTTTCTTATGACTTTGCCAGAGAGCCGCTTGGACGTTGTCAAAGACGCCTGACAAACAACCTAGGTTTTCCGCGTAACTGTCTCGAGGTATGAAAACTATTTCGTTTGGGGTATCATTCTCAGTATAATGAGACCCGCACGTAACTAGCTCGCGACCATGGACTAGGAACGATGGTGTATACCCGGTCACTTCGTTCACGGAGTTATTGATAGCAAATTGGATTTTAGATAAATTTAGGTCCCAAGTCCTGTGATCGTCGTCTACGAAAGTTGCTATAGCCGTTACGATAGTTTTATTATAGCGTTCAACGTTATTTATCTGCGGTGTATACTTAGGTGTAAAGTGGACACTAGGAACTTTATATTTTTTAAATAAGTCTATCGTCTCGTGGCAATTGAACTGGCTCCCGTTATCTAGGATGACTGTTTGCGGAATACCATGCACTAAAAATACGTTGTCCTCGATGATTTTACACACGGCGTCAGCAGTAGCACGTCTCAAAGGAAATATCAGACAGTATTTAGAAAAGCAACAGGTGACTACAAATATGTAGCTATGCTGTTTCCGTGTGTTAGGCAAGGGGCCCACGAGATCCATGGAGATGACCTGCCAAGGTCTACAGCAATCTTTTGGCCTTCCCATCTTACCTAAAGTGCCGTGTGTAACATGTTTATAAGATAAACATATTTCACAGGTAGAAACGTATTTTACCACATCGCTGTACATTTTGGGCCAATAGAAACTAAGAGACAGTCGCTTGTAGGTTTTGAACACACCGAAGTGTCCCGCAGTAGGTTCACTATGACATTTGGATAGTATTTGAGAACGGTTTTCCGCACACACTACTTCTTTCCAAGCAAATTCCGAGGTTAAAACATTCTTGTTAGCCATGCGTCTATATAATTTATTGTTTTTAACTAAATAGTTAGGAAAGCTGGTTGGCGAATTCAGGCAACCGTTAAATATATTGAGATACCACGGGTCAGATGTAGTAGGAGGGCTACTGTGAGATAACTCAGTTACCGGCACACACCTAGAAAGACTGTCGGGTATGACATTGTCCTTCCCTTTACGATGTTTAATAGAGAAATCGAATGCGGACAATCTCACACCCCACCTTGCCAAGCGGCCGGTTGGGTTAGTCAAGGATAAAAACCATTTCAAGACTGAGTGGTCAGTATAGACTGTAAAAGGACGGCCGTTTTCTAGGTAGCACCTCCAATGCTCTAGGGCTGTTAAAACTGCGAGGGCCTCCCTCTCTGTCACACTGTAATTCCGTTCAGGACCGGTCAGACTCTTACTCATGAATGCCACCGGATGTTCCACACCGTCTACTGTCTGTGAAAGCATAGCACCCACTCCGTAATTACTAGCGTCTGTGTGGACATCAAATGGCAATTCATAGTTTGGGCAGGCCAAGATCGGTGCCTGTACGAGACGAGATTTAAGATCTACGAAAGCCCTGTCAGCCTCAGCCGTCAGTAGGTAGTAATTGTATGGGCTGAATCAACTCGATCGCTTCGCGATCTCGTTGATTCAGCCCATACAATTACCTGTAGCGACAACAGCGTGCCGAATTTGACACGGCAGGTTGTAAGTACTCATACTTTACTCGATTGCTAGCCGATCTCTTGTTCATGCAGCGCATACAATTACTTTTGTGGCGGCGCGACAGCGTTACCGGCTGTATCTATGATTCATGTTTCAGATCGCATAGGAACCCGACCGTATCAAACCATTTTAGAACGTTGTTATTATGTGCCAAACGAGTCAATAGTGATATTTATATCAATGTTGTTACAGAGATGTGTCAACTTTCGAATTACAAGACGTGAATTTAACTGGACTATGAAACGAAAATTATTGTACTAGGTATTTTGAATAATTTTGCCGCTTTACATTATTTTTCTCGATTTAATTTAGAAACGGAATCTGAAAGCCCCCAAACTACAGATTTGCTCGCAATCCCCTGTCGCATGACAAGCTTCTTGAGCGTTACAAGCATAAGACGTTGGCAAGCAGGCGTAATGCGGGGGAATAGTTGTATACAATACATGCGCAGGCCACAGGCGGCAGGCAGTTCCTTCACATAGAGCGCAAACCAAGCCTCTATACGAGGCCCCGATGGCTGCGGCCAATGCGCCGGGCTCCGACCGCCGACACTTGTTTATTAAATAAAAGTCGTCTGTACTAACTGAAATTCTGAAATTACACTGAAGAAAAAAAATATGTCTGATCCAAGAAAATATTACATAACAAAACCAATAAACTCTTCAATAGAGATTTTATATACTTCATCCGAATTATACTCTCGATCTAAACGGTGCGTGTGTTGAAGAAAACTAAAAAATCTCTATTGAAGACTTTTTAGCTTCGTTATATATGAAACGATATCAAAAGAAAATAATGCGACTTTTTTTTCGGTGTAGTTTCACTCGTAAATCGTTATTAATTATGGATAATTTTCAGAATGAGAGTTCATGTTAGCTAGTTAGCATGATTATTCAAGTATAGAAAATCTGAGCTCCAATGGCAAATATTCGAGTCAAGTAAATCTTGAAGTCATCTCAGTTTTTGGGTTTCCGCGCCCAAAGGGTGACAAATGGAGTCCTATTAATATAGCACCACCGTCCGCCAGTTTGTCTATCACAGGCAGTACATACTTCGCCTGTATATTATTGCTTAAAAAAAATGTATTAAATAAAAAAAATACTTAGGCGGGATCCGCATACCAGAAATGCTTTATTCAAAAGTATTGCTCTGTGATAACGAAACCCTTCGCGCGCAAGTTCGCCTCGTTCTTGAATTATTAACCCTTAAATGCATGGTGTAAGATGCAGCTTACATAAATAAAAATGAATTACTGGTTGAAAACTAGAAACATTTATTTGAAATAACATAATATTTTATAATGTTGTGTTTTTTTAATTCATGCATTTAAGGGTTAAAACATATGCCCATAGGTCTGGATAACCCTTATAATTACACAACTTTACAATATGCAACGAACATTTGCTCATTATTACAAATCTATAAGGTATCCCAACAAATCAAATTGTCAAATAAAATAATTATATGTGTTTTTCGGCCCAGTAGTCTAAATAACAGCGCATGAGTCGGTGGAGAGTACATGCTGCTTCCTTTTAAGATTTGCGTATCGTTTTTCATGTTACAAGGCGCTTTTGCACCTAACGCATTTCTTTTATGGAACGTAAAGGTGTGTTTATGATGAAGTCATAACTAAGAACAGTCGAAGTATTTATTGATTACTTGCATAAGGACTAAAGTTGTTTAGCTGTTTTCTTGTTTTAATTGTGCTGTCATCTAAGATTATCTTACTTACCATTGTAATCGCGACTTAATAATATCGTGCAATAAAAAGGACAGCCGCCGATTTGCGCACATTATTTTTCGCAAACCGGGACTCCGACTGCACAGTCCGCTTCAGAGTTCGTGATTTTTAATAAAAATAAAATAAGCCTTCTTCGTTCGCTCCAGCCGAGCAAAAGTTACACGGAACTTGCCTACAACAAGGAAACATGTAAGTGTATGTACCTATATAATACTTAATCGCTGGCAAGCCCATTTTGAATTTTTTTGCCAATTTTCTTAAAAAGTAAAATCAGTTCTGGCTTACCCAGAGATTTACTCGTAGTTTCACATTATGCCGCTATCTGTTAAATAAATACTCGGTCAGTTTATAGTATTTTTTTGTTTACGGTGTTTCAAATTTCGTTTTTTTCTAGGCCTGGTTGGTCGCTTAATCCATTTTGGGAGGACGAGCTGGACGATTCCTCGAGGGCGATTGAGGAGTCCTCCGTTCAATCAACGCCTTCGACATCGAAGAAAGCGCCTGAGAAAAAGCCTGCGAAGAAACGCGCGCCCAAAAAAGCCAAGTCGACGACAGCCGCCCAAGTGAAGGAGCCGTCGGCGCCGGATAGCTGCTCGGAATCCGAAGACGATGTTATCGCGCTTACTCAGCCGCAGCCAGTGAAGCGTAAACGTCCTGCGCAGGTGTTAGATTCTGAGGTATGTACCTAGCTCACCTAGATTTATAATTTATTTATTTACGCGATTTCCTAGACTATGGTTGGATATCAGATGGATGACGTCCTTGTTGGCTATTGTCGACCGAAGTGTTTTAAAAAGAAGGAGGTTCTATGTTTGACTGTATATGATGAACATTCTAGCTACATAATTATTATTTCGCAACTGTTGGTAAATTTTCTTTATTAGCTCTTGTCTGTCGGGATATCCAATTAAATTACATTCAGTTATCTCATCTCTAATAATAATTTATATTAGCATCTCACGCGATTAACTTCGCATGCGAAATAAACGCATATCTTATTGTTTATGTGTGTCATATCCCAATTTCTACCAATTGTAGGCGCACAATATTTTCGATTATACTGACGGATTTTTCTGTTTGTTCTTGATTGGAAATAATTGACTACTAGAAGTGCAGTGCTTCTTAGCATTAGCACAGGTATCAAATACTGAAAAAGAGGCGCCAACATTTTTTTTTGTGTGCTGAAATTTACTGAAGAAATATATGTATTTTAATTCTTTCTTTTTTTCACAGGACGAGACACAACCTGAAAAGGTCCAAAAGCCGGTGCGGGCGGCGACGTTGAGAAGTTTTTTGACTCAACGCGGAGCATCAGGATTTACGACTCAAAGGGATCCCACCAAGACAGGAGAATACTTCATCGAACTCCGCGTTTATAACAGCCGCGAAGCGGAACGGTTGCCGGCGGAAGAGCGCTGGAAAAACGCTCTTACCACATTGAAGGTGGCTGCCGACGCCAATACACCGCTGTTTAGAGCGGTCTCGAAGTTGATTCAGGTCGGCAAAGAAGACTTCGCTAAAATTCAACCGATTATGTATCCAAGTCCTCAGTAACTCTATTAAGATTCCTAATTTACCTAACCACTATACTCGACATTATTAGTATGCCCTATCTATATTATTCTCACATATAATCATTTTGTAGGTAACCCTAACTATAAAATTATAATAATTGTATTATTCGTTTCACGTGTTTTTATTCACAGTATATAACCCGATAAATGAAATAAGGAAATAAGGAAATAAGGAAATAATGAAATAATGAAATGATGAAATGATGAAATAATGAAATTATGAAATAATTAATTAATTGAATAACGCCGTAAGAAATACGCAATAAATAGTAGTTTTTTTTTCCTTCATATATTGCCAATAAAAAAAGAGTAATTAAAAGAAATCATGTTTTGTAACGAGTGCAAAGTTCATGTTTCTAACTTTACGTCACATAAAAAGAGCAACCTTCATAAATCAAACTGTCTGATAAACACCAAGTTTGACAATGTACAAGTCATAGCTACTGCATTTAAAAATAGAATTAAAAGTTATAGAGTACAGTCAACAGCAAATAATGTGCATTTAGCTCCGGAACAGTTCTTAAATAATATTTCAACGTCAGTATTTGAACTAATTAAAATGTCGCTAGAAAAACATATCGCGTTGAAAGTAAATGTTGAACTCTTTGTTTCATACACACAGCCTAAAAATAATGAAAAGGCTATGAAGTCGTTTAATACTCAGTACGCCCAAATTTTTCGGAATACTGATATTTCGTCGCTGTATTCTAGTTATGCGGATAACCTTATAACCAAGTGCGCAGAGTTCGAACTTTCCGAATCAGGCTGGACTATTGATTCAATTAGTCATTTGGAAATAAATATAAATAAATACAACCCTTTAAGGGCGGGTACGTATGTCAGTTTGCCGGCTAAAATTCGCAATACTAAATCATGTTTGAACATACAAAACAAAGACGATTATTGTTTTTTATGGAGTGTCGTTGCGCATATGTATCCAGCAAGTTGCAATCCAAGTAGAGTTTCTTCATATCCTCATTTTAGAAATGTTCTCAATATTAAAGGCATGTCTTTTCCACCAACCTTAGAAGACTTAAAAATTTTTGAAAAAAATAATTCCGATATATCAATTAATGTCTATGGTTTGGAAAAAAAAAATACTGTGACGGGACCTCTATATAAGACATTGAAACATAAGTTGACACACGTTAACTTGTTACTTATTGAACAAAATGGAAAATCGCATTTCTGTTTAATAAAAAGTATTGAAAAGCTTGTTCGCGGACAATTGACTAAACATACATCTAAAATTCATTTATGTGAGGAGTGCTTCATTTATTTTGATACTGAACAAAAACTTTATTCCCATAATTGCGCTAGAGTAAAAACAATTTTACCTGAACCTAACAGTACGCTGGCATTCAGTCATTTTGAAAGGACTCAAAGAATACCTATCGTAATTTATGGAGATTTCGAAAGTTTGCTTCTAGAATATTCCGATAAAAGTAAGTCCAATCACATTGAAAATCTACAAGTACATGAAGCGACTTGCTTTGCTTACTATATATGTTGTCAATCTAAACCAGAACTAAATGAATACGTATCATATCGCGGTCCTAATTGTGCCCAGAAATTTGTAGAAACCATTTCCAAAGATGTACAGAAATTGCATCAGTTATTATCAGTTAACTGTGAAATGTTACCTTTATCTGATGAGGAAAATCACGCGCTAAAAAATGCCACGACTTGTCACATTTGCGGAGATCCTTTTAAAATTGGCGAGCCTATCATAGCTGATCATGACCATTTTAGCGGTAAATATCGAGGCCCTAGCCACAATTCTTGTAATTTAAACGCAAAATCCTGCGAGTTTATACCTATACTGTTTCATAATTTTTCCGGTTATGATTGTCATTTATTTATTACGGAACTATCGAATACTATTGGCCGCATAAATTTAATTCCCAAAACAAAAGAAAAATACATATCAGTTACTAAATTTATACCAATAGATGGTCAAAAACCAGCGCAAATGAAATTTATCGACTCATTTAATTTTTTGAATTCTGGTTTAGAAGAATTGGCTAAAACATTACACCCTAACGACTTTAAAAACCTCAAACAATTTTATACTAATCCTTTACACTTTGAATTACTTCGCAAAAAAGGAATTTATTGCTATGACTACATAGACTCGTGGGATCGATACAACGAAACTGAACTGCCAGATCGAGAGTATTTTTACAGTAAACTAACTGGTGAAAATATTGCAGACGATGACTACGAACATGCAAAGTCGGTGTGGAGTGAATTTAATATACAAAATTTGGGTGAATATACTGATTTATACCTTAAATGTGATGTGTTATTGTTGTGTGATATTTTTGAAAAATTCAGATGTATGAGTTTAACTTATTATAATTTAGACCCGTGTTATTATGTTTCAAGTCCGGCTTTGAGCTGGGACGCGATGTTGCTGTATACAAAAATTCAGTTGGATTTAATATCTGATGTTGAAATGTACCAAATGATAGAAAAGGGCATTCGAGGTGGTCTTGCTCAGTGCTCGTTACGACATGCTAAGGCAAATAATAAATATTTGTCAGATTACAATGCCAATGAAACAAGCTCATATTTAATATACTTAGATTGCGTCAATTTATACGGTTTTGCTATGTTACAAAATCTTCCAACAAATAGTTTCGAGTTTTTGAAAGATGAGGATATAGAAAATTTTAATGTTGAAAGTGTCAGTCGCGACAATCCTCAGGGATACATACTAGAAGTAGATCTTGAATACCCCTCCAAATTACATGATGATCATTCAGATTTACCATTTGCGCCAGAGAATTGTGTACCTCCAAGTAAAACAAGTCGTAAACTGATAGCAAATTTGCATAATAAATATAAATATGTCATACATTACGAGCATTTAAAAGAATGTTTGAATAATGGTTTAAAATTATTGAAAATTCATCGCATTTTAGCTTTCAACCAATCAAAATTTTTGGAGCCTTACATAACATTAAATACAGAATTAAGACAAAATGCTAAGTGCGACTTTGAAAAAAATTTTTTTAAAAAACAGGTGAATAGCATCTATGGAAAAACTATTCAAAACAAAAGAAATCAAGTAGACGTTAAGTTGGTTAATGTTTGGAAAGATGTTTCAAATAAAACGAACAAACTATGCGGTGCGGAAAAATACATTAGCGCTCCCAATTTCAAAAGTTTGTCAATTTTCTCGGAAAACCTTGTAGCCATTCAAATGCGACAATCTAGATTAATTTTAGATATGCCTATTTTTATCGGATTTACTGTACTAGAGCTAGCTAAAAAGCACTTGTACCAATTTCATTACTCTGTCATGAAAACAAGGTATCAACAAAATATTCGCCTGTGTTACACTGACACCGATAGTCTTTTGTATTTAGTCAATACTGCTAACTTTTATGATGATATGAAAGAAATGCTTCCATACTTTGACACAAGTAATTTTGAGGCTACTAATATTTACAAGATGCCGATAGCAAATATGAAAATTCCTGGTTATTTCAAAGATGAAATGGGTGGTGTAGTTATATCAGAGTTCGTCGGATTACGAGCTAAGTTATACTGTATTAACACTGAGACAGCGTCTATAAAAAAAGCAAAAGGGGTAAAAAAATGTGTGACGAAAAAACTCGAGATGAAGAAATATAAAAGATGCTTGTATAATGGCGAGGAATTGCGAGACAATATGTGTATTATTAAATCAAAAAACCATAAAATGTTTACTCAGAAATGGAATAAATTGGTGTTAAGCAAGAATGATGATAAAAGGCAATTAATAGAAGGCTCAGTTTCAACTTTACCTTGGGGTCACTATAGCAATATGGTATAATAAGATTAGTCGATAAGATTTATATGTTAACTATATTTTTACAGCACCTACTTAAATAATAAAAATGTGTAACACTAATTAATTATTTTGTTTTTCAATAAATTATATTATGAATTAGAACTTTTTTTTTGTTTGATCACCATTTCCCTTTGTCTTGCTATTGTAAATAGGGTAGGTCAATACCAGTAGTGGTCTTTGGAACAGTTTACAACTTTATAATAAAAAGCCACAATTAATGTATACGAATAGGTATGTATTCACAAAATGAAAAAAATATTTCACATGGTTCTATTTTACAATTTGAAACTATCACAATCACTTATTTTTTTCACAATTTTTCTTATTAAGCTTTCTGCGCCGTCCAAAATTTCGTCATAATTGTCCTCAACCACATATTGTGCGCTTACACAAACATCATCACCAATATTTCTCCGCTTGACTCCAGGAACAAGTTCATAAATATTAATTTTAATCAAATGATGTGCCTTTTCTTTTCCTTTTTTAGATACATAAGATAAATTGTGTGAATTTTCGGCTTGCGACTTTTTAATTGTTTTCTTTTTCGGTTTATTCTTCAAAAAGCGGCATTTCGTCTCATCAGGCAGTTTGGTTTTCTGATGCTGGACTCTGCATAGATCTTCTATGTCTTGAGTATTATAAAATAAGTCATCAACGAGACGGCTATCAATATCGACGCTTTCGCTGTTTTCTTGGGAGTCTAAGTTTAGCAGGTGTGACATTTTCTGCAATGAGATAATTGGAATTTTAAATATAATAAAATATTCGGCCATATAACAATAGATACCTTTTGGACATAAAAATGCGGATGAACAATATATTTTAACAATACATTCGTAAATGAACTCACTTGAATTATGAGAAATTTCTGAATCACGAGTAATTTCTTCGACGACCACTGCAGAAATGGCAGCATCTTAGTATTAATTTTAAACACGAAATGTCATTTACCCATAAACGTGTCAGCTGACTTGGTGATATATAATACCTACGTCGCGGTCTTAATATATTACATCATCAAATAACATAATTAGGTACTAGGTATATAAGGACTTGTAATATTTTGATTCACCTCATACTTCATCATGAGGTTTGTTAAGCAAGCTGAAACATTAGAGGTGAATACTATAAATGTGGAAAAAAATGCACTAATAGTAAAGCATAGCGCTCTATTACCTAATACAATTCGCTGCATAATATGCGGCCCTTCTAACTGCGGTAAAACTAACGTTATGCTGAATTTATTGTTACATGAAAATGGATTAAAGTTTAAACACATTTATTTGTACTCAAAGACGGCTTTCCAACCAAAATATCTCTTCTTGAAACAAGTTATGCAAAATATACCAGGATCGAATTTTTATTTATTTAATGAAAGTAAAGAAGTCATTCATCCCAATGATGCTTTAACAAACTCCGTCATGATTTTTGATGATGTAGCGTGTGAAAATCAGATTAATATTAGAAATTATTTTGCTATGGGAAGACATAGGCAAATAGACTGTTTTTATTTATCCCAAACTTATTCCAAAGTACCAAAACAATTACTAAGAGACAATGCCAATCTTCTGATTATTTTTAAGCAAGATGATACCAATTTAAAACATATATACAATGAGCACATAAACACAGACATAGATTGGCAAAAATTTAAAGACCTTTGTTGTACTATATGGAAAAATCAATTTAACTTTTTATTACTAAATAAAGATTGCGCAATTGATAAAGGAAGATACAGACTAGGTTTTGATACATTTATTTATTTTTGAATTTAGTACATATACTAGTTTCATTTGGAAAAGTACTCACTTTAACTTCTGCGGCCGGATATAACACACAATAATTTGAAGTTACCAAAAAATGGAGGCCGATCTAAAGAAACAATTGATAACATCCGCAAATTGCATAAAAAAGAAAATTAGAATGATGCAGGATGAAGAAGATGCTGCTAACGTAAAATTAAAGAAAGTATTCAAGCCTATTACGGATTCTCTGGAGACATTGGGAAAAGCAAATGATGAAAAAAACCCCAGTTTATATATAACAAATTTAAAAAACGATTGCGAAACGCCTATGGACGATGACTTATCCGCAGGATATGAAAAATTCAAAGATCGCCTTGAAACTGATTCAAGCAAGCATTCAGAGTATTACGATGAAAAATTCAAAGACCACCTTGAAACTGATTCAAGCAAGCATTCAGAGTATTACGATTTTGACAATGATGTCAAAAATTCTAAAAATAATGTTAATGACACATTAATATCTCTTAAGAAAGAAGATGTGCTAGACATTTATGATAACATTAATGTTCCGTTTGGTATTCGTAGTGAAAATAAGAAACTCATGATGGGAAATTCTGCTGTCACTTTATCCTTAAAAAATAAAGATTCGAAAGAAAAACAATATATGCTTACAATCAATAACCGAAATTACGAAATGACTAGAGGTTTAAAAGAACTTTTAATTCGAAATAAGCCTGATCTTGAGATAGTAACCGAAAAAGACAAGATTATTTACAAAAACTTGCTTATTATTACCAGCGCCCACAGGCGAGATTTCCATCCCAACGGACAGTTGAAAGGAGACAAAGGATTAAAATACAGCCAGATCGTTAAACCTTTATTCACGGAGGCTAAGCAGGATTTTCCCGAAAAATTGCCTGATCTTAAAATTGGCGGTTCTTTGCCTAAATTAAAAAAATATAAGAAAGCAACGGACTATATTTATTGGGATGATCCAAATGAATTAATAGAGAGACTAAAATTATTAATCGCATCAAAAAGCGCTGGCAACAGCAATCATGACAATGAAATCCTGTCTATTATTGAAGAATTAAAAGAATCTGGTATTATAAAATAATAAAATTGTGCTAATAGAAAGTAGCAATTGGATTGCCTAGAGGGTTTGTGTGTAAATAAATACTTCAATGTTATCATCATTACATTCAGTAATCAAAAGAACGTCAAACATGAATGTGCGTGAAATTAAAAAACACTCTAATGAAATAAAAGAGAATAAAACTATAAATGAAGTTGAATTATCCGATAGCGTTAATATTCCAAAATATATTAATACGCAAATAAGAACTACCGTAAATAAGTTAGCGAATCTTTATAAAGTAATTGAGGCTTTATCAGCACGTATAAAAAAAATAGAAAAAAATATTGAACTTAAAGAACTAGAAGGAAAATTCAACAAGCACTATGAGCAAAGCCGACGTAGTAAATGAAATTCATAAAAACGTAAGAGTGAACTTCCCACGAAGAACAGTTATATTAAGAGACATAGATGACCTTTGGCAGGCTGATTTGATTGATATGCAAGCATTATCAAATGTAAATTCAGGTTACAAATATATATTCGTAATTATAGATTGTTTCTCAAAATATGCTTGGGCATTTCCTTTAAAACAAAAGACGAAAGAGATTTTGTCAAAAACATTTAAAACATTTTTAGCAAAAGGCCGATTACCAAAAAATTTACAGACAGATATGGGTAAGGAGTTTTACAATACTGATTTTTTTAAAATTGTTGAAAAATATAATATCAACCACTATTCTACGTATTCTAACAAAAAAGCCTCTATTGTTGAACGCTTTATTAGAACACTAAAAAATAAACTATATAAAGAATTTAATTTAAAAGGAAATTATAAATGGATCAATGGAACACTCGACTGTAAAATGCATGAGTACAATCATGCGTTCCATAGAACTATAGGAGCGCCTCCAGCTACAATTAATCAAAATAATAAAGAAAAAGTATCGCTAAGATATACTAATGCGCAAATAAAACATGCGAAGAAAATATCGAAGCGCAAAAGCTTTCGAGCGGGGGATTTCGTGAGAATAAGCAAATATAAAGGTTGCTTCGAAAAAGGATATACGCCTAATTGGTCTACAGAAATATTTAAGATAATAAAGGTTCAAAATACTTGCCCAACAACTTACTTATTGGAAGACGCAAGGTCTAGACCAATTTTAGGAGTATTTTATGTACACGAAATTCAAAAGACTTTACACCCTGAGGTATACCTTGTTGAAAAAGTTTTGCGAAGAAAAAGAAACAAGGTATACGTAAAGTGGTTAGGGCTGCCTTCAAACGAAAACAGCTGGATAGAAAAGACAAATCGGTTATAGGAAAGGTGACAGTACCTATTTAAACATTTATTGTTTTTACAATGTACTCATTTGTTTGCGAAACGCCGTGCTATAAACATTACGCTCACAGTTTATTTAAATGAAAACAATCATGAATAAAGATAAGAATAATATTAGTAATTTAAATATGAAAAAAATATATATATCACCAACTTCAAAGGTTAAAACTGGTTCTGGATTCAGAAAAACATTTAATAATATTGTTTCACACACAAAAAAGCGTATTAGAAAATTAAAGCCAAAGTGCAAAAAAGTTTTAGCGGAACTAGCGTATGCAGCTGCTCATGAAATGGCGTCTGACGATTTACCTATAAAATTGCCAAGAGTAATTCCGGTGCCTAAAAGCGGAGGATTTCTGCCTTTAATACCCATATTTGCTGGGTTGTCTGCCGCCGGTAGTTTAGCAGGAGGTATCGCCGGAATCACGAAAGCCGTCAATGACTATAAGTTAGCTAAAAAAAATTTGGAGGAATTCAAAAAACATAATACGAATATGGAAGCATTGTGTATTGGGAAAGGATTACATCTTAAGCCATACAAAAACGGGCTAGGAATTTATGTGACAAATAAAAAAAACTAATTACTCGGCTACCCAAACGAGCGTTAACTAATATTGATATCACAAAACATTCTAAAAACATACCATTTTTTCGCGGTGTTTTTATGAGAGATGAATTACCAGAATTTCCATTACCTCTGGAATGCGGGGTTATCAATTTAGATTCCTCTACAAATTCTGGTACTCATTGGGTAGCCTATGGAAAAATAAATAATTATGTTGAATACTTTGATAGCTATGGCAATTTAAAACCACCACAAGAGTTTGTCAAATACATGGGAGAAAAAATTCATTACAACTATGATAATTTACAAGGAAACAATTTATATAACTGTGGTCACTTATGTTTAAAGTTCCTTGCCTCATTTTGGGAAAGAAGAAATTAATTGCATATGACGTCATACTTATCAACAATATATAGAATGGTGTGTTGCAGAATCGCACATTACATCACCAAACGCGTTGAAAATTGTTTCGTTGAAATCTACGAAATTTAAAATACCAGAAACTAAAAATGATTATCTTCAATAAAAACTCCGAACATAGTAAAACTCCTAATATTACATCCGCAACATTGAAAGATAGAAGACGTGTAAAAGCAACAAAGAAGATTACAAAAAATAATAAGATTTTTTTACGTTCACTTGGATTTAAAATATAAGATGTTACAAATCGCAGATTTACCACATCATGACAATTCCATCGAAAGCTATGAAATTCATAGCTATAACCCTTACAATAACAATTTTAAAGTAAACGATGAAATAAGAATACCTATACACCAGCAAGATGTTTATGTATTACCATCAGCTAGCTCCATTTACATCGAGGGATGCGCAAGTATATCTACCACAGACGCAGCAGGGAAAATAACAACGAAAAAAGTGAAATTTATAAACAATCCAATATTATTTTTGTTTCAAAATATCAGGTACGAACTGAATGGGGTTGCAATCGATAACATTAAAAATGCTGGAATCACAACAACAATGAAATCTTATATTTCAATGAATGAAGGAGAAAGTAAAAATGCTGCTTTATGGGGTTGGAATTTAGATGGAGCCAAAGCAAGTGATACCCATTTTACGGCTATAATACCCTTAAATAAAATATTAGGATTTGCTGAAGATTATAATAAAATACTCATCAATTGTAGACATGAGCTTATATTACAAAGAAGCAGTTCTGTTTCAAATACTGTGATAGCTGAGAAAAATGAAAATATTTGTATAGACATAACAAAAATTCAGTGGCGTGTGCCGCATATTAGAGTTTCTGATCGCGAACGACTTGTACTACTAAAACATTTAGAAAAAGACCGACCAGTACAGCTTGCCTTCAGAAATTGGGATTTATATGAATATCCATTATTGCCTAAAACAACAAAACATTCTTGGTCTATTAAAACTGCTTCTCAGTTAGAGAAACCGAGGTTTGTTATATTAGGATTACAAACGGATAGAAAATTCAATACGACAAGAAGTTCAGCTTCATTTGATCACTGTAACATAACAAATGTCAAATTGTTTTTAAATTCGCAATACTTTCCATATGACAATCTTAATTTAAAGTTTGATGAAGGAAAATATAGTATATTATATGAGATGTATGCTAATTTTCGGCAGTCGTATTACAACGCTTGTATTGAACCGCTGTTAGATTTGCATACATTCTCCAAAATTGCTCCACTTTTTGTTATCGACTGTTCAAGACAAAACGATTCAATCAAAACTGGGCCAGTTGACGTGCGTTTAGAAATTGAGTCATCAGAAGACGTTCCAGAAAATACCACTGCCTACTGTTTGATCCTCAACGACTGCCTCTTTGAATATAAACCACTCAGTAACATAGTTCGAAAACTATCATGAATGCCGCCATCGTGGATGTTCAAGGTTTTAAAAGTAAAGACAACAAATTTATACCTAAAGAAATAGCAATTTTGTGCGAAAATCGCATTCTTGTTTTGTTGATAAAACCGCCATATCCATTCTATAACTTAACAAGTATGGAACGTTCACATGTGGCGTGGATAGAAAGAAACATCGGAATTTTATGGAACGAAGGCTTTGTGCCTTATTTTAATTTTAAGTGTTTGATATTACAATACATGAAAAATAAAAAAATATATGCTAAAGGTGCTGAAAAGGTGAAGTGGTTGAAAGAAATACTAGAAAACGATAATATCCATAATTTGGAAGAGCAAAATTGTCCTAATTTACAAACCTTGTATAACAATTATGCAACATCGTTGGAAATTCAAAGCTGTATTTACCATAGCAAGATATGCGCCTTTAAAAATGTAACTTGCTTAAAAAAGTGGTGTATAACAAATGATATTTTTTAAATAAAGAATAGATACACTATTTCAACCGTCGTTTGATTTTAGTTACGTGTGAATGAAATGGAGAATGTTGTATGTACAAAGAGTCATCACCTACCAAGCTAGCGCTAAATGATTCGATATGTGGTTTCAAATATCTGTCAATGCTGATAAATCACATAATTTGCTTAGGTGCTAAACACATCGGTTGGAAATTGCGAATGAAATACTTTACTGGATTAAATATAACAGCTCGGATAGTCAGAATAGATTACGATTATGTAGACTTGTTACCTATCTTTTAGTTTTCCTCCTTGATGGAACACTGCTTATTTAGTAGACCAGAAAGGTTGTCGCTGCAGGTAATTGTATGGGCTGAATCAACGAGATCGCGAAGCGATCTCGTTGATTCAGCCCATACAATTACTACCTACTGCCGTCCACTCGAATGGTGCAGATTTAATTTTAGTCGAGGTAAGCTTATTCAGCGGCCCCACGTTGGGCGCCAAACTGTCACGTAAATAAAAGGCTTTTTAGCTTAAGGACCTAATACGGAACAATAAAAAAACAAGATTTAAAAAAATAACAATTACAACTTTATTCAACTAAATATTTTCTTACATAAATATTATTCTACTCACTATTCGACTTTATTAAAACTAAAAGCAAGGCAGGATTTAGATCTAATGATTAAGATAAGTTGAGTCCAATTAATTATATTATTTAGTATTTAGTTAAGTTAATTTAAATTTAGTTTTAAGATTCTTATTAAATAGTATTTAGTTAAGTTAATTTTAGTTTTAAGATTCTATAGAATTTAGTTTAAGTTTTAGTTTAGTATTTAACGTAGCTAGGTAGTCCAAACGATCTCAGGCAAATGAGTTCGGCCTAGCTAAAAGGTCAGTGTACAAGAATGTCGCCGAGCAGCTTCCGGAATACCCCACGTCCCTGGAGCGTGAATGTGGACGAAACGGCGACGGCGCGTCCAGAGGGCGAAAAGCAGTTCGAGCGTCAGATCTTCGACGGGACCGGTTCTATCGCCCGGTCGTTAGGCGGGATGTGTGGCTCTCCATCATAGGTGATGGGCCAGGTGAAGGGCGGCCTGCTGCGGCCACGCAGCTGGATAGGTAATCGATCCCGTAGGGTGTTCCCAATTGGGGATAACAAACTCACAGAATTTAAAATCAGTAAAATAATCAAGTTTATATTCGCTCCGTAGCGAGCGTACGAGAACTGATTCTGAGGCAAGGTGACGCGGGCTCACAGGCAAGAGCCGGCGGCAGAGTGTATGACGCGGCGAGTGCAGCACAACTCGGGCGCCGCGATCTAGCGGGGCGCGTTCGTATAGCTTCGGCTGCACTTCGTATCTCGCTGAGCTGTGAGTCAGCGCGCGCGCGGGTTAACTAGTTCGTATTACGATTTATTTTGTCAAGTAGTATTTGTTATTAAAATTTGAGTTGATTTACGAGCAAGATGTAATTAAAATATGTTTCTTTATTTAATTAGGTTAAGTTTATAATAAGTTAGTTATAGGTTGTATAGTTAAGGTAAGGCATCAATTAGCTTTAAATTAAAGATATACTCAAGTTATTAACGTTTTAATACGTTACAATATCGCAATATCATTTAGGGATCACTATGTCTATGTCCTGAGTACACATGTTTATTATATGCAGGTTTCATTATTCACACTACATAAATTAAAAAACTCACGTTATTTTTTTTTTTTTTTCTTTTGTATAGTTAGTTTCTTATTCAGTCCTTAACTTTTCTAAGGATTTAAATTAATTTATTTTGTTTTGCATGTTGTGACGCCTAGAGACCATGTACATCTCTAAGAAATCTAAATTAAGTACTTAATTATTTTGTTGCATTAGTTATTGATTTTGACTCCTTGAGACCTTATACATCTCAACGGAATTGAATTATTTCATTAATTAATTATACCGATCTATATTGCGTGTCGTGACGCCTAGAGACCTTCTACATCTCTGAAAAAATCACTTTATTTTATATAATTTTTAGTGTAAACATTGATTTGGAGACTTGTACATCTCCTCTAACATATATGTATCAATTACCTAGCTATAATATAATTGTATTAGTTTTTAAGTATAATTCACGAAAAAATGACTTACTGTTGAGTTTCTTTCGGCTTTCTTCTCAACAGCGGTCTCCTCTTGCGAAATGCCGGTAGACTCACAATCTGACTTGTAAAAGTGCCCTTGTGGCCTACTTACTGAATAAATTATTTCATTTCATATTTCATTTCATTTCATTTCATTTCATTTCATTTCACGAAACGAAAAAAATGCAAACCAAACATGATTCATTTTTATACGAATTTCCACAATTGACAGTATAGTATCGACACAATTCATTATTGATTCATTATTTCATTCACAACATTTAGTGCGTTCGAAATCTATTCCACTTTATTGTTATGAGCAAAGAAACACAATAGGTAGGTATCTTTAAAACCAAATGTTTCCAATTATTTGTTACATGTTTAATGGAAGCTGTAATCATAAAAAAAAAAAAAACTGTTATGCATTCATATCGAAACATCAATTAAAAAGTATTATCCTAAATCATAAGTTAAGTAGTATTATATTTCAGAACGCACTGTTCATGAATAGCTTTACGTGCGCTTACGTTTGTATGTTGTGTAAAAGCAACGCACACATACATATATGGACAATATTTCAACGGGTTTTAAAGCTTTAATAACTTTGTAATTGTATGATTTATAGCAAAACTGATTTCATTGGCGAATATAAGATCGCTTCAAGATTTTTTTAAGAATGTTTAATAACCTAAAGCCATAACCGCCTAAGTGTGTAGTGATCAAACAATTTGTATGAAAGTAACATCTCTGCAACCACCTTAAATACATAGAACCCAAGCACAAATATTCGAGTTCATCACACAAATATTTGCCCTGGCCGGGATTCAAACCCGGGAGCACCGACTCAGTAGGCAAGTGCTTACAAACTGAGCCAACCGCGTCGTCAATCTTTTATGGTTTTGTCCACTGTTATGGCAACTAATGTATGTATATTTTTCTATATATTTGAATAAATTAAATAAAAAACCTACGAAAATTGTTTACCACATTGTATCGGCGCATTGTAATGGCGTTAATTTATTCTGTCAATAGATTACTTACGTAGGCATTTCAGAAGCATTGATACGGAATTTTGCTCAAAGGTACCTAATGAATTAGTTTACGCTCGAAACTAATATTATTATAGACGAATTAATTATTGTTAGGCTGTACTCAACAACAACTTAATTTAGGGTTACCTCATAGGTTTAAGTTAGTTTATAAAGGTGCTTACGAGAATTTCTCAGTAAGCTCGTACAAAATTAAGACCAGTGAACCTGAACCTGATTCAATGGCATCGGATCAGGTTCGGTGTTCCAACAGGTAAGACGCCCGTGTTGGTCCGGAAAGCCGTTAGAGACGAAGGTTCCAAACCCTGCCTGAACCATTCGATTTTTAAATTTTTCGCTTCATTTAAAACATTTGGTTGATTATGCTCTTACTTTCTTAATTATATATAGTTATATAAACTGAAATCAATGGTTGTCTGCTATTTATTATTATTATTATAATGTATTGAAAATTACAAAGAAAATTGGCAACGAAATAGGAAAAATATAATTCAATGTTAATTATTGATGTTTTAATTTTGTACAATTTTTTTGAGAAATGTTCTTACACGCTTTTCATGACGTATGTCCGAGATTCGTCTACTTAAGCAACGTGGTTTTAAAATGTCAATTTGTCAATGTCAATACGGTATTTGGGTTAGGACCAAAAAGTTGGATGAAATGAAACAAGTTTTATCTATCAGGATATGTAGGTTATAGAGCCAAGTATAATTTTATCTACTCTCCCCCCCCCTCTCAGGGGTGAGCGTCACCCCCCCCCGCGCCCTCGAATGTGTTTCGGAGCGCGGTATTTTCCACTTTAAAAGAAAACCGTGTACGATACATACAAAGTGTATAGGAACGAAATAGGAACGAACGATAAAAGTTGTCCTTTATTTTTGCCAAATTTTCCATACATTTCAATCTAATTTTCTTGTACTATAAGCTACTCTTTAAGAAACGTAAAAATTGGGCAAGTGCGAGTCCGACTCGCGCATGAAGGGTAAATCCGTACCATAATCTATAACAAGTTTGTTGTGTGGGAGGCCCACTTAAATATTTATTTTATTTTATGTTTAGTATTTGTTGTTATACCGGCAATAGAAATACATCATCTGTGTAAATTTGAACTGTCTAGCTATCACCGTTCTTGAGATACAGCCTGGTGACAGACGGACGGACGGACGGACAGCGGAGTCTCAGTAATAGGGTCCCGTTTTTACCCTTCGGGTACGGAACCCTAAAAAACGATTTGTTTGTATGAAATTTCTATGAAGGAACTGGCTTGCGACGTCATAAGAATCAGTAGTCAAAAACACGTGTTCTATTTAGTTTTTGTCCAATTAAAAATAGTATATAATGTCGAAAAGTTAGTAGTAGTTTATTTTGTTTCGTGTTTTTAGGGTTCCGTAGTCAACTAGGAACCCTTATAGTTTCGCCATGTCCGTCTGTCTGTCCGTCCGCGGCTTAGCTCCGTGATCATTAGTACTAGAAAGCTGAAATTTGTATGAGTATGTATGTATATGTATCACGCCGACATAAAGGTAAAATAAAAACTAAAAAAAAATTTTTTTCGGGTACCTCCCGTACACCTAAAGTTGGGATGATTTTTTTTTCGTTCCAACACTAGTGTGTGGGGTGTCGTTGAATAGGTATTTTAAAATTTCTCCAATCAATATTTTTTTATAAAGTCAGCAGTTTTGTAAATATTCGCTCCGAAAATAAAAAAAATAGCGTCCCCCCCTCTAACTTTTCAACCACGCGTCAAAACATTATGGGAAAATTCATGAAAATGAGGCTTTACAAGTACTTTCAATGAAAACTATATTGAAGAAAATCGGCAGAACCATTTTTGAGTTATCGCATAAATTCATATTTTTCTTTAAAATGACGTAAGTGCCGCGCGGTGTACTTATACTTCGAATGTTACACATATTAGTTAAGTGCCATACTGTATTACAACATTTTGCTCAATCTGGCGCGTGCAATCGATAACTTCCAGAAGGTAATAAGTAATTACTGTTACTTTGGCGTTTACAACCTTTTTATAGAGCTTGAAATCTTTCTCGTTATTTAAATCTTTCTCGTACTTTTCGTCTATTGTGAAGGATGGGCAACTACGGAACCCTACACTGAGCGTGGCCCGACATGCTCTTGGCCGGTTTTTATTTTGAGTATGTGTTTAGGGGTTTCATTATACAATATATTTTCACTTTTGTCAAATGCCGTATTTTAATAGAGCTATAATTGCGAAAATCTATAAATATAACATCATATTCATGTCACAGCTATCCACAATCCGACTAACTCGTAAACTAAACAAAATTAACTTACTCGTATCGTGTTAGGACTCGTTTGATTCGTCTCGACAAGCAATTGAGGTTTGTGCGAAAGTACAGGTAACGATACAAGTTTTAACGATACAAAATATTAACTATACTAAATAACCAAACCTTATCCCGCCAGGCCTTTGGCAGGAATCCCGGCCAGGGCAAATATTTGTGTGATGAACTCGAATATTTGTGCCTGGGTCATGGTTGTTCTATGTATTTAAGTATATATTTATCTATATAAGTATGTATATCGTCGTCTAGTACCCATAACACAAGCCTTCCTGAGCTTAATTTGGGACTAGATCGATTTGTGTGAGATTGTCTGTTATTTATTTATTTATTTATCTACAAATGGGATTGTTGTAATGTGCATATTCTAGTTTCATTCCTGGTATCCAATACAAAGATGTCTTCAAACATATATCGTAATAGCTTTTTTCTTCAAACAGCTTCAAACTTCCGGAAGGCATGCACGATATCGTGTGAGAAGAGCGAGATAGAAGAGCCATGGTTCGGTTTCAACCAAGAGTTCTTCCTCACCACAACAGACCACCGTCCACTGGGCTGGCCGCCCGGTGGTTTCCCTTCCCCGCCTGGCCCTTATTACTGCGCTATAGGGGCCAATAAGATCGTGGCTAGAGACCTAATGGAAGCCTTTTACAGGTACTGTTCATTATGAAAGAACGTTCTCGAGAATATTTTCCATAGAAATCGGGAAAAGTCCTCGAGAAAGGCGCATCTCTAGGTAACAGTGAACTGGAAAAGCCATTGTTCCCGCGCACTACGCAGCCGCGACTCCCATGTTTGTCAGGCTACGGCAGCCTAGTGCGCGAAGGGTCTACCTGAATTATATTCCAACGTTGATCACATGTAGGTATATTTTTCCTTATTATTAAACTTTGAAGTTTGTTTACAAGTATTTCACTCACAACAGTCAACGACGATTTCTTACCGATATTATTAAAGTAGATATTTAATTGGTGTTTAATTTATTTAGGATTAAAACATATATAACATCTCATACAAATTATTTAAATTTAGCCGTCTGTAAGTTATTTTACATTCGTTTTTACTTTTAACTTCAATAAAGACTGAAAATTAACCATAACACAGCCCACTGTCCAATAGTCACGTATTATATTAATTACGACTCGACTAAAAGACAGACAATTTTAATATGCTGTTAAATTATTAGATGTATCTCATAAAAGTTTTAATTTTCATAGTATTATAGAATTGATTGAATTAATTAAAAAATATTATTGAGTGTAATCCACGTAGCCAAACGTAAATAAAAGAAAATAATAATGCATGTTCCAAATCAAAATAAAATTTACTTTTCACGTACTCGTACCATCTTTTCCGAATGATAAATATTTTGTAACAAAATATATACAGTTTCTAAAAATTTAGTGCGATTTTTGAAGTTGCTGATTTAACCAAAGTTTATTTAATAATATATGTCCTACAGGTTGTTCGACATTGTGTTTTCATAATATTTTTTATCACCATTTCTATATTTTATTTGAAATAAAACACTTGATTCGGACCCGAAATTTTAAACGAGTAATGACACCTTCCTAAAAATTATAGATGGCGATATGAACTTAATCAAATGGCACACTTTTCAATATGTAGATTCGTGATTATTTCATCGCAAATTTAGCGAAAAGCAGTATACAGGCCTCGGCGCAAATATCAATGGATTCGTGTATTAACCCTTTGAACGCCAAGAGCCACTAGAGTGGTCGTGTGCTGTCGTGCCTACCACGCCAACGACCAATAAAGGGTTAATGGTGGACGCTGTCAAAGCAATTTTCCTGCTGACAGATAAGGTATATTTTCGCTCTTTCTTTTTTCAACTATTGGCGTATAAGCACAGAATAGATAAAAGTACAAGTACAGAAGGCACACTACTTTGATATTTACAAAAGCCGCTTTTTTTAGCCGAAATAATATGATTTATGGCCCTTCTCAAGTCGTCGTCACCAGCGCAAGCCAAACGGAACGTTAAAGCTGCGTGCCAACGGTGAAAATGAATTGGCTCGCTTGCCGCGTCGCCGAGAGCGAGGGCTGTCAACGACTAAAAATAAAAATGTATTTCCCATTTATTTCTTGCATTCAATATAGAGAGCAATATATTTATATTCTTCATACATTATATTTTTTTTAATATCATATGTTATAATTTATAATATAATATAGAGGAGATGTACAAGATTATGTCTATAAAAACATTAAAATAGGAACTATAACTAAATAACATTAAAAAAGATCGGGACCCCGTGGTAGGGTACCGAAAACGCAGGCAGCATTCCCGCGGTGGATAGCAATGGCTAACCTTTGCGCGAGAAAGCTGCCCGCGCGTGGATCGCCTGTCGCGTCCCGCAAGCGCTTGCTGACACATTTGACCAGGCGGCGTGCCCCCTGGCGCCATTATATTTATTATTTCATTATTTAACTATAAAATAATCAATCTCAGAATTTGGACGAAAAAACCACCAGGCCACAAAACAGTTTAGCTTAATTTTAAAACATTTTAATACGTATAATATAATAAAATAATGCAACGAATGCGTTACCTTAACATGCAATTAAATTCTTGAGCTTCATTTTGTTTTTGCTTAGTTGTCCGATATTTATTTATTTATTTATATATATTCATCACTACACACCTAGTATAGAAGAAAGTCGTTTCCTGATGTCTGTCTGTCTTCCCCTATGTATGCTTAGAATTTAGATCTTTAAAAATACGCACGGACGCACCGTGCGAAGCCGGGGCGGGTCGCTAGTAACAAATAAAACATGTACGAAGGCGAACTTATCCCTATTAGGGATCTCTTCCAATACATTTCTTTTAACTCATTATTTATACATTTATATACTTAGGTACCTATCAAACTATTACTCAATTGTTTATTCATTACTAGTAATTTTACAAACTTGATATTAAATATTATTATAAAAACCTCTATGATTGTTGATTTAGTAGAAGACATACTTATTTTACTAGAATTTAAATTGACAAATAGGTATCAGCAAATAATCTACAATTGACAATTAAAATTGTTCTGAGTAACCAGTGTTAAATATGGAAGTAGATACACCTGCAATATGTTTTTTATTATTATTCAGTTACCACTTATTATATATTATGTTCATTTTCTTACCTTTCAGCATCCTTCGGACGTGTTGGGAGAACTAAAAACGCGTGATTCCAATTTCGATCATTGTTCCTACAACCCGCTGCGATACAATATCTTTTCGCTGTCTTTTTACTCATTTAAACACTTTATATTATAATATAACACTGGTATCAACAGATGAATGCAGAACGTTCACTTGCGACGTAAATCGTGAGTGAGACGCGCGCGAAAATCGTGTAGGTACGTGCGTTCCGAGACAGAGCGTGTCAGCCACTGAATAGTCCGCATGCATGCGGCCACCGGCATGTACTTGTAGCGGGAAACGTTAATCGCGGAGTGCGCCCCGCCTGGTATAAGCCACATTTTGACATGGCAGGAAAAGCGTTCTAAAGGTAAAAAAATCATAGGTACTCATCCACGAACTGACTATTCCCGGCCGATGCGGTATTCAAGATTAGTGTAAGTAAATAGGATTCGTAAAACAACCAAGATTACCGATTGGTATTTTCAGAAATAGGCTTATACTTAGCACCAAGAACCGATGATTGGGTGTTAGGCTGCGTTTCCACCAGTGCGAGGATGCGTAGCGAGAGCGAGGGATGTGTTTTTGTTAACCAATAGAATCAGTTTCGCTGAGCGAGGATAAGTAAATGAAGTAAGTAAGTAAACACTTTATTGTACACTAAAACAGTTAAAAATACATCTATTACAAATAACATAAAGGTACAAAGGTGAACTTATCCCTATAAGGGATCTCTTCCACTTAACCTTTGAGCAATTGAGTGAGTAGGTACGAGAAGAAGATAGACAAACTAACACCGTGTACGAAAAGGTATTGAAAATAATAAAACTAATAAGTAGGTAAACTAATGAAGAAGTATTACACATATAAACTAATAATACATACATACATAATAAGTTATTCCATTGGTTAACAAACACACATCCCTCGCTACGCATCCTCGCACATCTCTGGTGGAAACGCAGCCTTAGACCCTTCGCGCACTAGGCTGCCGTAGCCTGACAAACATGGGAGTCGCGGCTGCGTAGTGCGCGGGAACAATGGCTTTTCCAGTTCACTGTTACCTAGAGATGCGCCTTTCTCGAGGACTTTTCCCGATTTCTATGGAAAATATTCTCGAGAACGTTCTTTCATAATGAACAGTACCTGTAAAAGGCTTCCATTAGGTCTCTAGCCACGATCTTATTGGCCCTTATTACTGCGCTATAGGGGCCAATAAGATCGTGGCTAGAGACCTAATGGAAGCCTTTTACAGGTACTGTTCATTATGAAAGAACGTTCTCGAGAATATTTTCCATAGAAATCGGGAAAAGTCCTCGAGAAAGGCGCATCTCTAGGTAACAGTGAACTGGAAAAGCCATTGTTCCCGCGCACTACGCAGCCGCGACTCCCATGTTTGTCAGGCTACGGCAGCCTAGTGCGCGAAGGGTCTAAGGCTGCGTTTCCACCAGAGATGTGCGAGGATGCGTAGCGAGGGATGTGTGTTTGTTAACCAATGGAATAACTTATTATGTATGTATGTATTATTAGTTTATATGTGTAATACTTCTTCATTAGTTTACCTACTTATTAGTTTTATTATTTTCAATACCTTTTCGTACACGGTGTTAGTTTGTCTATCTTCTTCTCGTACCTACTCACTCAATTGCTCAAAGGTTAAGTGGAAGAGATCCCTTATAGGGATAAGTTCACCTTTGTACCTTTATGTTATTTGTAATAGATGTATTTTTAACTGTTTTAGTGTACAATAAAGTGTTTACTTACTTACTTCATTTACTTATCCTCGCTCAGCGAAACTGATTCTATTGGTTAACAAAAACACATCCCTCGCTCTCGCTACGCATCCTCGCACTGGTGGAAACGCAGCCTAACACCCAATCATCGGTTCTTGGTGCTAAGTATAAGCCTATTTCTGAAAATACCAATCGGTAATCTTGGTTGTTTTACGAATCCTATTTACTTACACTAATCTTGAATACCGCATCGGCCGGGAATAGTCAGTTCGTGGATGAGTACCTATGATTTTTTTACCTTTAGAACGCTTTTCCTGCCATGTCAAAATGTGGCTTATACCAGGCGGGGCGCACTCCGCGATTAACGTTTCCCGCTACAAGTACATGCCGGTGGCCGCATGCATGCGGACTATTCAGTGGCTGACACGCTCTGTCTCGGAACGCACGTACCTACACGATTTTCGCGCGCGTCTCACTCACGATTTACGTCGCAAGTGAACGTTCTGCATTCATCTGTTGATACCAGTGTTATATTATAATATAAAGTGTTTAAATGAGTAAAAAGACAGCGAAAAGATATTGTATCGCAGCGGGTTGTAGGAACAATGATCGAAATTGGAATCACGCGTTTTTAGTTCTCCCAACACGTCCGAAGGATGCTGAAAGGTAAGAAAATGAACATAATATATAATAAGTGGTAACTGAATAATAATAAAAAACATATTGCAGGTGTATCTACTTCCATATTTAACACTGGTTACTCAGAACAATTTTAATTGTCAATTGTAGATTATTTGCTGATACCTATTTGTCAATTTAAATTCTAGTAAAATAAGTATGTCTTCTACTAAATCAACAATCATAGAGGTTTTTATAATAATATTTAATATCAAGTTTGTAAAATTACTAGTAATGAATAAACAATTGAGTAATAGTTTGATAGGTACCTAAGTATATAAATGTATAAATAATGAGTTAAAAGAAATGTATTGGAAGAGATCCCTAATAGGGATAAGTTCGCCTTCGTACATGTTTTATTTGTTACTAGCGACCCGCCCCGGCTTCGCACGGTGCGTCCGTGCGTATTTTTAAAGATCTAAATTCTAAGCATACATAGGGGAAGACAGACAGACATCAGGAAACGACTTTCTTCTATACTAGGTGTGTAGTGATGAATATATATAAATAAATAAATAAATATCGGACAACTAAGCAAAAACAAAATGAAGCTCAAGAATTTAATTGCATGTTAAGGTAACGCATTCGTTGCATTATTTTATTATATTATACGTATTAAAATGTTTTAAAATTAAGCTAAACTGTTTTGTGGCCTGGTGGTTTTTTCGTCCAAATTCTGAGATTGATTATTTTATAGTTAAATAATGAAATAATAAATATAATGGCGCCAGGGGGCACGCCGCCTGGTCAAATGTGTCAGCAAGCGCTTGCGGGACGCGACAGGCGATCCACGCGCGGGCAGCTTTCTCGCGCAAAGGTTAGCCATTGCTATCCACCGCGGGAATGCTGCCTGCGTTTTCGGTACCCTACCACGGGGTCCCGATCTTTTTTAATGTTATTTAGTTATAGTTCCTATTTTAATGTTTTTATAGACATAATCTTGTACATCTCCTCTATATTATATTATAAATTATAACATATGATATTAAAAAAAATATAATGTATGAAGAATATAAATATATTGCTCTCTATATTGAATGCAAGAAATAAATGGGAAATACATTTTTATTTTTAGTCGTTGACAGCCCTCGCTCTCGGCGACGCGGCAAGCGAGCCAATTCATTTTCACCGTTGGCACGCAGCTTTAACGTTCCGTTTGGCTTGCGCTGGTGACGACGACTTGAGAAGGGCCATAAATCATATTATTTCGGCTAAAAAAAGCGGCTTTTGTAAATATCAAAGTAGTGTGCCTTCTGTACTTGTACTTTTATCTATTCTGTGCTTATACGCCAATAGTTGAAAAAAGAAAGAGCGAAAATATACCTTATCTGTCAGCAGGAAAATTGCTTTGACAGCGTCCACCATTAACCCTTTATTGGTCGTTGGCGTGGTAGGCACGACAGCACACGACCACTCTAGTGGCTCTTGGCGTTCAAAGGGTTAATACACGAATCCATTGATATTTGCGCCGAGGCCTGTATACTGCTTTTCGCTAAATTTGCGATGAAATAATCACGAATCTACATATTGAAAAGTGTGCCATTTGATTAAGTTCATATCGCCATCTATAATTTTTAGGAAGGTGTCATTACTCGTTTAAAATTTCGGGTCCGAATCAAGTGTTTTATTTCAAATAAAATATAGAAATGGTGATAAAAAATATTATGAAAACACAATGTCGAACAACCTGTAGGACATATATTATTAAATAAACTTTGGTTAAATCAGCAACTTCAAAAATCGCACTAAATTTTTAGAAACTGTATATATTTTGTTACAAAATATTTATCATTCGGAAAAGATGGTACGAGTACGTGAAAAGTAAATTTTATTTTGATTTGGAACATGCATTATTATTTTCTTTTATTTACGTTTGGCTACGTGGATTACACTCAATAATATTTTTTAATTAATTCAATCAATTCTATAATACTATGAAAATTAAAACTTTTATGAGATACATCTAATAATTTAACAGCATATTAAAATTGTCTGTCTTTTAGTCGAGTCGTAATTAATATAATACGTGACTATTGGACAGTGGGCTGTGTTATGGTTAATTTTCAGTCTTTATTGAAGTTAAAAGTAAAAACGAATGTAAAATAACTTACAGACGGCTAAATTTAAATAATTTGTATGAGATGTTATATATGTTTTAATCCTAAATAAATTAAACACCAATTAAATATCTACTTTAATAATATCGGTAAGAAATCGTCGTTGACTGTTGTGAGTGAAATACTTGTAAACAAACTTCAAAGTTTAATAATAAGGAAAAATATACCTACATGTGATCAACGTTGGAATATAATTCAGGTACGTAATTATAATGCCCATTTTACCTAAAAACAATTGTAATAAAATAAATATATTCCATGCGAGTCAAATTACCCATGTCAATATTACCATGGGTTAGGTATCCATTTCCTTCAAGTTTGATAGAATTAACCAATTTAAATTGCAACAGTGCATAGTTTTCAATGATAATAAAATACCTGACCAATTTGCCGTGAAAATAAATGACGTTAACGCCGCCGATTCGCGAAGTCATCACATCTAGAGCTTCCAATCCAATTTATTGTATGGTATACCATACAAAAATCCCGGGATTAGCAACCCTAATCACGTCATGTTCCATTTGAGTCAAATTGTTACACGTTGGTCACCGGCGTCGCCATTTTGCTGGCCCAAATTTACAGGGCTCTGTGTTACATTGCTAAGGCAATTAAAATTTTACTATGTGTCACTATAACTATGTTCAAATTTCAATTCGGTAAAAACGGAACGTAGAACCCTGTCATATTCAGCCAGCGATTTAACTCCGGGAACTTGCTGCCAAATGTCCAAAGTTGCGTTCGAACTTTTTAAAGACTAGATAAAATTGCAATCGCTTTATGAACTCCTTGTGCTTAAAACTGATTTAGCTTGGGTTTTACGACATTGAAGCTTGCTTTGAGATTAAATAGATATTTTTTTTTATCTGAGTATGAAATATGACTTTAATTGCCACCAAACTCCCACTCTATGCCCCCTCTTGATTGTGATGTCTTTTGATGTGTCAGATGCGAAAAGTGACCCTACACCATAATAGATGTATCTCTGCGCACTTTACGTTCGCCATCATCCGTTTAATCCATTGTAAAAGGCAAGGGTGCGCTAGAATCGGAACACATTCACACGCTCAGGCAAAATGTATTGTTCATTTTAGGGCCGTGGAATGAAAGATTACGCTGATCAGATAATTATTATATTACTTTATCTTTTTACTAAACACTGGGAAGCAAGTATACGTCCGTTCAAGTTCAATGAGGGTAAGCGAAGAATTGCCATAACAAAAATGTGATTAAGTGTTACTACGTTTTAAATTCGATTTAGTACTATCGATTTACATTCGATTGTTCAGATTGATTTTTGTACATTTAATGATTGATAAAACCAACAAAATGATCGTGTTCTGTGGGCCTATGATGGTTGCTTTTATCGCGCGATTAATAAGTGACAAAGCATCCGTCACGCTTTGAGGAAATCACTTGCGAGTGTGAGTGACAGATGCTTTGTCACTTAGGTATTTATCGCGTGATAAACGTAACCATCACAGGCCCCCTGATCAGCATTTATTAAGTTTATAAGCACCAAGTTGGGTAAAAGTTATTTAATGATGATTATTGCTGTTCAAATTTACTTTATATTCTATGACTAACGGACTGTCCACGACTTTCGCGACAGCGGCAGCGGTGAGCGGTACGTGTGTCTCGCTCACTCGTATGACCGCCGCGCTTTGATCTCTCGCTCAACCGCTTGACGCGCCTCTTGCCGCTGAAGTCGTGGCATGTCTGTAAGCTCGTAATCTAGACATTTTGTACGCTGATATGGCACCAATTACGAAGTTTGCGGGATGCTACGTGATACATATAACATAATTAATTACCAGTTGCTGAATAAATCACAACTTGTGCTACATAAGATTATGCCGCGGCTTGATCCCGACAGTGCCGCGTGGCCCCGAAATTAATAACTTTCCAGCTGGTAGTATTAATTACAATATTGTCGGCAGATGCTGTCTGTATGCGGGGATCAGTTTGAACGGCATTAATCCTGGCACGACTCCTTCTCAATGGAATTTCCAGGTACCTACATTTTGTAGTCCTTGAGCTGTTACAATTACAACAGCCATCGGCTTTATGGCTGAAGACCAAACAGTTTACCACCTTAACTCACTGAATTAGAATTTTTATCATGAATAATTTCAGTTGTGCAACGTCAAGTTTTTCTCGTTTTTTTCACTTACTACGCCTCGTCCAACGTTTTGGCCCTTATCATGGTCTCCTGATTAACTTTCTGATCCGGATGAAATCCTGAAGACTGTTCTAAGATCTCATCGATACAGTGCGTATATCACTTCGTATAGTCACGCTTAATGCGGTAAAACTTGAAACACCCGATGCGGGTATTTACATTGACCAAGGTCGTCGTTAGGATGTTTTCACTTTCAGATACAATAATAGTTCAATAAAATTAGCTGAAAATTAATGGCGAACTTTTATCCATCAGGATAATATGTAGGTCATAGAGCAAAGTTAAATTTTATCTACTCTCCCCTCTCTCCGGGGCGAGCGTCATAATCTCTCTATAACCTACATATCCTGATAGATAGAAGTTGTCCATTAATTTTCCATACATTTGAATCAAATTTTCTTTAACTTCAAGTAACATATAAACAATAAAAAGTATAGTATTGAATTTGTATTAATAAACATAAACAGTGTTCTGGACGCCTAAGTAAATTTGTCACTGATACTAATGATCATAACCTATTTTCATTCAGTGCGCTCAATGCGTTTTTTTCGCTTCACTTAAGAAGTGGTATTCTCTATACACATTAACACGCTCACTGCCCGCAACGCATATATGCGTTCACCTTTATACATTAAGTTTGGTCTTAGGCCTCGCCGTGAAGTGAAGGTAAAAATAGCAATAAGGTAGTGATAAATGTCGCCAATCGCGTTGAATGAAAGGAGGACTTCTACAACTCAATCACGTAATCATTTTCTATTGAAATACCAATCTTGCGGACGTCAATGTCACTCCCGACGGGAGCCCTCACACGCTAGCCATTTATTTTTTTAATCGGCATCGCATGGCAGTGTTACGAGTATATATATCAACTAGCGACCCGCCCCGGCTTCGCACGGGTGCAATGCCGCTAAATTAAACATGTATTATACATATAAACCTTTCTCTTGAATCACTCTATCTATTAAAAAAAAACCACATCAAAGTCCGTTGCGTAGTTTTAAAGATTTAAGCATACAAAGGGACTATGTAGTGAAGAGAGGCACTTAAAACTGCCAATAAAAATCCTACCATTCAAATCATCTGATAAAGAAGACTAGTCTATATTTATTTACGCATTTATATGTCTTATATGTATAAATATATGTGTATTATTGCTTAGTTTATGTACTCATAGTTTTATTTGGTATACTTAATATAGATATCTCGTTTGTACGCAGTGTAGTTTGCCTATTTTCTTCAAATACCCATTCCTTCAATTGCTCAAAGGTAAACTGGAAGAGATCCCTATTAGGGATAAGTTCGCCTTTGTACATGTTTCATTTGTTATCAATGTATTTGTAACCAGTGGTTGTGTACTATAAAGTGTTTACATACATACATTTACAATACATTCATACTAGTTTTGATGGCAATGAGTGAGAAATGTTTAATATTTTATTTTTAGTTTTTATTCTCTTGCAATCGTTTTAATCGTTTCCTTACCGGGACCTTATATATGCGGGTATTTTAAAATTCATCGTACAATAACTTACAAACTTTCACACAAATACAAATATCTGACTCAAGGCGTAGGTACCTACGTTTTAAGAGGAAATGCCAATGCTCATTCTTCCGTAAAAATCGAGGTTTCGTTCTTGACTGTGTCCTCCTCAAACTTAATAAATCTTTACGAAATTTGCGCTTCTGATTATGAAATGTGTGTACTAGACGCCTGTTTTTGGCCAAAATTCCGCCGCAAACGACCGCCTAGTACACAAATTCTGTAATCTTTGCTCAAAAATCTTAACAGTTACGATAAGTTTGGACCTCATTTGTATCCGACGCCATTACCAGGTGCAAACTTAACGTAAACTGCTCTGGGAATAGGAGCAGTGATATACCTTCTTATTATGTAGGCGTCATGATACCAACGGAGCTCCTAAGCCTTATGGAGCCGAGCCATTAGACGGTTCTTGGCGTATTGTGAAGAAAATACCTCGCACATTTCTGGGATTGTCAGTGAAGTGTTACCCAACATAACTTTGGATTATTTCGGCGCTTTGGGGAACAGATTGTCGGCTCGTTTGAGTTAATCGTCCTCAAAATGTTTTAGCTTTGCGGCTATTAGTATCGTATATTTATTGTTGGGAGGCAAAAGGCTTGTAAATTTGCACAGCCACAAATTCATACACGTCGCTCTAATTGAGGCAGATAATCTTTAACATATTTCTTTGGGTTTACATTTCATGGATTTTAATTCTAATTTATTGGAGGATAATTCTATATGAAAATTATTAACGCGTGTATACTTTTTATCGTCATCAGGCCTCATTTTTGTCAGTTCAAAATGCTTAATAAATTGCGCATTTGAAAACGTATAACATGATCAATCATGCTAAGAGTTAGTAGGCTAGTAAAGTACAGATGGCGCTAGCAATTGCTCGAGCAGAAAAGCTGAGCCACGTTTTATTGCGCTAGGAGTTCTTTACGATCCCGTTACTTACATTTAGAGCACTTCAATCTTTATTTAATACTATGGTGTAAGGATTTGTCTTTGTTCTTTTTTTTACTTGAATGGAGTTTCTCTCGGCTATAATCATGCCTGATGTTAGTTTCCCAATCACTAGTGCTTTGGGGTATATTCGACATATTTTAGGCGAATGTAGAGTATGTTAGGGTTTTGGCTCGTAAGTAAGAACCTAAGAAGTATTCCTTCCAAGTAATGAGATCTACGAAATTGGATATATTCATCAACGCTTTGTGAGAATAGCGTTGTAATATGTTGCTTGAATTTGAAAATAAATGTAAATAAAAAAATAAAATATTTTGAATTTTTTAAAGAGTGGGTAATTTCGAAAGCAAGTTGGGTAATTTCGAAGGTTTGTAGAAATGGTGTTTATGCAATATGAGTTTAAGAATCATATTTCTTTTTAGTTCTAATTTACCCCCTCAAAAAATCCCGCTGATTCACGGTAAAGAACATCACAAATTATTTTCGAAAATCAGTCATCTTTGTTTTTTTATAAAATAATGTTTCTTTTATATGTTTAATAATCTAGAAATTTGCATTTAGAGAATTCAATAACTCATTTATGTAGAAAACATTAGTCTAACTCTGATAATGGACTGGAAAACCTAGTTTGGGATTATTTCGAAAGTACATTTTTTCGAATTTCACCCGTGGGATAAATTCGATTGCTTTTTTTAAACTACAGATAGACCGTTATACTGTACTCATTATTACGACAAAAATGACAATGTAACGTAAAAACAAACGAACAATGATTTAACTTAGCAGGTTCCCGAGTTATATGGTATGGGGTAATTTCAAAAGTCCTCATAAGGCACTTAATCACACTATTTTTATTTAATCGACCGCAACACACGTGCGCTCACGACTTGCGACACGAAGTGAACTGAAGCGGGGGAGCAGATAAACATGGCGTCTTGACAAGCGTTGCAAGCGTAGTAATTGTTCCCAGTTTAGTAGATATGTGTGATTTTCGACTTATCCCCATTTTTGACTTTACCCCATAGTATAAAACAAAGTCGCTTACTGTCTGTCTGTCCCTATGTGTGCTTAGATGTTTAAAACTATGCAGCAGATTTTGATGCGGTTTTTTTAATAGAGATAGATAGAGCAATTCAAGAGGTTTATATGTATAATACATGCATAATTGATGATAGCACTGCAGCTGTGCGAAGCCGGGGCGGGTCACTAGTTTCAATATAAATTAATCGATATGAACAACTATTATAATGTAAACTTTATTTTAAACGATAATCAAATCAAAAACAACAGTAACTGACAACCTATCCTAAGAGAAACTAACTAAATGTAGGATGTAGAAGGCATATGTTCGTAACACTGGCTCACTCGCCGCCGCACACATAGCAATGTCATGCGTCCACTCTCGCCCTCGGCTCGCGTGTAACTAAACGCAGCATCCCATGTGACGTGCGCCCGAGACAGCGTATATCTATTTATGTATAGATACTACCACAATCACTACATCCCTTCCATGTTAAAAAGCTTTTAATTGTGAAAGTAATATTTTAAAAGTGGTACTTACCAGCGTTCTTAATTTATTTCTAGATTTTCAAATTAACCATTGTCCATATTGTGTGAAGTTGTAGTAGACTAAAAACTGACGCAGTGTCTGAATATAAAACCAAATTTGAATGACTTGTTTCTTTAGGATAGATCAAGTAGCCATTTTATGACCCTGTATTTCATATATGAATGTGCGTTTTAAACGAAATGTCTTTTGGAACTCGGAGCTGAGCACAACTAGCTTAAAATCCGTCACGATCACGAAGTGTGCTGGACTTCGATTCTAGTCTGATTTTAAGTGATATCGCTATCCTATTGTATGCATCTTTTATTACTATTATCTTGCTATGAACATACTGTCAGTCGAATACCAAATAAGAGACATGTCGCTTAAAAAATATGATTGGAATATATTACAATACGACTAGCGTCTGCTATTGGTCAATGCGCGTTCGGGTGGAGCGAATTTTTTTTTTTTGAAATTCAAATCAGAACGTCTCTAAAACGTTGCATTAGGCTGCCAGGTGTACGAGAAAAATAATAATAAAAATATTCAATACTACTTTTAGCCCTCTATCTCGTCATCTTGAATATTATGATCAAGCCCATATTGAAAAATTTTTTTTTTTATCAAAAACTTGTTTTTTTTTTAATGAAAGTCAAGTGATTTTTTTCTAAGCACATAATACTCGAAATAAAAGATATTTATTGCATAAAAATATAACAATATAAAAATTTTTTAAATACCGAATTTTAATTTGGGTCACAGGTTCACGTAGTAGTTGCCGTAAGTACGAAATAAGCTCAAAACATTTGAAGTTGGAACCCTTCTTTATAAATCTAATACTAATTACGTAAAATTAAAGTTTTTTTTTACCAATTATTTTAATTATATTTTATAAATTTCTAGCTCAAGTAGAGGGCTAAAACATATTTAAAATCAATTACGTATATATATATATATATATATTCATTAATATCTTATCTAAAGGCAAACATATTACAACTGTTCCAGGTCGATCAGACAACTTTTTTTTTCTCCATAGGTACATCTACGCTGCACCCTAATGCGCGTGTGTGATGATACCAGACTTTTTAAATTTGAGAGAAGAGTTTTGCATGTTTTGCTTTAGCTGTCAAACTGCTCACTTTTGTATGGGATTTGACAGTTAATATTGGCAACTGGAATACGAATTGGGAGAAACGTCAAATGACGTCATATAAAACTAAAATAATATAATTCAAATATTATACTTGGCACACTCATACAAACGAATAATATTATAATGTCTTCACTATCATCTTTTAAGTACACAGTGGAAATGCAGCCCTGAATGTGGTACCTAATTCTAAATTGTAGGATAATATCACAGGTTGGGCCAAGTCCGGGCATCCGCGCGGCTGACGACTTGTGGATGGCGCGATACATCTTAGCTCGTCTGGCGGAAGAATACGGCACCGTGGCCTGCTTCGACCCACAGCCAATTCCTGACTGGCCTGGCAATGGCACCTTCTGCTACTTCTCCACGAAGGATATGAGGGAGGAGGACGGCATACTGTAAGTTGCGTTCATCTGGTGCAGCTGGAATAAGGATCCGCTCATACCATAGGGATCCCCCTCTTTTTCAGTTCGTGGCGCAGTATTTTTAGGGAACCGTGATAGTTAGACAGTTGAAATTTCAACTACATCAGGACATCAGGACTACAACATATCAGGTGTAAACTTAACCCGGCCAGTTAAGATGAAATAAGTGTACGGAACCCTCGGTGAGTCAGACTCGCACCTGACCGGTTTTTTTCATGGCACCATAGCTAAAGAGTCGAAGTTTGTAATGCTTTCTTTTTTAATTCAATGGGTTTTGAGAGTAGGTGACCAAGAAAGAAAATACTTTTGATAATAACGGAAATTTATTAGCCCAAGGAACGGGTAAAGCTAAGCTTATAATATAATTAAGATATTACATCTACATACAAAACCAAAGGGTCCCTCTCGCTCCTTAGCCACTAGGGCCGGTAGCTCGATGCAGGGAAAGCGGGTTCCTAGACTAGGATTTGGTCGGTCACGCTCTTGTGTTTAAACTAATTAGTTTTACTGGTAAATGGGAAGGACTGAAGGAAGAAATTTGTAGTGGGCTGTTGAGCCATGAAGGTCAGGAGCAAGTTCAGGGCGCGGGTCGACGGCGCGCTCTCCGGGGTAGAGGTCCGGGCGACGGCCCCTCGTCAACAACTACGACGACCTGGCGGTAGTCGGACGGAATTTACGTCCACCACTAAAAACCTCCTATAACAAAAGTCGCACACAATCAGTATTCAGACAAAACAGAGTTGCCATCAAGGCAATAATTCCTAGGCGGGTGTATCTCAAGTGATTGAGACCCCACATGAAACCGACAAAGGAAGTACAGACAAATGTCCTAACCTCACAGATTGTGAATTCTCACCTTTTGGAGGATAAACGTCTCGCGTGTATGACATACAGCGACTGACGATAATTCCACACCAAACAGCTTGGCTTAACAGCATCCGGCACGCGGCATCACGGCCAGGCGTGGTCGTAAGATATTCAATCCGTTGATGGACGTTTAATTAGTAATCGAATATGAAATGTCCATTCGTGGCCGCTCTCGCCACGCGGTTTTCTGGAGTCCTCGATATGACAGCTGTCAGTTTTCTCCTGGAGGTTTGACAGCTTGCGTTTTAAAGCTGTTCGTGGCGTTTTTAAAAACGCTCCGTTACAAGTTGGGTACAACGATTCAACTGCGGACTACTATTCTGATGGTCAAGTTCACCACGCGATACTTAAATGATCAGGTAACTAATTCAATAATATACTTGTGAAAAAGCGACGGGTGCTTTGTCATTTATCTGTAGCGTGATAAACGCACAATTTATGTCTAGCCAAAAGTTACCGAAGGAAAAGAAGTATGCAAGTCTCGTAGAAGGTAGAAAAATAGAAAAAGATACTTTTTTTGTAATCTAGCAAAACGTAATTTATTAAAAGAGTCTAGTTATGCGATTTTAATAAAGTGTAGTGGAAACCATTAGCCTGTGACTAATAAACGTGATCATGAACGTGTGAAAATTACAGATAGTAATTTTCAATTTATCGAAATGTGTAATTTAATGTTTGCATCGCAGGCAATTTTATGGGTCATTAATAAAAGAACACTGTCAATAGCGTCAGTATTGAATTATTAATAAGGTTAAAGCATGTTTTAATCGATACTATTATAACATTTTGAAATTGTTTTTAAAATCAGTTTACAATGCAATTACAGCGTGATGCAGGATTTGTATGGGTATGCGGCGCCTGTCGGCGCCATCTGGTGGTAAAAATGTTGTTGGATACTTTTTACCCCGCGACGGTAAAGAATAAGTTTTACGCAAAAGAAGTTGCCCCTTTCTCTAGTCTGCAAATACTTCAGTTGAACTAGTTGTTATAATACCATTTATTTAATGTAGTATCATTTATTTTCAGCCATCAAAGGCTAATTCATAAATAACTTAGTTTATATTCTAAATCATACCTATGCCTTACCGTAATTATGCAACCCTACCTTTTCATTTGCAGTACGGCATACGGCCCACTAATATCCTATTCTACTTATGAATTTTGGACAGTGGATGCTAGCCTAATTTAAGCCGCAATTCTTGGTACTCTTCAGTATTCAAACAACATAAAGAAATGTTTACAAAATCTCATTAGGTACTTTCTTCTATGATGCAAATGTATTTTCTCAAACATGCAATGGAATATCGTCATAACGTGCGACTAGGCTTCGAGGTATCAAGTTCCGGGCGGAACAACTTGAGAGAACTGTAAAGGAATTTAAGGCCTAAACCGGGAAGCACATTTTTTTAAACATAGCGTCTGTGTTCTTGACCAGGCTAAACAGCGGAATTATATATTTTTTAATTTCATTGCATTCGAATTATACATGCCTAGCTGTGAAAAGGGCTTGCCTAATTCGTATCGACATACCTACTCAGCCGGAAAGCCCTTCTTTCCCGGCGCCTGCAGTTATTTACTATTAATTTTCGTATTAATTTTATTGTGCAGCGTGGTTGAGCGGGTGATAGACAAGATGTCACGTCGGCACGGGGCCCATATCAACGAATATGACGCCCACAATGGCGCCGATAACATCAAGCGACTCACCGGCAAGTTCAACTTGCCACATATGAAAGACTTCACTGCAGGTATGTATGACCAGTCTCTAAGAGCACAAGTACTTATTAAGTTACGAAATTTACGTGTGGACACGCGTTTATAACTGAGAGCAAGTGGGTCGATCAATTTTTTCTTGTGGCTTTTTGTGCCGTCACCCAGGAGAAAATGGTGAATAAACTTCTTAGAAGCCTGTTGATAATTTATAATATTGGTATTTTCGTAAGATACCTATTCTAAATAAGAATGGGCTTCTGGACTGCTGCAATTACAACATTTTTGTTGAATATTGCCGCTGAAAATCGTAGTTTTAAAGAGTAGGTACCCCAGGGGACATCACCATGGCGACAAGCAATAGAAAAAGTTGATTGACCCAAGCAACTATTGTATGCGATCAAAAATTTAATGTTTGGATTACATAAATTTGTGCGTCAATTGAAGTCGAATGGCTTCTGCCGGTATGTACCTACCGGACACGTAACCGGGCATATAACTGCGCGGCGTAAATAATCACGGAGTGCGCTGCACCTGATGCCAACTATCTGACATTAAACAACTCATTAACATTTCAGTCTTCCACCGTCTCTTAAACTGCTGACCTTTAAGGTGGGCCTTAAATCATCATCATCTTAGTCTAATTTCATCCACTACTATACTCCATCCGGATAGGGCTTTAACTAAATGTAAACAAACCATAAATTAGGTGCTTTATCAGGCCGACATTGGTTGGTCAATTTTGTATTTAATAATATTACTTTAATAAAAAATATAATATTTATTTTGCCTTAATATATCAAGTTATAGAATAATCCATACGATACCCAATCAAGACTATGAAATTATTCCCTAAGTACATTAACTTAATAATAATTTCAATATGCCACCAAATATATATTACAAATTGTGCACAATAAAGAACCTAAAAACCTAGGAATCACCAACTTTTTTTCAAATAACTTGACACTTCTCGTGTATTCGTTTTCGCATACTATACTAGTCGGGATTTTCGCTTGCGTTAGTTTTCTTGTTAATTTGTTTTGTTATTGATCATATTATTATTTCATTCGTTCTGTTTATTATTAGTGTTATCAATTAGTGGTTATTATTGTGTTAGTTATTGTTTTTCTGCTGAAAAGGAACGGTTCATTATTAATCTTGGTGATGCTTCCTCATCATCTTCGGTATCAACAAAATTAGACAGACAGTTCAAATTAAACTATGATTACAGTTACTAAACTCTTTTATTTAATAATAGTTTGCCCCAAAGGTAAGAAAAATTAACTCTTTAACATACTATTTTTAGAAATAACATAACGTGTATTTTACATACCTCTGCGTTAGTGTTTGTAAGCAGTACAGAAAAAATACATTTAAAATATTGAATGTATATTCATACATAACATCTGTGTATTCATTTATTTTACGTCTTGGCAAAGGCCATTTACTTATTTTTCTGCTTTGCCGAACCTTGATCAGAGTCTGACTACCAAAAGAATAATTGAAATCAAGAATTAAAATTTAACAATTGATAAAATGTTGAGTACACCTGAATATGTCAACTTTGACAGCCAATGTTTGTTTACATTTAGTTAAAGCCCTATCCGGATGGAGTATAATAGTATATAATCCCCCCACCCCTCCCAAAGATCTCCAATAAATTCCCACATCCTTCGCAAGATCGTTAGTTCACCCAATAGAGGGCTTTTCCTCACTGCGTCTTAGGTACATGGTTGCCACGCAGAAGCTTTCTGACTAAGCAATCGTCAGTTTTACGAGTCAGTTTGATCTATAAGCTATCTGTTCGTCAACCCACTGCCACTTAGGTTTCTAACTTTCATGTTATGCCCACAACGCTATGAATGAATACTTCGCTACCAAAAACATTTCATCCAAGATACGTCCTGATTCTTTCCACACCTTATTTAACTTAGCCACTATTATTATCGAGCGTAAAAGAATGCGTGAGAAGTACGCTGTAGAAGGGATTAATTATATCCAGCTTAAGTTATTGGCATTGGAAGAAATAAATTAAGACAGAAATCAGTGTTCTTTAGATTGAAATACAGTCTTGTTCGGAAAACGGCGTGCCGCAGCTTAGCATGCATTTAGGAAAAAAAAAAATATTTTCACTTGCGAGGTAAGGTAGCTTTCACAATTGTACCAAATATTAGTATCACTTGAAAAGATTTTAATGCATTTCAAGTCCAGGAGATAGCTCATAAAATTTGCTACGTGCTTTAAACCCGTCGCTTAATTGAAAAATTATAAATTTAATTCAAAAATTGTTCTTTTATTATACTTTAGCAGAAACGAGGAAAACAGGCTACAGAACAAAAAATAATATTAATTATGTTTACGTAATTTTCAGTAAGTAAAATGTTATTTCAACATTTTATTACGAGTGCGGAATTGAGTATAAAATAATAATGATTATCATATGCAAGGTATAACGGACGGTGTAGTATAATAACATTATTGCAGTATCCTGCAGATACCATGGGCAACCGTCCGCACAATGTCTACAATGAAACAACTAAAAATAGAGAAGACAGTGTTATCAACTACCTGCTTGCAACAAATAGTGCTGTACTTTGGCTATGTTGTACGCGGAGACTAATAACTTGGAACGTCTGATGGAACCAGCTAATATTGAAGACAAAAGACCTAGAGGCAGAAGTCTTGAAAAGCGGTCAGGCCAGACTTCGGAGGAACATGATAATCAGTCAACTTACAACTAAGCAACGAAGATGGAGCAATACCGATGAAAATAACTAGTCGACGGAATTGGAATGAGCAGAGAATCGTAACAGCAATGAGGAACGGTTAAAGAGAGGGAGATAACGTAATATTAGTTATTGAATAACTTCAGCAACATCAACAAGTTTCGAGGCGCGTTATCTTTTAAATTGGTTTGTAATAAACTTACTCAAAACGTTTGATGTTAACTTAACTACTTCTATTAATCGCTGGATAACGACTTAATATGGTTCAATTTTGTATTGGGAAGCATAGAAAATTGCCTGTCACTTTACTGCCATTAGCTACGACGAATGGTAGCTTTCCACCGAGTACAGACATGAAATACTACCGTAATATACATATGGTTTCTTCCACTTCTGTCATTAGCAACATACAATCGATATTGTTTTCTAACGAAACTGAGGGCGGACGTAAGATTTATGTATCGATAAGAGAGTTAATCATCCTCAATAACTGGGATAATGATGTCACGAGTTTATCGATAGTCGATCGTGTCAGGTAAGTTTAACCCAGAAAATTTGCTACTGGATCTTATTATGTTGTCTTATCTACTCACGAGGTTAACTGTGTTCAAACGTTGGTTTTTAAATCACAATAATAACTTTATCATTTTTTAGTGTCATATTAATTTCGTACCGTACTCTACCTGTAATATTAATAGCTATGTTCGTTTTATGGATCGTCATACTTTCATATTAGATGGGTTATCATAACAGCCAAGCATAAGTTAATAATGATTAGGCACTGTTACGCTTTTCTTTCTACTGTAATAACTACTCGTAAACTAAACAAACAAAACATTTTTTGTAAACATTACAAAGCCGTTGGTGTTTGTTATTTACTCTGTTATTTTAAGGATTTGATTGAAGGATAAGTTTTGTTTAGTAGCTTATTAACATTAAGACTTCAGTTCTATTTAAAGTCTGATAAACTAAAATTTGCCTAATTAACAAAGTTTACATAAGGAAACAACACAAATAAGAATATCCGAAAGTAATCACAAGATTGAATTGCCCGAAGAAACGGGAACTATTCGCTTCGTTACTTGTACTAAACACCAACCACAAAAGATAAACTTTGAGCAAACTTCATTAGGCCTGTTTTCCTTCCGCGTTACGTTATAACAAGATTAGATAAACTTCCTGCTACCGAAACCAATCGTAATAATATAATTTGTTTATTTCCAAGACTTTCATTGAGTAGTTTAGAACGCTTTTAGGGCTGGAATAATATGGAACGTTACACATCGCGACGAAGAGCGCAACTATATGTTTCATCAAACTTGCAGGGTTATTTCACGTAGGCCTGATGAAAAACATTGTGTGCATCTTGAGTGGTATAGGATTTATAAACTCGAATCAGCCAAGTCAGCTTCACTTCTAGCTTTCTAATAGATACATGTCAGTAATTCCTGATTTTCCGCCCTTGACGTATTGCTGTTTGCTCAAGTTTAATTGCACTTCCTTAATTCTTTCCCGTCGGTTGTTTTATCAGATAATGTCAATTATAAGTTCAAACGCCGAAAAAATTAATGTCCACCCTTTTCCGTCTTTACAGAACTTAGAAATTAGAACTATTTATATTAATTTTACAATATTTATCTTCATTAACTTGAAAATGCTAATGGCTTAGTATACCCTGTAGGATTTGTGTCCATTTAAATTCATTAATTAATTTAGATTATAAATACACAATAAGGTACATTAAGTTTAGTAATAATAAAATATAGGTACATAATATTATATTATTAGATCCACAAGCCCAGGTTTACAAGGAATTAGTAACGAAAATTAAAAAGTAGTCGTGTATTGACATAATTTTTTTTGTAATTTGCCTTACTAATTTTATATAGCCTCCTGACTACCATCATTCATAATTTGTCAGTTTAATTTAATCCTTATGACAATCAGTAAGATAGTTAACTATTAATTGAAGTTTATGTACTACGTGCAGGAAATAGGAACTCAGGAGGATGGACTTAAAGTAATATTGTAAAAAAAACTATATGACGTAAAAATAAAGTAATTGTAGATGCTGAACCCGAATAATGAGTACTATCGGGATAAATATAAAATGGTATGTAATACCTCTGAAAAACTTAATGTTCCCAATTGTTTTAGTGATTTGAATGTGGGTAAATAAACAACTAATTCTTTATAGGGTCCGTAGTTTTAACCCTTATAATGTCTCCATCATACAGATTTATTATTATTTGTCTACGACTTAGTTCAAAGATTATTAGTACTAGAAAAAAATATAAAATAAAATAATAAACATAGAAATCTGCTTCTAAGTCCGCAAGTTTTACCAACCGGCTACGACGGAAATCTACACTGTTCGTGGCACGACATTTATATTTGGTCGATTTTTGTGATATACGGATACTAAGATTAAACAACAAATACATATTAAGATACTCGATTAGTCGACTTGTTAAGACGTTAAACACAACTTGAACCAGAAGTCCTAAATATCATTCCTTGTTAATTTTTCTTTCTGTTCCTTTGGATTTTCATATTTATGTCTCAATTTTATTCGGTTGTCGAACGACTTTATTTCTCTTTCGCCTTCACATTAAGGCAGTCGGGATCCATTTAAGCTCACCTCGATCAACTGTCACCGATAAAATTGGACATTTATCTGTGCCTGAGAAGGCTAAAAGGGATCGTCTTGATTTCAACTGGCAAGTGACGAAAAGAAGGAAGTCATGAGTCTCAGACATATTAAAATACTTAAACGGGCTTAAGTATTTTAATATGAAGTCATGAGCTTGAAATTTAAATCTTCCTGTTGGTCGCATCGAAATTTTCATTCGCATGCACCGGTTTTAAGGCGATTTATTTTCAAGAATCCCACCAAACCCTAAAGATTTTTGGAGATTAGTCAACCTCAAAATATGTCTTAAAATGTAATTATTGTATAGCAATCAGTAATAAACAGGGTTCGCAAAAATGCGAGCAAAATTCATTGAAGTGATGCCACTGGTTGCCATAAGTAATTTCAATAGATTTTGGTCACATTTAACAAACCCTGGTAATAAATAAGGAGGGCTATCGTTTTGTCGTGGTCACTGGCGTGCGAAGTTCGTAAATACAATACACTCATAGCTATTTCGGACCGACACTCAAATTTTATCATAATTTTTTAAGAAAACTAACAAATCATTCTAAAATCCATGAGCATCAGCAGTTACGTGCATTTGTAATTTCTAAGGACTTTCACGCTGCAGTAGAGCCTCTTGGCGAATACAAGTGCAATCAAGGGCGCCGCTTGTACTACTCACTTTTCTTCTTTACCTAGTTAATTATACACGATTCTTATTGTTCCAGGAGTCGCGAACAGGAGCTGCAGCGTCAGGATCCCCCGCCAGGTGTCTGAAGACAAACGTGGATACCTGGAGGACCGGAGACCTGCAGCCAACGCCGACCCGTACCGTGTCATCAACATTATGCTCAGAACCTGCATATTCGACGAGTAGTTCAAAGTGGAATCAACTCTACACTACACAAGTACACACATCAATCCGAAGCGTCATTTATCTAAAAGCATCATTATTCCGAATTTTCATCATTCCGAAAACCATTTTTGCAATGTTTTTTTTATTTTTTTGGATATCATAAAACCTTAACCTAAAACCTATTTAAGTATATTGGGTATTATGCAACCCTAGTCTAATCTAATTATATTTATTGTGTAACATATGTATTATCATCTACAGCATCGTTTGACTGGCGGAAATTCACTTTCGGATTTATGAAAATTCGGAGTAATGAATACATTCGTCAGATAAAATTTCGTAATTTTTTGGTGTTTCGGTCATCAAAATGCTCAGGACCCTTTTTGATGAGTAAGATGTGAAATCAAATCTGTGCATCAAAAATCAGCGACACGAGCTCTGCTTCTCAAGCACAACTGTGACCCAAGTGGCACACAGGCTATATGTGCGCTTATACAGCCCTTACACAGCTATAATAAGACTTTATACTCTCGCGGTTTGAACACATAATTAAAACTTATTGAAACCGGGTCTATCGCGATATTTTGATTTAAGTACCTTCATTGCCTGACGTTTCACGTGCCGTGGTCTCAGACGTACTGATGATACAGCGAGTTGTTACTGGAGATGTCGGCCAAATGTATCACTACCCGACGGAATGTGTAATAAAACGGATGGGTAGGAAGATAAAAGTTCGACTATCACCCATTTGTTAATATTTGGACTTCCGGTTTGTGACTTAAGATGGCCGCATGCGTTTAAGTTGCGTTGTTCATTATTTATTCATTTTTGTTGTTCAATGTGTAGTATTGATAGCGTATTGTGCAGTGATCTAACGTATGAGTGAATATCTAATGAAGAATTCAACTTGAAGCGTTCATAGCCCTTCCTGGGTCAAGGCCCGATAGTCCGCGTGGTTTTTTGTAAATCGCTATCACTTTACAAAAAGCAAAACCTCACCGAACAACGGCATGCTCTACGAGCAAACTTGAAATTGGCGAAATCATCATTAACCTGATGGAAGCCATTTTTTTAAATTAGATTAGAATTGTTAATATTTATTATCACCGGCACGACACACGACACTCACAATGTTCGCGCACAGATCCGAAGATATATCCCGTGGTTTCAGCTTTTGAATCACTGGTCCCTAGGTTGGCGATAAATTAAAACCATCTTCTCGATTAAAATTCTTAGGGTGTTTTTTTTATTTCAATAGCCTCCCTTACTATCCGTGGATAATAGTGTCGTTCCGTGGAAAGGATTTTTGAAGTGAAACTTCTAATGCGACTTCCAACAAGGTTGCGTTAAACGTTCAACGGTTGCGTTAAACGTTTAACGCTACCGTGGAGGGGGTAGGAAAGCACTGTTGCGTTAAACGTTCAACGCTCCTGGGGATAGGGAATAGAAAGAGACAGAGCGAGAGTGACGAAGTTTGTCTTAAAGAAACAGTATGAGCTCACTAAAAATCAATTTCTACTCCTTCCTATTTACATTTCCACATTATGAAGTTTTACTTCTTCTGCGCGGAGGGACTCCACACACAATTTTTTTGGTTTATGCAACTCGATCCAGTGATTGAAGGCAATGGAGCTAAATCAAAATATCGGGATAGACCCAGTTTCAATAAGTTTTAATTAGCTGTAATAAGTTCTTCTGCAGCATGGGTGGTTCATGGGAAGAGAGTCAGAACTTTGATCATCAAACATGATCCGTGCGGCTCCGCTTCAATAAGGGCCTTTTGACACTTGCGATTTGCGAGCGAATTTTGTATGAAGGCGATCACGCAGCGAGTTTGTTGCGACGCTTATTTTAATAGAAAACTCGCTCGCAAACCGCAAGTATGACAAGGCGCAGATCAATTAACTTATTTATTTACTATGGCCAATCTTTATTAACATTTAGCTAAACTTTGCCAATAAGTGTCAAGAACATATCGTAAATATTACAAAGGTTATAAAACTTATAATTAAAAATAAGTTTAGGCAGAAGTTTTCCGAAATTGACGAAATATTTGATGTTGTTTAATGAATCTTGTGAAAATGTTACCTAATCTACAAGTTGTCGAATTTTACTGACGCGTTATACTTCGGTGTTTTTTACTGTATATTTTTTACTTTTTTGTTGTTTGTTAACTACAAGTAAACTTACTTTTTCATATCTATTGTATCTTTTAATCCAGTAATATCATAATAACTCAATGTTAAACATTTTATGATGTAAGATTTTAGTTTGTGCGGATAATAAAAGTAATGACCTACAATTTGCATTTTTAAGCCTCGTTGTTGTTGAGCAATTAAAACAATAAGAAATAAAAAAAAGTATAATTAAATTGAATGTATGATATATGACACATTGCCATTCAGAAAAGGGACAATAAAAGCCAGTCTAGTTCGAGGAATAGTGAATAGGCTTTGTGCAATTTTGGAAAGACCATTATATTTTTTTCTTCGATAGTCCTTGCTGTTATTATTATTTACATTTGTGAAAACTGTTTTTTTTTTAACCATGTTTTTTGAATTGTCAATTTGACAGTTCCCAATAAAATTGGCTGAAGGGACCTTTGCCTTCGAAACCCAATAAAAAAATAGTCGATGGTTAGACATTGACGCGTTTCATTGCAATCTGTCAAAATGACAACGTAAAAAAAAATTAGTGGAAAAACCATGTTTAAGAAAAATGCAATGTAATTTGTAAATCCTAACAGCCAGGACTAACGAAAAAAAAGGTCTTCCTAAAATTGTACCCAGCCTATTCCCATTTGCAGTATAAACCTATTTAATTAGGGGTCTCATTTGGCAACACCAGCCCTTGTAATAGATTGTTATTACCGATGACTATAAATTTTACGGGTTTCAGTTAATAGTTATTTGTCGGTATCCACCCACAAATTTATGACTTATTGGATTGGATATCGGTGCTTAAATGCAATATTATGACGCTGTAACTAACCCAAACCTTTCATGTACAGTCGCCATCAGATATATCGCAGCGTCTAAGGCGTTCATAAATATCTGAACATATACTGTAACGCCCAGTCAATAAGAGTCGTGTTCCGATATTTGTGAACGCCTTATATGCTCCGATATATCTGATGGCGACTGTAGCTACCTACCCATACCTAAATATTTGAAATACGCGTTAAGTTTGTCGGGACAAGAGTGCCGCATGGGATAAGCGCACTTAAGTACCATAAAAATGACGAAAAATACCAATGTTTAATAACCGAGTGATATTAAAAAAGTTATGTCATATTATAACAAACGGCACTTAATCGCGTTGAAAAAAATATTATTAAATAAAGGTAAAAATAAGGTACCTCGACGGTTCGAACGTGATGTATCGTTCATGGTCTCGAAGGTACTCACGTTTTAGTAATTCATGTGTTTGCAACCTCACTAATTATTTAGTTAAGCGTAGCACAAGGAGGGAACATTGACCCCCAGGGCCCCAGCAAACGATAAATCTAAAATCCGTTGAGTGGCGCCGCGTCGTCAAGACTGTCGCACACCTCTCGCCCTATGATTACTAAGACAGTCTTAGGTGAAAAAATATCTTAGTGACGATGAAAATGGCATTAAAATCCATTTAAGGTTTAAGAGAAATCAACGGATAAACTTACATATTTTTTTAGAGTAACAACATTTTTCAATAGCTTCATGGTAAACTGGGATAGTTACACCCGCCATGGTGACAGTCTGGCTAGCGGGTTTACCTTCACATTGTAATTCATCATCATCATCATAATCATCATCATCATCATCATAATCATCATCATCATCATCATCATCATCATGAAATTTATGAGCTACGCTCTTGTCGGTGGAGCTATTACAAGCATCTCGTTCTTGCGCCTTCTCCTTGACAGCCTTGTACGACACGACGTTCAACCTCTCCTTTATGTGGTTCATGTAAGTTCTTGGTCTTCCTCTCTTTCTCCTCCCTTCAATCTTTCCTTCTATTATAGTCTTTATATATTCGTCGTGTCACAGCAGGTATCCAATCATCTTTCCTTTGCTTTCCTTTGCATTACATTGTAATTGAAAAACACAATTTGGAAAAAAAAACATGATTTTTTGTCATCCTTTCAGATAATTAGGTGTCGAGCACCATTGACCGCGTTGGCATTCAACGCGACTGACATAATAAATCGTTCTTGATTGTAATGAATGAGAATAAGTTTGGTCTTGGATGAATGATTGGACCATTAGTTTGACTGTACTATTTATTTATTTTTAACCAATTTAAAAATGAAAATAAACTGAAACAGCTCGCTATCGTCGGGGATAGTCCAGTACCGCGTAAATAACATAAAGTTAAAGTTCGAAAAGTTCTCATTTCAATAAAATACTTAGCATTTGTGTGAATATTGATTCGTAAGTTACTTAGTCGTAAGTAACTTGTTACTTACGCGGTATTGACCTATCCCCGACACTATGTAACATCAGATAAGGTTGACGATGAGCGACGTTGATATCCATATCAAAAGGAAGCACAGAAAATATTTTTTCTTAAATATTTACATTTTGTTCAAGTCGCTCGTAAACACGACGCAGTTTTTAATATATTTATATAGCAAATATTTTGCAGTGAATATGAAAACGGTACCCAATAAGCATAACCCTGTAAAGTGCTCCCGTACATGATTTCGATTTAGATTTATTTATTTCATAATATAAAATGTCAATATAAATAACACTAAGTCAATTTACATGCACTTATACTATGATCATGAGAAGCAAACCCTGTAAAGTGCTATGTTAAATACATTAACATACAGTATTATGTCTCACAATTACAGCAGTTTAAAAAGTATTTTGGTGTTAAGAAAACACATGGACTATTTGTAGATTCATATTGTGTTTGTTCATTCCTTTATAATGTCATCGAAATGTACAAATTAGCAATTAAATTTAGTCTTAAGTTTTATATTCACACTAGGAGGTGGCCGCAACTTCGACCGCGTACCTATTTAATTATTTCTATACCGTATTCGGGTATTGAGTATCTTATGACCATCTTTGTATATCGAGTTATCCCTGTACACAAATTGGTTAAAATTCGTCCAGCTGTTTCGGCGTGATGAGAGGAGGATCGAGGACGCCCGTAAAAAATAAAAGGCCATACTGCATCGTGTTTTTTCGGAAATTATGATGCCTCTTCATAGAAAATTGATTATCAATACAAATAAAATGATGTGAGCATCGCTTATGTCACGCGACAGATAAAAATTGGCCAAGTGCAAGTCCGACTCGCGCATGAAGGTTTGTTGTATGGGAGCCCCCCTTAAATATTTACTTTATTTTACTTTTAGTATTTGTTGTTATAGCGGCAATAGAAATGCATCATCTGTGAAAATTTCAACTGTCTAGCTATCACCGTTCTTGAGATACAGCCTGGTGACAGACGGACGGACGGACGGACGGATGGACGGACGGACGGCGAAGTCTCAGTAATAGGGTCCCGTTTTTACCCTTTGGGTACGGAACCCTAAAAAAGTATAGTCATTCGTAGTCATTTGTGTGTGAGAGTCAGAATGGGAGGTACCATCACGAATTCAAAATGTACTATTTTGTAGCTGCTTTATAAAAATTGTTCGATTTCGTGCAATTGTTCAAATTGTTCCTAAATCGGTTAGAACCTTTTCGAACATTTATTTGTGACACGTTTTTTCAAGAACACTACTTGAAATAAGGAAAACTACAATACCACTCAATAAGTGGATTTAGTAGCGGACAAACCTCAAGAGTGGCACCTGTCACTCATAAATCCCTTCCCTCAATGTGGAGTGCTTTTATCCCCCGAGGCATCCCTTTCGCTATAGTCATCTTTGTAAACGACCCATTCATCTTGAAATTCACACTCATTTTGCTGAAATAAAGCAACTTAACGACGTTTTGATTTCTTCGTAGGAAAAGTTTTATTACCGTCTATAAAATCACAAGGTATGCAGTATTATAACGGTGTTTTTTCCTCCAACTGCTACTACAATAACAAAGACTCAACAAAATCAATAAAAAACAACGAGCAGATTTGTGAATGTTTATTTTCACGCGAAGTATCTTTGGCTATGATAACTACGGAATCGCGTTTTAATTAACATTTATAAATAATACAATTTGCGGACACGGACGCATTCCTAGTATTTATTAATTTCGTTTCCAAAAACACAAAAACATATTTACAGCAACCACAAAAACATTCAGTGTGGTCTGCGTCATTCCTGGTAATCGATGTTTATTATTACTGCTATTTTTACATTACCGAGTCTATTTTCCATTGACCCAACTTTTATAATACAAGTGTCGAGAGTGTCTAAGAAAGCAGTTCTATTGTCAGTTACGTAGTTCTGAGATTCGATAACGATATCTAAGATAGAATAACAGGCTACTTACCAGAAGTGGTATTGGCGACATGCCAAATTCTAGATGCTGAGGTTTTACGTCTTTTGATACAACATTTTGCTTACCTAAGAAATCACGGATACAAGGTTAAAGTTTCTAATTTATTTGGTGAATCTTAATTAACATTTTCATAAAAGTCTCCACTTAACTTACATTTCGAGTGTTTTTTATTCTGCTAAACGGAGGGTTCTAATTGTATACCTATTACATTTAAAACTGTAGCTGATTAAATGGTACAATATTGCAATTTGCCGTCATCTCAGATCGAATAACGTGCAGCAGCGAGACTGAAATTAATGGTTATCCACATCGTTACCCCGGATTTATGGCGGATAAATTCACACTATTCTATTCCTGTGTTCATTACGACTTGCTTGACTTTATCTGAAAAAATGGTGTTGCCCAAAATAATAGCGATGCAACGAATAGCATTTTACAAAATTGGTACGAAGTGCGAATAGGTTTTTGTTTACCTCATTCAGCACCAACGAAGAAGTGTAAAAAACTATGAAAAGAGTAATACTAATAAATATATCTGTAATGTGATGACTGGTCAGAATATTTTTTAGTACTTCAAAGTACAATCTGAATTAATACTGAATAAGTACCTAGATCCTTTCTATTCGCTAAATAGACCATTAAAACATTTAACTGTTAACACAAAAAATAATTAGTTACGAATACCTGCGTATTTTTTAGCGTAAAACAATCCAAGCCACCGCTCGCCACGCCTGGAATGTTGTTATTTTTATATAATTTTAGTTATTACAGGCGAATTGTCACGGTAAGGTAACTCCCTAATACAAAATATTCATATTCACAACACTAAGATGCTTCGTATCCCCTGGACTGCACACAAGACCAATGCTTACATTCTGAAAAAACTAAAAGTGACAACCAATCAATTATCGTCTTTCAAAGAATGCTGGAATACTTTGAGAATCCAGAAGAGAAGGCAATAGTCTGGAACTGAACTGCTCGGGGGGGAACACTACTGTAAACATACTCTATACTGTAAACATAATCTGCCTAGATTACAATACTCTGATATTATACAGTCTTTTGCAAACAAATTAAATGTTCAACTACGAATTAATAGTAAAACCATTCAAAATAATACTTACAATTAATAATAACTTTAAGTACATTTCAGCTGTACATAATTTTGTCTAATAATTCTCTACTTTGTGACACTTTGTGTCAATTACGATTAGTGTAGTAAATCACAATTTTCTTAATCACTAAACTAAGATAATATTATGACAAAGATCACATTCATTTGTATGGAAAGTCGTAATTTAGACTTTTTCGTCGTAAGATATGTCTGTGAACTCGACTATGTTGCTGTTCGGGAAAATGTACAATTCGCTGACGCGTTCATCGCCCATTGGGAGGTCGTTCCTGGATATTCGGGTGTCTAGGCGTCTTTTAGTGCCGTTGTTGAACGCTTGATTCAAGTTGTGGGCATCGAGGTCCTTCATTGCTCGGAGGCCGTTTTCCCGCGAATCTGGGTTCCGTAGGCAATGGCAGGAGGAGCGAGTTGTGCGTGATGCGTCGACGGGGGCGACATTGAGCGATTTCCTCGCTGAGTAAATGCTTCGCTCGTTTGACGATCGGAACGATAAAATCCGGGTGCGGTATGATTGACCATCCTGTGAATAAATGTTTTAATGAATAAGCCTATAAGTTAATAATGGAATGTGTAGTTAAAATAATACCCTTCGGACCAAAATACACGCAAAATGTACCCAATAGCAAAATGTAGGTACAGTCGCCATCAGATATATCGCAGCATATAAGGCGTTCATAAATATGTGAACACGACTCTTATTGACTGGGCGTTACAGTACATGTTCATATATTTATGAACGCCTTATGTGCTGCGATATATCTGATGGCGACTGTTCAATTGTGTGAAACACGCGGGACGTACAAGATGCAAACAGTACATTCGCAAAATGAGAATGTACATATCGAAAAATGATAAATTAAAAAGAAAAGTAAGTTGATTTTTTTTTCGATGTGTACATTTTGCGAATGTAGTTTTTGCTTTGTTTACATTCCGCGTGTTTCACAATAATTATGCGTGGGGTAAATTGTGCGAATTTTACATTTTGCTATTGGTTACAATTTGCGTGTAGTGTACATTTTGCGTTTTGTGCATTTTGCTCCGGAGGGAAATAATAGAAAGAAACATGCAGTCACACTCGAGATCGAGACCCTAGAAATTTATAATTATAACCAAGTCTGTTATTAAATATTAATAGACAATGACAATGAAAGAAATTATGATTCTTTAAGTTACAAAATAAATTATTGTTATTCGAAGTGCCGCGATGCTGTTTATCGCATTATCTCTCTGAATTTACAAAGGTAGCAGACAGTACGATTGCGTCACTTTTAGATGGATAGTTAAAAGGGTGTTTAAAATAAAGTAATAAGTGTCCGGATTAGTAATTTTAAACAATCATGCACAAGGGATTTTTTAATTTTGGTATACCTACACCAAAAACACAGGAACGGCTTACGCGTAAGAAATACCTGTAATCTGAACTGCCAAAATTTTAACAAAAAAACTCACGATTTTAGATAAATAAATGGGACACTCATTGACAATTAGTTGATAAAAATGTTGTTTTAGAACAATGTTAATACCAAAAAAAAACCGTTTACAGTCAATAATATTCTTCAGATTTTATTTGAAATGAGAAACAAATGAATGCTATCGAAATAGGAAACGATCCTTCACAATCAGTTCGGATGGAGATAATTTTCCAACAAATCATTTCTGTTTTCTATTTAAATATTAGGTACGCTACGAAATTAAATAATAATGTGAAAGTTGACTAAGCTTGTTTTTTAATATGACTGAAATGAGATTCTTACCTCGTAACTGTCGAATCTTATTGGTTTTTTCCCAAAAGTGAATCGTTGTTTGAATTCCTTTTTGAACTTCTCCTGGAACATAAATCACAATTGATTTACCTTAATTAGAATAAAGTAGGTACCTAAGAGAACAAGAACTTAGTAATTAATTAAAAATGAAATACGGGTCGAGAATGGATTATTTTTCTAATTGTATTGAGATTGTTTATTGTTCCTTTACGAAAACGCCATTGTTATACTTGAAATGCTTTTAATTATGCAATCAAAAAGTTTTCACTAATTCAGCGGAAGTGTGTTTATGAGATATTAACCTTGTGAGGGTCAGAATGGCGGGTGTACCATCACAAATTTCTATAACAATCATACAAAAAAAAACCTACTCAAAATATACTACTTTGTACCTACTTTAAAAAAGAATTGTACCGCTCGGTACATAAAGCTATTACAGTACTTTTATCACGAGCGCGGGTGAGCCATGTTTGTGTGAGTAATGTACATGCACATTGGCTCTGTGTGGGTGAGCCTGCACTGAACGCTCCCGAGCTCACCCACACAGAGCCAATGTGCATGTACATTACTCACACAAACATGGCTGCACTGAACGCTCCCGAGCTCACCCACACAGAGCCAATGTGCATGTACATTACTCACACAAACATGGCTCACCCGCGCTCGTAAGATAAAAGTACTGTACAATGAGAAGGCACACCCGCCATTCTGAGTGTCAGGATGGCGGATATATCCCTGTTTCGTGTGTATCGCCACTACATCCTGGAATTTGTTTCTTTACCGAAGAGGGATAAAAAGTATCCTATGATATAACAATCTTTGGATTCCCAGCTATTCCTGTACCAAAATTGGTTAAAATTTGTCAGGTCGTTTCGGCGTGGTGAGAGAATTAAAAAATTATGACCATCAGATGGCGCCAGACTGGCATGGCGGCGCGTGCCTATACATATCAAAAGCCGACCCTGCATCGCGCTATTAAGATTTTTTCAGAAAAACAGTTTTTTTTCATACTAATCTAGAATTTTATAATAGTATGAAACAAGTTTACAAGTCTACAACCCTACTAGGGCTTAATTTGGGACTAATTAGCTCGATTTGTGAACGGTTGTCCGATATTTAAGTCTCGTTCAAAATTCTGAGAAATACTTTTCGTTCAGTTTTATTCAGTGGATGCAGGCTACTTGGCTGGCAAATGGCATAGAAACCGATTGAATTGAAATCTGGGAAAGTTGAAGGGAAATCTCGTAAAAAAGAATCAGCCTCGCCACATTTGCTTTATGAAATTCGTATGTGACAAAAATATTTTGTGAGATGAAAGAGTAAATTTTACATACAACGACGTTGCCTATTTTGACTACGTATAAAAACGTACATGATGTACCTAAATAAAGAAAACAGTCAATTAATGAAAACGTTGATAGGTGTTCCTTTATAAGGTTATAACGACATCAAACAGCAAAATCATAGCATTATCATTCAACAAAGTAACAACATACGTGTATGTATCGATTAGTGAATAATGAATGAGCCTCAAAATCAGAAAATCAGTACCGGGAAACCATATTTTTTTTGCCCTTGGGGCTACTTTGCTCGCTTGATTCCATTAGGGCATTAGGTGGTTATCACACTGCCGCCGCATCCCGCTGTAATGCGAACTGAGTTTGTACTGTTACCTTTAGAATCTAGGTTTGTATATACATATGTCGCAGTGAAATGTTACAATCAAGGATTTGGTCAAATCCCTAAGGTATTTGATAAATCCTCGGCAGATGACAAAATTGTAACCGAGATTTGTTTTGTTATTTCACTAAACAAATCTAGGGATTTGAGCAAATCGCTAGACTGGTTTAGTGAAATGACGAAATTGAATTGTGGCTAAATTTGTATTGCCATTTTACTGGATAATTTCAGGGATTTGATCAAATCTCTAAACTGGTCTAGTGAAATGACAAAATATCATTGTAGGCTGATCTTTTTTTGCCATTTCCCTAGACAAGCTCTGTGATTTTAACAAATCTCTGGTTTTGTCTAAAGGTAAATGACTAGTAGGCCTAGATTTGTTTAGTGAAATAACAAAATTTGATTGTAATTTTTTCATCTGCCGAGGATTGTCAAGATTTGACAACTGCAGTTTTCTGTGCTGTCAAATTTTGCCATCTCCGTGCGGATGGTTTTCTATAATATTGCCGTCTGCACTTTGAAGCGGGATGCGGCGCCAGTGTGACAACCGCCTAGATTGATACAATAATACATACGTATTTTGGTTTGCTTAAAAAGGTAATCTTTAACCAGAATTTAAGTTATATTGCAAAAGGCGAAGTTTCACAGAATCAATTTGAACATGGCGAACAATTTAATTAACTTTCTGACTGCATTCTCCGTAAGATTGGCAGCTCGATTATCAGAGCAGATAGACAAAACTTATCCGATTGGATGTATTGGATGTATGTCGCTTTAGTGCGGAGTGTCACTCCCAGACATCGGATTTTAGTACCACGCATGGGTGATATAAAATTCACAATATTGGGTGTGAATATAATGCTTTAATGGACATATTATTATGATATTTAATGTACAAGGGAGCCCTTTGTTTCCTAGAAACTTATTTCGTCGAATGTATAATTTCACCGAAAAATACTTTCGCAGAGTTTTTATTCCTCTGTAGATTTCTCACACATTTTACACATTTCTTACAAATATCATCCTATTGATAAGGTTAAGTTAGTGTTGCTTTATGCCTCAGTTTCATTACGAAATTTGGGCGGAAATTGTAACGAAAGCTGAGGTAGTGGTTGAAACGCTCCTGATTTTCACCTTTAATTATCAATCTCAAATAGTTCACGGTTGCAAAGACAAATATGCTTTCTACGAAATGAATTAATTATATAAATTAACAACATCTCTTTGTTTTTAAGTATGAAAATTTATATTCCTCAAAGTCTCAAATGCATCTTCATCATATCTCCTTCATAGATATTGAGGGAGCCTTCGACAAGACCAATTTTACCAGCATAACAGCAGCATTGGTAAGGCACGGAGTTAATGATGTTATGGTACAATGGATAAACAACATGTCGAGCATCAGACTCGGAACCGGCGAGACAACGGGCACTGGTGGCAAAGGAGGCGTATTCTCACCACTCCTTTGGAACATGGTGGTGAACGACCTCATCGCCACACTGAACGACAATCACTGTTACACAGCAGGATATGCTGCTGACGACATAGTGATACTGACAAGCGGCAATCAACCAGGTACGGTATGTGACGTTACCCGCTCGGCACTGGCCATCGTGGAACGCTGGTGCAACCACAACGAATTGACAGTCAATCCAAAAAAGACTGACCTAGTAATGTTCTTCAACAAACGTAATCTGGGCACATAACTGGGACACTGGGCACGTATCTGGATAGTCACCCAGACTATCCAATACAGAGCTCCAATATTGAAGACTGAGGTAAGTGTCTTGGGGTAATACTTGACAGTATAGGTAAGTTGAATTGGAGCAACCGTTTAAATAACAAAATAAACTGGGGCTGCCGCCGCTGCATCTCTTCGTTAAACAATATGCGGCAGCTACGGCGATACGTCTTAAGAAACTGGACCTCTGGAGATCAGCTAGGGTGCCGCACGCCAAAATCCTCTATGAGGCAAAAGGTAAGGAGCCGCTGATAGAAGCGGGCACCAACAAGATACTCAAGCAATTCATCTTCGACAAAAAATATAAGATACAACTGTACAAGGAGCCATGCGAAGTTCTTAACCCAAAGGAGTTAAGAATCTTCACAGACGGGTCCAAAACAAGGTCAGGCACTGGCTCTGGGGTATTCTCAGAGGACCTGAACATACACATCTCTACACCACTAGGAACCCATAACACAGTCTTCCAGACAGAATGTATGGGTATCATATATATGGCAGTCCATGCAATCATCTCGAGGAAGGTAAAGGACTACCCCCTCCGCATACTTTCCGATAGCAGATCAGTTTTACAAGCCCTGCAGAGCTACACAGTAACCTCAAGACTCATACACAGTCAGAGGTAGGTATGTAACGATAATAGCATAACTCTACAGTGGATCAAAGGACACAGCAACTCATACGGGAACGGCGCAGCTGACGAACTGGCGAGAGGAGGTTCGGAGGTTCAGAGGGACTCGAATCAATCATACCTTTACCATTCGCCTGGCTGCGCAACACAGTGCGTAAGAACACAAAGGTAGAACAGCAACTATGCTGGTCTAACTTAGGTACCTGCAGGCAGAGAAAAGAGACCCTTCCGACAATCTACCCCGGGTTGTCACGCAAGCTAAGGCAGCTGAAGAGGCCTCAGCTCCGGCTCATTACTGGAGCGATAACTGGACGTGCTCTACTAAACAAGCACTTATTCACTGTAGGTGTTACAACAGTCCTCTTTGCAGAGCCTGCATGGAGGCCGAAGAGACAGCCGCCCACGTCATTCTCGAATATCCTGGTGTGGCCAAATACTAGGCACAACAGCTCGGGTCTCCGAGGTTACTCCCAGAAGTCGTCGGCAACATCAAGGGACTTTCTGGTAGAGTTGTGTTGGTAAAAGCCAGCCAGCAACCCTTCACGCAAAATAGGCGCAATGTAAGACGTCGAGTTGCGGAAAACTGGCCCGCGATAACCTATATATCATCATCATATCAGCTGATAGACGTCCACTGCTGGACAGAATGCCTCCCCTAAAGTTCTCCACAATGATGTGTCGTGCTCGGCAATCATCCAACTGCTTTACGCGATTCTAACCACCTGGTTAGGACTTCGTCGATCTACCTTATTTGGGGCCTACCCACGCTGCATCTTCCGGTACGCGGTCGCCACTCAAGAACCTTTCTGCCCCAACGGCCATCGATTCTACAAGCAATGTACCCCGCCCACTGCCACTTCAGTTTATAGACTATCTGAGCTATATATATCTATAACTAAAACCTTAGTCCTTTTAAGGATCTTATTTCTGATTCGATCACGCAAATGTAAGTTGTCAACGCAATAAATCATCGCAATTGCGTTTACGTTTCCCGTAAATATATTAATCACAAATGCGTAACTACGAGAATTTTTATCACTGAAAGAAAACTTACACTCGAGTCTCTATAGGATGTTGTTTCGTGGTAAAATGTATACCATATTTACATCTTACGTGTAAAGGCTTGTAAGTCATTATTTGTCGCCATTTGCCATAATATGCACTAACTAGTGCCCATAAATACTGAAAATGTAATTAAGGTGCAAGCGAGCTTAAGACACCGCCTTGCGATTAATAAGAAAATTGAACCAGCGCATGCCATAGATTAATGCACTTCTTGAACAATAAGGCATAGTTCGCGTGAGCTCCGAGGCATTAAGGTCTGCAGAAGGAGGGCACAATGTATTGCAATTTATATGTGGTCCGTTTTTTGTCTATACTAGTTAAAGTAATACGCTGTACTTATTCAAGACAAAAAGCTCAGCTATCTTTCGGAGTAAACTAAATAAAAATCCGCAAGCTAAAGCTGCATTTTCACAGACAAGGCGGGGCGCGACGTGCGAAAAGTGCGTAGAAAATTAAAATGCGGACTACTTACAAGAAAACTTGCCTTGAAGTTGCCTAGTTATCGGTGAATTTCAGGCATGAAAGGCCCATACATTATATAACAATCTACATATTATAATGTTATTAATTCAATTTAAAAGTAAGTGACGCGTGACGCAACTTCAGCGAGTCGGATAACAGGCCGGGAAAACTACGCAACACGACAACTATGTATAATTTATTTATTTATATAATCATCTAAGCATAAGAAAATTTACTAAGTACTTAGGTGCATAAAGTAGGTACTTACATTGTAAATAGCGTATATGAAGGGATTGTAGCACGAATTGCTCATGGCGAGCCAATCGAAGCAGAAGAATATCACGTTTATGTATTTGTACCTGAAATAAAAAAGGAATGTAGTTTTTTTAATTGACTTAAAACAAGAGTGCAATAGAATTTCTCATATTGGTTGGTTTAAAATCGCCTTTAGCCGGTATTAATCTCTTATTAACGAAAAATAACAAACTTCAATGATCAAAATGGGTATTTTTGTAAATCGTTAATTTTCTCAAAAAGCGCTATATCAATTATCTACGATAAAATTTATATAGGACCGACTCTGAAGTAGGTATGATGAACCAAATAAATACTTGAATGATCGCGTAATATAGAAATAAGTCAAAAAAAGGATCGGTTTTTATTTCTTTCATTTCATAGTGTATTACTTACAATAATTCAGCTTTCACATATGTGTACCTAAACCTAATCTGTGTAAATAATCTTTGTTTGTTTCCTCCATTTCAAAGCGGTCTAATACCACTGATTAATATTCCAATACCTACATAAAAACAAATGGTAAATCAAACGATAAACTCCAATACCTACATAAAAACAAAAACATCCCAATATTTGTCAATAAAGCGATAAAAATGTGTAATAAATTATATTTTCCTTATACTCACTCGTTTATCGAAGGGAAAAATGACTGAAGCAACAAATAGCTCTGCAACGGAAGCCAGCAGAGCGCAAACAGAGCTACTACCAGCACCAGCATTTTTATTACCTGCAACAAATATAAAACATGATTTACACTGATTATGATTTACAACTTTCCGCCCGTGGGATCATTTATTTTTATTTATTTATTTTTTACTTTATTGCAAACGAAAGTCAGTACAAATGGCGGACTAACACATGGCCAATGACCTCCCGAGTAGCGAACAAAGCTGCAGAAGCGCGTATGCAGCCTTTATTCAGCTTAAATTATACCTTAAAATATACAAAAAGTAAAAGAATTTACTATCATTGTAAAAGCTAAGTTATAAAATATTAACATAAGTGCCAAAAAAATAGTTCTATCTTTTTATAAGTATGAAAATGACATTATGGTAGAATGCTCCCAATGCTCATACCAAGTCACTTCCACCGCATCACCACCACCACCAAAGCTAATGCTTTGCGGTAAAAAACCACAAGTATTATCCCATGCAACAGAAATACTTGTGGTTTTTTACCGAAACGGAGCATAACAAATGTGTTTACATTTCGCGTGATTGATCAACTCTCAAGTTAACTAAATTCCCCAAGCTTCGTTTTAAAGCCAAAGCCCGGAAGCGTTGTTCTATCTTATGTTGAGTTACGCTTTTTTTATTTACGTACAAATACGCAATAGCCCGAGGCGTTTGAGGTTTACTGGTACCCATCCCTTTTGTTGTTACGATTACGACAGCTGTAAAATTATCACAATTCCGAAGTTTGTTTTCCTTTTGTTCTGATACGACCTAAAAGGAACCTGTAAATCAAATTACAAAGTTTGGCGTGATTCTTATTCTTAATAAATGCGAAGGGATGGTTAATGTTTTACCAGATTTTATTTATCAACATAAAAACAGACTAAAACGTAATTTTGCATAGGAAAGAAGGACCAGCCGGTGGCTTATCTCTTTTTTTATATCAGCCCCCGGAATGTTAAGCATAACATTATGCCACGAAACGCTTACTAAAAAAATGCATATTTATGTTTTAGCCTAAAAATAAATTTAACACTCGCGGACAGGACACGTCGAGAGACGTCGTAAATGAGGTCCCCGGTGATACGGCATCACGGTTGTGAACGGCGATTTTTGTCTTCGCAAAGCTGCCAACTTTGTCTACAGCCGAACATCTCTGATAGGTTTTATAAAAAAGCATATACCTTACGCCGTTTCTTTAAGTATTCAGCATTTTCTCGCGTGATTTAAAATTTCATTTTCACTAAGGAATTCTTAGACAGTGTAGTAAGCCTTTTTTACAAAGTACTTTTCAAGATTATTTTTAAATTGTTTTAGATTATTAAGATCTTGGATTGTCTTAGGGATTTTATAGAATATTTTAATGCTCAGAGAAAAATAACTACCGGTTGGCCCAACTATTAAGTCTGAAATTTAATCAGACATACGTAGAGTTGTTAGTCCGCTGTTTTCTAACATAATTGTGCGCATCGGGTTACAAAACATCAATATTTTTTTCAAGGTACTTTTTGTATGAGATGTGCCCAATATGTATGTATACATTTTTGAAAACAACACAGGTTTTTGATATATAACTAACTTATCGTTCTGAATAAAAAAAACTTATGGTGATTTTTAACTTTTCGGTAATGTACCCAAATTTGTATACCAAACTATTCTTAAATACCATAAAAAATTAATTGCTGATATCTGTTTTACACGAAAACAATGCCACACAAGCCCTTATAGCCTTAACTGATCAGTAATCAAAAAAAGAAAAGGAGCAGCACTTGGTTCTATTCACCCCGCTCTCCCGCCACTCAGGGGACGAATCTGACTTCCCTCCACATCTTAAAATAATCACCGCGGAACGCTCTATGTGTGGTAGAAATTTCATGCTTGTAACCCGATGCGCACAATTTCGCGGCTTAGCAACTCTACTATACATGCCTTAAACTTATAACACCCTTCTTTCCCGTCGGGGGATAAAAAATGCCCTCGGTACACGCGTGTCAGCTTCAAATAGGTGTACTTCCACGGAAATGAAGCGAGCGATGCAATCCGATGCCTATTAGCTGGCAGCCACATGAATTTTCGGGAAAACGCGGCCCAAGCCGATGACTGGAGGATTACTCCGACGTATTCCTCCGTATCGTGCTGTTTCGCTTATTCAAATATTGTTTGACACGAGATCGAGAGGGATGGCATTGTATGTACTTCGAATTTCGGTTTCCGGAGTAGCCCTTTTGCTCTCATTTGCGCCCGACGCTAACAAGCTATTCTGAAATACCCCATCACGCCTATTTTAGCCGCAGTAACTACAGTTGAAAGAACTAGGAAATATTATCCTTATTCCAAAGCAGGAAGATGTAAATGTTTGTGATCGGTCTGACGTTATACGGATATTGAGAACAGGCAGAAGTATGCTGGTATGTTAACGAAGGTATTGCGGATATTAAGGAGTTTAAATCTCATTGTATGGTTCAAATTTGTTTATGTAGCTTGAGTGGATGTTATTCTTACTACGCTTCATGTAAAATCTGTTGACGAAGACATGATGCACTCGGCGATCAGGACTTTTCCATCATGGAAGAAAGAACCATTGGACTTGGCATGTAGGTTAAATCGTACGAAAACCGCTGTCGCTAAACTCATACAAATAAAGGCAAATCGTTACATGTCACCCTATTACAAATCTTTTTTCATTGGTTTAAAGTTACAGCAATATCAACAACAAAATGTCACTTAAGTTACGTCAGTTCTAGACTGAAAGCAACTTTACCTCGCTTCATTTGCGATGTAAATTACAATGTTCCAAAATTTTAACATACGTTTGTTTTTAAAAGGCTCGGAAATCACCAAAAGCTAACATGAAGCCGGCATATTTCTGCTACTCGACAACACAGATGACACTCTGGTCAAAAATATTTAAAGTTAAAAAGTGATGGTACCTAAGATCAATATGAATTATCGATAGTTTCGTCCTCGACAAAACAATACATTTATAACAAAAAATTTAAGCTACATTCCAACACATTTATAACTCTACAATAGTGATATGTTTTACGTTATATGTTACAATATATTCTCTGGTAACGAAAAAATAACATTGCAATTTTTTTTTTAAACAGTTTTGCTAATCTAGCTGCTTCTAATGACAAATCATAAATTTCCGGCAGTGTATGTCTATCCTAACTTGCCTGCAATCCGTGCAAAACACAGGACCTGTTACTGTTCCTTTGTGCTAATAGGCGGTGATCATATTAGGCAGTGTCAGTGCAGTAATTTACCTGTACTCTGTAGGTTGCGCGAGGACGTCACATATGAAGGTTTAAAAAGTTTGTCAATAAAACCACATTGAATAAAAAACTTTTACTAAACATATTCAACATACATATTTATAATATTTTTTTAGACCATGACATAAGGAAGGATATTTCTAAACGGTAAGATAAGGCAGCATACTTAAGCTAGATTTTTTTTTGCGTGGGAATGGCAGACCTCTTAATACATCTTTAATTATTTAATTTCAGTTATCAAAGTCGAAATTGGTATCGACGATAGTAGCGATATTAACTTAGCCGCATCTCTACTTGAGTAGCGTTCACTTTGACGTCTTGAATATCGAATTTTCTCGATTACTGTTTAGTGTAGATAACAAACGATATTTAACTGTATTTCTTAAGAAATAGAGTTGTATTCTACTAACGTGATAACTCAAATAACGATCAACCAAATGGAGAAAAGGGAAAAATTGAATTATATTTAAATAATACTTAGCGATGATACGAAATGCCTCCTTCAGAGACAGTTTTTGCCTGGGTTGAATTTCGGCAGCTTATCACTGCACAATACGGCATGATCAATTTAAAATTATTATTTTTCATTGCAAATACACACGTCAGACCTAGTTTGCGGTTGACTAGCGACTAACGACGCATTTGTGCCACGGCACAAATGCTTGGGAACACGGGAACGCCTACTTGCCACTTCCATTAGTCTCTGTCTTCCATGTTTTCATTAAGGCTGAATTCAAACAAACTGGTTCAAGATTTAAATTTATGAAACATGTAATGTCTCATTATTTTTAATGTGGGTACACCACATTTTTTTTAAATATTGAACTATTGATAGAAAGATCAAAGCATAAAGAAAAATTTAAATGCGTAACCCTAAGTCTAAGGTGTAAATGTTTATGAAAATAAGAATGCGGTATTTTACACTAAAACAGAATCGATAAAAAGATTCTATTAAAAACATAACTGTATCATGTTAACAATATGACAAAAGTATTGCTCAAGTGGAGATATCATAATGTAATATCGAATAAAGCCCCAGAAAACTTAGTCGCACTGTAACTCAACTAAGCTCCTTTTGCATCTCCCCTACTGAGTACGGGAATAGCAAGAAAACGTCATACTTGGGTAAGGCTCAGGAGCGTTTTGATCGCTCCTTATGTTATGTTTCCACGAATAATTAACTTTATTTTTGCAAAAAGAAGCGCTAATTGGTAAGCTCATAACAGAGCGTTTTACAAATTGCGAGGAAATCCAAAAATAAGATTATATTCGTGTAAATTTCGTATAAAGGGGAATGTGCAGTTGAAACGCTCCTGACCCACTTACGCCGGCCACACACAGTCTGAATCCCGATCCGGTTTCAGATCGGAATGACGTCACAGCGTCTCTGTCTCTGTCTGTAATAGGGCGATGTCTCGCTTGCTGACGTCATTTCGATCTGAAACCGGATCGGAATTCAGACTGTGTGTGGCCGGGGTTATTGTCTACTGACAATAACCCCGGCCACACACAGTTTGCTATTTTTTCAAGTCACGTATCACATATCCAGTCTTGTTCACGTACGGTGATGACGTCACGGTTAAACTAACAGCATGCCCCAGATTTCTCTGTTTCCTTTATCCCCGCATGGAACGTGATTTTATTCAATTAGGCTATGAGAAAATGCTGAAGATTTTGCGCCACGCAGATAATTAGACTAAGAAAATTTTCCAGGTCAGTTTAGTTTCTTTTAATTAAGTATATACCCGAAATGTTTTTCTTTTTAAATTGATTTATCCTTCTTCGTGTTACGATATGTGACGTTGCGCGATGACATATTATGAAAATATGAAACAAAAAATTAGGAAAAATAATTAATTTCGTTAATTTTATGAAAACACATGTATACCTACTTACTTGACTTATATAGTAAAGTAAATTATTTAAACACGATAACCTTAAAAAATATATATGTTCTCTGGTTGACACTAGATGGACCCTGTCTTGTGACACCACATGGTCTTTATTAGAAATAAGTAATTTATTTTTGTATGTAATAAATAATAATGATAAAAAAAATAAACGTGACACTTTTAAAGCTCCTAAGTAGGTATGTAAGTTTTTTGACAGTGACAAAGTTTGTGGATGGTGAGATTTATAGGTTAGTTTTTATTTTCCCCTTTGACTAACAATCGACGAGCCACCATTTGCTCGTTTCCCCTCCTTTGAAAATCTCACCCTTGGGGTATGTTCACATGACAAACGCTTAACTCGCGTTTTGCTAACGCGCGTATATAACTATACAAAAACACGCATTCGCATGTGTACGGCGGGCGCGGCGTTAAGCGCCTGTCATCTGAACGTAACCTTATACGTACCTTCTTCTTGTTTTTCATGTGATTCGCGTCACGTATTTCCAGTGCATTCCCCGGCGCTCGCGCACCCCACAGCTTCAAGGACATGTGCGCATACGCGAACGTTATCACGCACAGCGGGATGATGTACTGCAGGAAAAAAAATAGAATAAACAAAAAAGGAGCAAAAATTAATTTAATGTTTACAATAACGCGAAAAAAATAAAAAAAATATGCTTCAGGCGGGGTTTGACCCCGTCTGAACCATTAAATTGTTCGCTTAATTGTTGACATTTAGTTTAGGCTAGCAGATGAGAAAATAATTAACTACTTCAGGTAAGCAGTTCCTGCATTTTAATGTTGTCTCAGAAACGAAACGACATTATTGAATAATCAATTTTTCACAAAAAATAACCAATTTCAAGGGGTATCGCCTGTAGGCGAGAACAGCCGGAAAACCGAACATCGAAACATCTGGACATTCGAAAGAAATTAAGCGGAGCTGAAACAGAAACGCTTCGCTTGCTGGGTCAATAAATTGAATATAACCCGAATATTATCTCCATCATAATTAAGTTAATCCGAAAAATCTTCCAGTACTTTATGTGTCGCTGCATGATAACCGAAGCTATCTCATTTGACTTCCTAAAAAGGTTCATAATGGATCTCCTCAGAGTAATGTTATGTCGTTGATTGAGTGGGTTGTACACAGGGAATGCTATCTGTATGGATTTTTAGCTTCTTAAGCGAAATAGCGGTATTTTTTTCATACAAATCGGTTAAAATTGCATTCCCATTGTCCGTTTTCTATTGGGCATGCTTGTTTGGAGAGGTATACAATTTTATGTACAGCAATGCCATTTGGTACGGATATTGTACATGCCCACCTGAGGCCCAAAACGCCCGGTAGCCAGTTTGTACTCCGCGACAGGTGGGGGGAAGGGGGGTCAAAGTACAGAGCTCCCGGCGCTCAAAAAAAGAATTCTGGTGGATTAGTTTGGACCTTTGAATCAAGTTTGGTATCGTTATCGGGTAACTAGACGATGCCCAAGTCATTCCCCATACCAGTTTTTTAGGGTTCCCTAGCAAAATATGGCGCAATACTTAAAATAATAAACTTTTAGTAGTAACGAAATGCAAACAAACCCTCATATTTTCATATCTTTGTGCTTATTAAACTTATTGGTTTACAAAAAATACTGTCCAAAAGCCCATTTAATGCAGATTCTAACTACATTTATTTCTACTAACCGGCTACCGGGCGTTTTTGAATCAGGTGGACATGTTTAATACCCGTACCATATGGCATTACTGTACTCCAAAATGTCATACTGTTTCTGAATAGAAAAAGGACTACCTAGCTTGTACATCAATTTACGAGTATAAATGCTTAGAATGAATATCATAGGCCCCGGGAGATTTGCACGAGCTAACACTTGACACAATCTCGTGGCTCGGGGCCCTGAATGTAGACTTATAGTTACATTTTATTATTGTCAAACAATGTAATATTTCAAGTCGTTGTTCATCGTTTTCGTTCGTCGTCGTGAAACATAGAAACGGATGATTCTACAGGTGTTTCAATCGCCACCGCCAATCTGCTGTCATAAATATCTAAGCAATGGGCCATAATGCTTTAAATTAGATTAAGTATGGTAAGAAGTACGGTTACAGTATATCATTGTATGGCAGCTTGGTGTAGTTCATACTTTCAATATTTTTGACGGCAGTCTGACGGTACTGATTTAATAAAAAAATAATTGAGTAATGTTAAGTGTTACTCACCTGGCAAATATATAGCAATAGTCGATAAATTGCCAAAGAATGTGATCCAAATTCACTGGGAGCACAAAACGGCTTCTTATAAAACACCTTGGTAACTGCAACAAAACATCGCTTATAATAAACATATCACTGTATTCCACATTTTGAGCATTTATTTTCGACATTGGGGCAAAGTAAGAATGGGCGGAATAAATATGTAGAGAATATTGCTCCTTAACTCAATTTGGTAAAGAGAGCTAGTAAAAGCGGAAAACGGCTTGCTTTATTATTATGCACACATAAACTACTTTGCTCCCCGTGGCAAACGCTGTCGACTGTATTGGTTTATGTCGTGAATAGTCCCTTCCTATTTCCGCAACGAAAAGTTACGTATTGTATATCATGTTCTACTTTTCCGCCGCGCGACGCGGTGTCCGGGCTGTTTTCCGTGGGAGGATTTTATTTACCACATTTTTACCTTTTTTTACTACCTTGGGACAAAATAAATAATATTATAATAGCTAAATCGAGAATTCCGATATGCAATTGCATAATTTTTAAGTCATTAAGTCTGTGGGTAGCACACAAAAATATGAAATATAATAATAATATATTATATATGCGTTAATCATTTAGAACCTAGGTGCTCGTATTTCTGTACCTACTAACATAATTATTACTTTGTGACAAAAGATTTGCAACTTAACACCGAATCTCGTTATATAATTTTTTCTTACAATCCAATCTGTGCCTCGTTATTTCACTTGATCGAGAATAAAAATAAATTCGGGTCGGTGCTTCAAAATTCGAAGTATGGCCGAGGGAAATGAGGTTGAGTCTCGGTTTCGATTTGATTTGTTCTAGTCTAGTAATTTCATACGAATTTAGAAGTATACTCAAAGTTAACGTGATATAAATGGAAATTTGGAAATTGGCTTAGAGGGGATTTATTTGCTTTCCATATATCATAGACATCGTAGTTATAATGGAATGACCTTAATGTATTAATGCTAGGATAGGATGTATTACTTTTCCACAAAGGATCTAGCCGGCATACCACAGAAAATTGCCCCGGGCTAATTATAGGTCTATTACGTGAGTTTATTTATCTTACGACAAAATATTGGGGCTGACATAACATCAACAGAGGCACCCCGCTTGAGACATACAGATCTTGTAACATAGTAGATCGATTAACCATGTATGTGTATGGGGTCTATATCTGTTGGTCTAAATTTTTTTGCCCGATATTATTTTCGGCACATATTTTTTGGCCTAATAATCTTTGTAGTAGAGTTGTTAGTCCGCTGTTTTCTAACATAATTGTGCGCATCGGGTTACAAGCATGCAATTTTTACCACAGATAGAGTGTTCTTTGGTGATTATTTTCAGATGTGGAGGGTAGTCAGATTCGTCCCCTGTGAGGCGGGAGAGCGGAGTGAATACGGCCAAGTATCCCTCTTTTCTTTCTTTATTGCTGGTCAGTTAAGTCTACCAGGACGTGTTTGGTATCGTTTCCGTGTAAAACAAATATCAGAAATTAATTTTTTATGTTAGTTTTGTATAGTTCTATATAAAGATATGGGTGTAATGGCCGAAAAGGTAAAAATCACAACAAGTTTTTTTATTCAGTGAGGTAAATTGGTTAAATTTCGTGAACATTTTCAACTTATTATTATTATTTCAAAAAGCTCATTTAATCTGCTTTCTAAAGATATATACATGTTGGGCACTTCTCATACAAACAGTAGCTTAAAATATATCTTTACGTCGGCGTAACCAACGTAAATCTCCGAACGCATCCTATTTCGCTTCATTAAATACATTAAATAATGATTATTAACATGCTTTTACATATAATTTTTACTATATACGTCCTAGAAAAATAAATTAATGTAATTAAAACAAAATATTTTTTTGCTAATGTATGACGAGCACACGGGCTAATCTCAACATCAACAATTTATTTAAGTTACTTTTTGTATGAAGAGTGCCCAATATGTTTATATTTTTAGAAACAAGATTAAATTTTCTATTTTGCAATATTTTTCTTAGTTGTAAATATTCAGGTAATATAACTAATTTATTTCCCTGAATAAAAAAAACTTGTTGTGATTTTTACAATTTCGGAAATACAACCATATTTTTATATGGTACTATGAATAAATAACATGTTAAATGAATTGCTGATATCTGTTTTACACGAAAACGACGATCAGTAATATAAAAAGAAAAAGAGGACTCCTTTGTCCTATTCACCCCGCTTTCCCGCCGCACAGGGGACGAATCTGACTTCCCTCCACATCTGAAAATAATCACCGCAGAATACTCTATCTGTGGTAGAAATTTCGTGGTTGTATCCCGATGTACACAATTTCGCGACTTAGCAAAATGTACTAGAACACGCAGGCTAAGCTTGACATCAAAATTTTTTTCAAGGTACTTTTTTTATGAGCTGTGCCCAATATGTATACATTTTTTAAAACAAGATTAAATTTGCTGTTTAGTTATATTTTTTTAAATTATAAATATTCAGGATAGATAACTAATTTATCGTTCTGAATAAAAAAAACTTGTTGTGATTTTACCTTTTCGGCAATAAACCCAAATTTTTATATGAAACTATTCTTAAATAACATGAAAAATTAATAGCTGATATCTATTTTACACGAAAACGATGTCGCACAAGCCCTAATAGCCTTAACTGATCAGTAATAAAGAAAAGAAAAATAGCAGTACTTGGTCCTCTTCACCCCGCGACAGGGGACGAATCTGACTTCCCTCCACATCTGAAAATAATCACCGCAGAATACTCTATCTGTGGTAGAAATTTCGTGGTTGTATCCCGATGTACACAATTTCGCTACTTAGCAAAATGTACTAGAACACGCAGGCTAAGCTTAACATCAACATTTTTTTCAAGGTACTTTTTGTATGAGATGTGCCCAATATGTATACATTTTTAAAAACAAGATTAAATTTTCTGTTTAGTAATATTTTTTAATTGTAAATATTCGGGATAGATAACTAATTTATCGTTCTGAATAAAAAAAACTTGTTGTGATTTTTACCTTTTCGGCAATAAACCCAAATTTTTAGATGAAACTATTCTTAAATAACATGAAAAATGAATAGCTGATATCTATTTTACACGAAAACGATGTCGCACAAGCCCTAATAGCCTTAACTGATCAGTAATAAAAAAAAGAAAAAGAGCAGTACTTGGTCCTCTTCACCCCGCTCTCCCACCACACAGGGGACGAATCTGACTTCCCTCCACATCTGAAAATAATCACCGCGGAACGCTCTATGTGTGGTAGAAATTGCATGCTTGTAACCCGATGCGCACTATTTCGCGGCTTAGCAACTCTACTATTGGTCGATTGTTTTTTTATGTCGACAATTGTTTGGCCGAAATTGTTTTGCATATATTTTTTTGGCCGAAAATTGTTTAGTCTAACATTTGTATGGAATAACATTGTTTGGGCGCATGTATTTTCGGCATAAAATTGGTATTCCGAATATTGGTTTCACTAAAAATCGTATCCAAACTGTCGCATTTATTAAATTATTATTACTTAGATTTTGTTGGGGACGCAGTTCTAACCTAACCTAATGTTCTGGGAGCGCCTTATTTTTGTTGGCGACGCAGTTCTAACCTTACCTAACCTACTGTTCTGGGAGCGCCGTATTTTTGTTAGGAACGCAGTTCTAACCTAACCTAACCTATTGTTCTGGGAGCGCCTTATTTTTGTTGGGGACGCAGTTCTAACCTAACCTAACCTATTGTTCTGGGAGGGACTTATGCGTTTACTTTCGCTTGGTCGCTTCAGCATAGAGGTTTTATGTTAGGTTAAAGAATTATACCTAACAATATTTAAATAATGTTAAAATAGTACACGACAGTAAAATAGAATTAGAAAAATGTATGGTTCTTTACTTCCTCCTCGTAGAAGAACCAAATTAAGTCAATGATATACGTCAAAAATGGTAATAGGCAGGGCGAATAGGTCGCCGCGGCCGACGAGTTCTGTAGTGACGACCACGCATCGGAAGACGCAGGGAGTGTACTACTGTAAAAGGTAGACTGATGACGCTCGCCTGTGGCGTTCTTTGGGAGAGGCCTATGCCCAGCAATGGATGTCTTGACCGATGATGATGATGGCACAATCCCTACTTTAACTTTTCAAATAATAGCTTTTGACCTTCATTTTTACGTTGGCGTTCGAACTTAGAGGATGTGCCGTTCTTAAGGCGATATTGTCCGGCCGTGGTCGCGCGGAACTAATTGACGCTCTTCAAGCGCTGACGCGCGACGATTTTTAGCAGGTTTCTAGTTCTAGTGATTAAATAAATAATTGTATCGAGACAATCCTAGAGAAATTTACCTAGATAATATTAGTATCCATACATTTAAGCAAAAAACGGGTAAAAAAACTTCGTATTTTAGCCTTGCCACAAAAAAATATTACAAATAGAGGTAACTTTGGGATTCTTTTCTATCGAGCGAAATTTATCCAATCATGTTGGTGAAAACGATTTTATAATCGCAAGATCCTTAAGTATGATATATATGTTTTTCATAATCTTCAAACACTGCTTAATATGTACGAAAAAAATGAAAATGAAAATTCCAAAATGAGTGAGTTCTGCGTCTACTGGGAAAAGAGCGCCTTAAAAACGTTTCCTGATTTTTATGGGAATTCAATTCAATTTATTAATTTGCTTGAACATACATAATAAATAATAAATAAATAGTAAATATCGGACAACCTCACACCAATCAATCTAGTCCCACAGTAAGCTCTAGTAGGCTTGTGTTATGGACACTAGACGACGATAAACATACTTATATAGATAAATACATACTTAAATACAAATAACATCCATGACCCAGGCACAAATATTCGTGTTCATCACACAAATATTTGCCCTTGCCGGGATTCGAACCCAGGACCGTCGGCTCAGTAGGCAGCTGCTTAACCACTGCGCCAACCGCGTCGTCGCGAATATAAATAAATAATAAATAAAATATAATAATAAAATGAATAAATTACATACATGCATGGTCCGCCACAGTAGGTATGTGATGCAAACTTACTTACTGTAAGTGCTCGAGAACGTTCTTTCCCCATACAAATCGGGGAACATTCTCGAGAACGGCACACCTCTATGCGAGCTTAGCCTGTCCTGCAGGGTTAGCATATCTTCCCGCGTCTTTACTTGTCGCGCGAGTCAGCATCTCCTGTTTTGCTCGCATAGTATTGAAAGGAAAGTGTCAGGTAGTATTGCGCGCGCGACAAGGAGTCGCGTGTCTAAGTTATGCTAGACGTACTGGTAGCAAGTAAAACGATAAGATCTTTGACGGAGCACGCTTGCCTGCTGCGGAAGGCTGATATATTGTGTGCTTTTAATACTCATAATTCCCTTGCCCGTATCCCATTTATTTGGGGTCAGCTCATCATGTTTTCTTCCTCCATTCTTCCCTATTATTCGTCGTCTAGTCGTTTACTTCCTTCTTATTCACATCATCTATCACACAATTTTTTCTTTGGTCTTCCTCTTCTTCTATATTCGTTTACATTCATGCTCAGCGTTTTTCTGATCTATGTGGCTTTAATACTGAAGACTTAAATAAATAAATATCGGACTAGATCGATTTGTGTGAGGACACAAATCGATCTTGTCCCAAATTAAGCTCAAGAAGGCCTGTGTTATGGGTACTAGATGACGATATACGTACTTATAAAGATAAATTATATACTTAAATACATAGCACAACCATGACCCAAACACAAATATTCGAGTTCATCACACAAATATTTGCCATGGCCGGGATTCGAACCCGGGACCGCTGGCTCAGTAGGCAGGTGTCTACAAACCGAATCAAACGCGTCGTCAAAAGCTTATGTATAATACCTGGATCCTGTTCCCTCTCCATGATGACTTCCCAGGACATGGCCATCGGCGCGGCCAGCAGAAGGGCGAGCATCCATATAAATACTATTATCACTTTGGCCACACGCTTCGAAGTGTGGGCGCTGGAACAAAACATTAAAAGTATTAACCCTTAAACCATTTTTTTTTCTACGGTTACCACCGAAAATTCTGGCAGTATGTATATGTATCTGTATCTGTATGTATGTCATAGGGGGCAAACGAGCAAACGTATCGCCTGATGGAAAGCGATTACCGTCGCCCATGAACACCTGCAACACCAGAGGAGTCACAAGTGCTTGCCTACCCGGAGCACGAAGATAGAATGCCTCTATGCTAGTAATTTCACCGGCTATCTTACCCCCACACCGGAACACAACAATGCGAACATTGCTGTTTGGCGGTGGCTTAGCAGGCAAGACGGTTCAATTGATTTTTTGAGATTACCGAGATATAAGACGGCAATATATTTGCCACTGTCCGTGAAGCGACTGACAATTCGTAGTTCTGCCATAAATACATAATAAATTAAATTAATTTAATAATTTCGAAAATGAACCCATCTAAATCACAGTTTATAGTTATGGGTAACAAACGGCAGCGTAGTAGCATCATCGAGAACAATCCAAGGGTATGTATAGGAACAGAATCTATATGTAGGGTTGAGAATGCAAGGAACTTGGGTATGCTAATGGATGGAGAAATGAGATACGTCGATCATATAAATACTAAAATACGAAATGCCTTCTACAAAATCAAAACTCTGTACCATATTCGGAAATACCTATCCGAGGATATTAGAGAAATTCTAGTAGAATCGTTAGTGCTTTCGCTCTTTAATTATGGTGACATCGTTTATGGTCCGAGACTCTTAGATAAAACTAAAAGATCCATACAACGAGTGCAAAATGCTTGTATACGTTTCTGTTACGACACTCCAGGACGAGCGCACATCACCCCCTATCTAAACAGCAGAGGAATCCTAAACATGAAGAACAGAAGACACCTACACATAGCATTCACAATTCGCAAGGTTATGGAATTCGGGAAACCAGGGTACCTCTACAAAGAGCTAAAGTGGGTCAAGGATGGACGCACAAAGCCACTCAGGAGCAGTAGGGAAACAGATTTAGTGATACCGCGACACAAAACCGCGCTGTTTAAAGGTTGTTTTAAATTTGCCGCCGCGAAAATATGGAACGACTTACCCCCTCCACTACGAGAACCGATACCTTTGGCAAAATACAAAAAATTACTCCGAAAGCACTTACTTGAAATACAAAGACAAAATTAACTAGTTACCATGATATTCACATACTTAATCCCTTTTTTTTACCCGTATATCATACATATCATAATTATCACACCAATTGATGCAACCAAGTCACTCTCAAAAATACACAACCATCCACAGTACATAACCACACACACACACACACACACACACAAACATTCTTATACATAGGGCAAACACATACTAATCATCACATAATAATCTACGCAAATATTGTTATATTGTTATATAAATGGCGCACATCACTTATATATCCGTAATTCTCCATCTTCATATATACATATTATTTATTTTTTCAATAGGCTTAGTGCTTCTGTTGATTAAATAAATTTTATCAGTGTTACGACCTCGAACATAAAGGGGCCATGCTGAAAATCAGCGCTGGTCGTCCAACGGCCAGCATATGCTGAGCTTGGTACCCTTGGCCAACATTATTGTTTTTTGTAGATAATATTGTATACGCATAGACCTAGTACTTTCTTTTTTCTTTTTTTTTCTCCGCTTCTGTATGTATACTTATATTGTAATATTGTGTTTTAATGTTGTGTCAATAAAGCTAATTTGAATTTGAATTTGAATAGTATTAAGGTATATTCAGTGCATGAAATAAATTATGACTGCAACTATATAGCCATTAACCACTAAAGGGTTGCACAGTTTTAATTAATATAATCTGTTGACAACCAAAACTCACTAGGTAACAAATACCTACTTAAAATAAAGTGCGTATCTCAGTGCGAATCTTCAATTATACTACGATTTCTAATTCAAGACCAAAAAACTACCACAAGGTTGCCACTACAATGAAATATTTTTACAATAGTAAATTCCTTTTTATTTTTGAAACAGGCTAAGATAATTTATTTATTAGTAACTTTAACTCTATGTTTTAAGAAAATAACTAGATATATTTATTATTACATAATTACAAGAGGAGATAATAAAAACTTAAACATCGGAGATTTTTGGTACAAAATGTGGTATTGTACTTGTAACACTTGAGCATTTGGTGCAAGCCAAGAAACAAACTCAAATGTCATTTATATGTTGTCAATTTTGACAGTGACGTATCTGTCGTAGTTTTTTTGGTCTTGAATTAGAAATCCGAGTATAGTGATTAGTGACAGAAATTATAGTGAGTTTTGGTTGGCACCAGGCGAAATTGTGTATCGATAGACATAATGGAAATAATATCGAAATGTTATGAATTAACCAAAAACATGACTAATATATACATTTTAGTAAATTTATTGTTTTATAGGCATTCAAAAAATCTGTGTTAGTACAGTCCTTATAATTCTATAACTTAGCCAAAACTTTACGCACGACAACTAACTATAAAGATAAACGCAATTCACTTTGAATCTTCGAATGGAGCATAATTATCTTTTTAGACATGACTGAAACTGTATTACATCTTGTAAGATCTCACTACCAGTGAATCAAAATTTGCGCCACAGAAGTGGACGAACTAGATAATATCGCTAAAGTAAACATAGAAGGAAAGAAAGGCACTTAGCCCCACTTCTTACTTCCTTGATATGAAAGATTGATTCTATCATCTGTGATTAAATTCATAAAATGTACATAATGAAAGTTCTAGATCAACGGCAAATACCCTATAAAGTTTGATGAAATAATATATATAAATAATAAATTATTGTATTGAGCGGTTTACACTCACGTGAAATTGTCTGGAACGGCCCGACACAATTTCACGTGAGTGTAAACCGCTTAATACAATAATTAAATATGTCACACGAAAGTTCTAATAAAATTATAAATAATAAATATTCAGGGACTATCTTACACAAATCGACCTAATCCTAAACTAAGCAGAGCTTATACTATGGGTACTAGACGTCGATATATGACCATGACCCAGGAACATGCCGGGATTCGAACCCAGGACCGCTGGCTCAGTGGGAAAGTGCACCACAAACTGCGCGAACCGTGTAACTGCGCCAACCACGTCGTCCGAAATATACCTTTTTTGCGGCATAAACAGTCGTATTTATTTTTCACCTCACCAGCTCAAACATGGCGATTTTGCTGTCAGATAACAGTGAGCTGTTGTGAGTGAGATTTTGTTACGAGCGTGAGTAGAAAGTAGCTTTTTAATTTTTTCAATATCTGACCACGAATGTCATTCTTCAGCCAAAGGTTAATTATAAAATTCTAATCATTTGAATCTCGATGCACTCTGTTTCTTTCATATGTATATAAAAGATAGAAACTTATCAATTTGAGATTCGATTTTCGAATCCGACCTCGATTGAGAACAGTTCGGATACGCGTTATACCAAAAAATTCATTAAAAACACCCGTTTTTTTTAATTGGAATGTATTTTTTTTTCTTTATTATATTTTTATTTAACGACCGAATATTAAAATGATTGTGCCTTTTATATAAAACAATTGATCATTGCTCAAATATAATAAGATTTTTCACCTTATTACTTATTGTAAATTATTATTTAGGTACTTATTGTAAAATATAATTTATAATTTCGCCATTTATCATAGATGCGTATTCGAAACGTACCTTAAAAAATATCGAGTTCATATTGTAATTGTTATTTTCTTTTGCATATATTTTGTTTGGTGTTTTAGGAGTAAAAATATTAATCAATGTATAAACAAAATCTCGTAATATAATTATGTATTTATAAATAAACACGTCATGTATCTGCTAAATCTTCCAATTTGATCAAATAATGACAATAACCGTGTTCGTTGGTTGATTATAATTTCAATTAAATTATATTGTTATTCCTTTTTAAGCAGCACTTATCTATTTTCTGATTAATAATATTATTGAAATCAGCAACAAAGACTATAAACATACGTTGGAAGAAAAAACACAAAATGTCGAATATGTTCTCGCTGATGAGGTGAAAAGTTGTGTGTGCTACACGAGAGCAAAGTTTTTTGCATCTCGTGCTGTTGAGTCCCTCGCTACACTCAGGATTCTAACATAGAATCACTCGCTACGCTCGTGATTCAAACGTAGAATCCTTCGCTTGCTCGGGACTCAAAATCAGCACTCATAACAAAAAACAACTTTGCTCTCTTGTTGCACAAATAACTATTGTGCTAACTTAAGGGACTGTAGAGTAGACCTGAGTATAATTATGGTTTTCATTTCAACTCGATACCTCCACGCGTTCTCAAGATAGGGTCTTGACAGACAGACGGACAGATTGACGGACGAATGGACAAAAAAGTGATCCTATAAGAGTTCCGTCTTTTTCTTTTGAGGTCCGGAACCCTAAAAAACAGAAGCTACTCAAAATTATCATCATCATAGATTTTCTGTGTCTTTGATGTTATGCGCAATCTAAAAATCTAGATTGTACTATCGGTTTCATGAAACGCATTCGATGTTTTGGCAAGTTAGTGCTTCGAGTACTTAACAACGAGTAGGTACGTTGTTTACTGAATAATGTTTGACAACGTTTATCTAGAGTATGTTATCTATTCGTTTCTGATATAAGAGTGATGAATACGAGTATTTAACCTTCAGAGGTCAATGCTAAGTATTTAGGTGGTTGGATATTAACACGATCCATCAATGTAGTATTTATCAACACCACCAAAGTTGTAGGTTATTTCGTTATAGTAATAATATTTCAAAAAAATAAATTCTAGTCTTCTAAGTAACTAACATTCGCACATTTTAACAATGCAAAGATCGACACATAAAGCATAAGGAAAAAATCGAAGGGTTGCCTGGTAGTAAGGGTGGTGGAAAGGTTAGGGCACTGGACCGGCAATCCAAAGGTACCGGGTTCGATTCCTGGTCTCTTCCACCAGGTTACGCTGTTTCAGTTTTTATTTGAGCTTTGATCTTCGTACCAATGCTTCACTAACATTTGCAGAGCCGCTATATAAAAATCAGTATTCTGATGTTAATTATTTGCAAAAAAAATAAATAAATAATTAAGGGACAATCTTACACAAATCGACCTAGTCCCACTCCCATACTAACCAAGATAATTCTGATATGATTTTGATATTACCTCGACCTGGCAAATACTATGAAGATATTACACAATGAAATGGGTACAATGTGCCTTCGAAAGATCAGGGCTCGAACAAGTCGACCATTTGTGTAAATAATTCAATTACGATGCCCCGTATCAGTAAACCAAAACCATACCATTAAATTGTATTAAAGCTAAACACCCATTACAGGTACCCATGTAATATCGGTCGTAAGTATTTAGGTTTCGTGAGGTTACCAGTAATTAAACCACATAACAAAGACACCTACATTTTTATCGCCAATTTATTGCCTGTCGCCACTACTAGCAAAGTTGTAGAACAGTTCATGAGAATTTAAAGCGAATTCCTACTTGGTACTCCAAAATATTTATTTTGGCTTCAAGAGGCATAATATATATATGTTTTCGTATTATGATTTATGACAAATAATATAGTGATAACTTCAACAAACTTTTTAAAGTGTATACTACTTTCCCTGAGTTCTTCATAGCTATTTCATGCTTTCATTGTGTGCAGTCGAAAATATGTTGAAAGTAACAGTTTTCTGCGAGAATTTTGTCAGTTTCGAGTAGTTTTTGAACCAAAAAATATTCAAATTGTAAATATTTAGGTATATACCTATAAATCGTAATAGCCCTGTCCTAATTAGTAACATGCATTAGTATCATGATAATAAGTAAATGTCAATATTTATGTCGAGTAAGAATAAGACTTATTTGTAAATACATGCAAGGAATTCCGTACAACAACTAAAGGTAAAAAATAACAGGATAAAAAATACTTAAAGTAATTTATAAATATATACAAGTATGATGGAGACTAACCTAACTTAAACTAATCTAACCTAAAAGAGCCCGCCCTGCATTATACCCGGCTCAAAGGTCCCCATAATACCAGCAGCGTTGCCCCGCTGAATGGCTATGGACACCTGCTGAACCAGATAGGAGCCAGAGCGGGGATCGCAGCCCCTGTCCCTTAGTCGTCGTCCAAGCTCCCTAAACAGATTGCGGGCTTCAAGACTCCATGGTCCTGCTGTCTCCACAGCGACTGGTACAAACTCGTATGCTGGCTCTAGAGCGGAGTACTTGGTGTGTTTTAATTTCGCAGCATTTTCCGCCGCGGAGCCAGCATACCGACAAGTTTGTCTCAAATGGGATGCAGCAAATGTACTGACACAAGTTGCATCCCATAGGAGGCAGCGTCCTCTGCGCCAAGGTATAAGGGTTAGGCCATCCGGTCTCTTACCGTCTGTGCGGCTTAATAAGTTAAGAAACATGTTTGATCATAGAGAAAAATTACAAAAAAATTGGGCAAGTGCGAGTCCGACTCGCGCATGAAGGGTTCTGCACCATAATCTATAACAAGTTTGTTGTATGGGAGCCCCGCTTAAAATATATTTTATTTTATTTTTAGTATTTGTTGTTATAGCGGCAATATAAATACATCATCTGTGAAAATTTCAACTGTCTAGCTATCACCGTTCTTGAGATACAGCCTGGTGACAGACGGACGGACGGACGGACGGACGGACGGGGAGCGAAGTCTCAGTAATAGGGTCGCGTTTTTACCCTTTGGGTACGGAACCCTAAAAAAATCTGCATTTTTGAACGCATAAAGGAGCGTTATCACAAAGGCGATTTGCGGGCAAGTTGAAAGTTAGGCGAGCGCGCAATTATGCTGTGAGTTCGCTGAGTATTCAATATAGCGTCAAATCGCCAGTGTGCTATGGCCCTACACTAGAGCCCCTGACCAGCTGGATTCTATAAAGATGTGACTGTATTATTACCAGAAAATTGACGTCACCTGACCGGTACCACGTGCTGGGTGGCCTGACGTTGGCAGAGAGTGGGGGTGGAGGGGATTCCCTCTTTCGTCGTGACCTGCGAGCCATTCTTGACGCCACTCTTGCAACGACTCTCGGATGAGATAGAAGTTTAAGCCAGCGTTACCAATATAGCTTTCTTTTTATATTTGAATTGATCTTATTTCTTTGTAAAATAACTGTATTTTTGGTTTAATTAAATCGTTTAAGTGAACGTGAATCTTTTTTTAAACAACTAACGCCTCAATTAGTTAAAATCAGATAGTGGGATCACCATTCCCTAGTCCATTCATCTCTTGTAAATAAAAAAAAATAGTGCTTTTTCGTGATCTGTATCTGATTTCGGAAAAAAGCAACCGTGGAACTTGTGACGACACATTTATTCCTGGCATTCAACAAACGCTTCCAGCAATACTTTCTATTTTAATTCGAGTGCAATAATAAAGTGCCGCGGAATATATTGCTCGAAATACCGCCACGCTCGGATACGCCTACCTCTGCTGCCGCTGCTCCCTAAGCGCGCTGGGTCTGTCGGCTGGATCTCCGCTGAGCAAATTGGAGGTTGAGCTGGCCTGCCGACCGTGCTGCCTAATGAGTCTTCGTGCGCGGCGAGTATCGACGTGTCTGTGTGGCCTAGTGCAGGATCTTTGAGCGCCGATGAGGTTGTTATAAGTGAGGTAACGGACACGATGGTGTCTGCTATTACTGCCATGAATCCGGTAAGATCCAACCATTTTTACATTTCTTATTTTGATCCAGCTTTGAGGTTAGATATTAACCAATGGGATGATCGTGAGTGTTTAGCACGAATAGGGATTTTTTTTGAAAGGTGACGCACGCGTCCAAACGACCAAACCTGGTCAAATTTTAAGCGCCATGCGCCAGTTTGAGTATCTGTGTCCCTGGAGGATTGATATTGCGACCATTTTCTTAGATGTTATGAAAATCGATTTTGATAACTACCCTACACTTGCAATATATGCTTGACGTTCGTTGTTGCCGCTGCCCGTTAGTAGTGGATTGTTATTGTTAGTAGTATATAGACCAGCAAATACGTGCAACAGCAACGATCGCCAACCTGCTCCCAAACAATGTAGTAAGCATTTTTCACATGAATCGCAAATAAGACCTGTTCACATTAATGATCGATTGTCAACAAACCGTCGCGAAGTCCCGTAAACGACAACATGGTTATACCAGAACGAAATGTTCATTGTGAGGATTTTGGACGCAAACAGCTGAATTTTCCCTAATTCCTAAGCGTGCAAAGTCTAATAGTAACCGTCAAATGCTTTATCTCGAAAATCGAATCCTTGTAATGGTAACAAAAATAAAAATGGGTCACATGGTTGAGGACTGTCTCGAGAACCGTTGCAGTGAGTCGCGCAGTAAATTGTTGACAAATACAGGCGTAACGATATTACAATTTCAATGACTCGGGGAGTACCTACTTGTAGAATTTTTCACTGATAGGCACATTGCGTCCTTTCATCGAATCTGGTATGGTACTTGTCTTTGTTATATTTACAACGAGCTAATTACAAGTCCGACTGTTGCTGAGGATTTGATGACGTTAGGTGAAGTGCTGCGGATATTGACCACAGCAGGTTTTATGGTAAATCTAAAAGTGTATTTTCCTGTCCCGTGAAGTTGAATATTTGGGATACACAATCAGTTATGGTCAGGTATAGCCGAGCACACACATTTTGAAAACATTGGTCAAAGCGTCCACACCTAGCAACGCCAGAAGTAAGGTAATTCTTAGATCTAGCTGGATATTTCCGACGATATATCCGAGGCGGCTGATGAATTTGCACTATGTCACGGAGAAGGAACCCCAAATGGTTGTAAGTCATTTTTCAAGTTTCTTCGTTTTTCACACCCTGAGGGCTCTGTGAGTATTATCTGTGCACATCCTGAGGGCTCTGTTGCCGCACAGCCGAAGCTTAGCCAGAGGGCCAGCTGCGGTTTGGTGATGAGCAGCCTGAGGGCTCTGCTGTATCGCTTGTCACACCCTGAGGGCTCTGTGAGTATTAACTTGTCACACCCTGAGGGCTCTGTGAGTATTAACTTGTCACTCCCTGAGGGCTCTGTGAGTATTAGCTTGTCACACCCTGAGGGCTCTGTGAGTATTAGCTTGTTACACCCTGAGGGCTCTGTAAGTATTATCTGTGCACATCCTGAGGGCTCTGTGGCCGTACAACCGAAGTTTAGCCAGAGGGCCAGCTGCGGTTTGGTGATGATCAGCCTGAGGGCTCTGCTTTAACGCTTGTCACACCCTGAGGGTTCAGTGAGTATTAGTTTGTCACACCCTGAGGGCTCTGTGAGTATTAGTTTGTCACACCCTGAGGGCTCTGTGAGTATTAGCTTGTCACACCTGAGGGCACTGTGAGTATTAGCTTGTTACACCCTGAGGGCTCTGTAAGTATTATCTGTGCACACCCTGAGGGCTCTGTTGCCGCAAAACCGAAGTTTAGCCAGAGGGCCAGCTGCGGTTTGGTGATGAGCAGCCTGAGGGCTCTGTATTCTGTACCAACTTCATGTTTAGCTATCTATGTAGGAGTTATTGTTTATCCTGTGGGCTCTAAACGATTAACACAATTTGAATATTTTTTCTATTGGTGAAGATGACTGTGTGACTAATGCAAACTAACGGTGTTTTAGATTCATTTGACGTTGAGGATGATGATCATCAACAGAGTGAAGACGGCTCCATCGACCAACCAAAGGGACACCAGATTGTATCAATCCGGTGATGCTGATTCTGCCGATGTCGTGGACGTGGACGTCCAGCTGTCAGGAGAGGCCGTATTACCAGAAAATTGACGTCACCTGACCGGTACCACGTGCTGGGTGGCCTGACGTTGGCAGAGAGTGGGGGTGGAGGGGATTCCCTCTTTCGTCGTGACCTGCGAGCCATTCTTGACGCCACTCTTGCAACGACTCTCGGATGAGATAGACGTTTAAGCCAGCGTTACCAATATAGCTTTCTTTTTATATTTGAATTGATCTTATTTCTTTGTAAAATAACTGTATTTTTGGTTTAATTAAATCGTTTAAGTGAACGTGAATCTTTTTTTAAACAACTAACGCCTCAATTAGTTAAAAGTATATTTTTATTACATGAATTCGGTTAAAAATAAACAAACACACTTACAGTTTCTCTAATAACCAAATTGTCTAAAGAGAATCCTAGACCACGATTTAAATTTTCCATCTCATAGTTATACTATAAAATATAGTGGCACTATAAAATCTATTACATTAGTTTTTGCCGGGATATTCTTGTACAGAAAGCTAGAAATGTCACTGTTTAACATTTTCAAGTAAGTCGTTTGCATGTCTCCGGAGGAAACGTCGAGTATTTTGCATATATTTCATCAGAATTATAATTGAGACGAGTGAATCAAGCTACGAGTATTAAAATATCATTAAGGGTATATCATTTCTCGATTTTTTATACAACTGTTTTATGAAAGAGTGTACAATACAATACAACAATACTTTATTAGATACCAATAAAAGTTTACAAAAGAAAACAAGACAAATACAATTTATAAATAACGGTAGACAACAGGCTCTACCATATACCAGGCTATGACTATACCATAAAACTTTTCAAATAAACTATGCAAAGATGGTGTTGATCTTTGAAGAATGAGGAAAAATTCGATAAGTTGCTTGGGAGTTAGGGTAGCGAAGTGGTTAACGCGCTGGACCGGCAATCCAGTCAATTTTCAGTCTTTCTTTAAGCTTTGATCTTTTTGTCGATGGTTTATACCATAGTTAATCACGAAATTTGGAGAAATCCCGGGCACCGTGATCACCATGGCCGAGGAACGGCCGTTAAGTCTTCTCAACTGGTTATGATTCTGCACAGATTCAGTCTTCCTTGGCCACACCAAGTGAATAAATAAATAAATATAAGGCAACTTATGCAAACAGAAATATCGAATTTAGCTACAGCAAATCGAAACCGTACTAGCTCTCGCAATGTGATAAAAAATTGTTGCGATTTCCCGGGTCAGTAGGCAGTTTACAACAGCAATCTATGTCAATTGCCAAAACCTGTGAACTACAATTAATTGCTTTTGGAACCGTGAAAAATCGCCAGTTATTTATAACCAAACTCGCAAAGCGGAATCGACTAAGTGTCTAGTCGCAGGTGTCTGAGAGCACCGATTATTGCGCTGACTGTTGTACAGTCTGAAAACACACAAGTTTAGAACTATCCCAAGTAGCAAATTCAGCTTAAATTTGCAGTATAAGGGCTGTATAAGTGCCTGCAGCTTGTTTCCTACTAGGGATGTTTCTTATTTGCAGAAAAGGTAAGTTTTGTTGAGCAGTTAAGTAGTACAGTTTCATGTGTGTATTTTGCGGAATTTAAATGAGACTTGAAGATGCACCGTGTTTAGTCACTACACCTTTAGTATACGCGTTTATACAATACAATACAAGAACAATTTTACATAAAAACTACCGCGAGTCTCAGACATATTAGGGTGCCCGACGTTTCATATAACTTCACTTAATCTATTTTGGTTTGATATACCATTCCTTTTTATAATGTAACGAATGGTATAATATTGTTTTAGATAATTTTTCAAATGGTCTAATGTAACAATTTATATAAGGTTTATGGGTATAATTACTTTTAGTATAATGTACATTTACTATATTTATTACTTGATATAAAACGTATTTATCATAATGACTTACTTGATATAATTCGTCAATGCTATAAACTACAGAAGATATAAGTTGATTTTACTATATCCAAAAAAGGAGCTTCCGACTAGATATATGAGGCTGTCACCCCCTATATCACCTTAAGGCAGGTCCAACTTGGCTTAGGTTAGGTACGACGACGAGCGAAGCGAGGAGGAGTGTTAGGTTGAACTGCGACCCTAACGAGCGAGCGATGCGAGCGAGCCGCGCAGGTGTCCGACTTGGCTTATGATTCCTAACATTACCCATTACACCATAAGGCAGGTCCGACTTGGCTTAGGTTAGGTACGACGACGAGCGAAGCGAGGAGGAGTGTTAGGTTGAACTGCGGCCCTAACGAGCGAGCGAAGCGAGCGAGCCGCGCAGGTCCGACTTGGCTTACGATTCCTAACATTACTTATTTCACCTTGAGGCAGTATTTATATGAAAACGCTATTATTCTAAATAATATGTATGTTAAACAAATTTATGTGGTAAATATGTTATACGAAAGTATAATTATGCATATTGTCAATTATGTCATTTAGCCTATTATATCAATCGATAATTAGAGAAAAGCAAAATATAGGAAAAACCCATTATATGAAACGTTACATTATATGTTAGTTTATCTGACATTATATGAAACATTACGGACCCGACATATTAAAATATCTACGAAACAGGTTTACTCGCGTCGTTGAAGTCGAATATCGTTCGACATGTATCGATTCGGTTCGCGATTCATAATCAGGAGAACTGATCAGTCGCGGCGGCGCCCAACCGAGCACTACAAGCGGTATTCCAGTTTCGTAGATATTTTAACACGAGTTCTTTTTATTGCACATACAGGAGAAATACAATGCAAGAAATTACAATTAGAGGTGAACGACAGGTGGTCTTACCGGTAAAAAGCGATGAGATAAGAGAAATAATAGAATAATCGTTATTATGACTTTTATTATATCAGAGATTCGATTTACTCTCTTTTTACCACAGGTAAATTACCTCTCTTGATCTTCAAAGCCTCCTTAAAAACGATATTTTATAGATTTATTGTGTGGAATGCGTTGTTATTGGTCATGGGACGAAGTGACGTGACTGAAGAAGCGTGGACCGCTACAACTGCGTGTCTCAGTGCGTTGTTAAAAACTTGAAAATCACAAGTAAATCATTGTCCTTAGATTGTCCATATTTTATTTGGTAGACAAACTAAAACTGCTCTCAGACTGCGATCTGGACACGTGCCATCCAATTTATTGTAATTTTTAATGAGAAATATTACTTCACCATTGCGCGATGAGTGTTCTACATATTTTTATGGAGTGTGTTTGGAACCAGGAACAAGAAAAAAATATTTTAGAAATAATTCCTTGTAATACTTATAAAGACTATCTGCTAAATAAATACATCCTGGGAACGCGCGCCAATTGTAATAAATGCATGAGCTAAGTACTTTAACTCTAAATATCCTGAGTCACGGGACCACCAATCGTAATGTATACGACGACGAGCTACCTAAACTACCTCCTGGTCCTACGCCTGCTTCACCCTCGCCACTAAACTCTACTCCTACAACGAAGCCCTAAGGAAACCCTACAACAATTACCTAAGAATATCTTAACAGCAGCTCCCAGTCTTCTATATCCTACAACTAAACAAATCTAAATATGAAAGGATCTTTATAACAATTGAGTCTGAACTTTTCTTAATAACTAATGGCCAAAAAAATGTGATCGATGTAACCGTTGTGAACGTCTAGATGTGCAGGACCCAACATTGTTGTAGTAACTCAAGCTCTTTTAAGAGAAATCTAACCGTGATGTGTCGCCAAGTGCTTCCGTACCCATATACTGTGCTATGCTACCATGTATTACCAAATAAATGTGTATTCTCTTACTTATTTAATGCAAGCTTCTCCTATCCTACTGCTACCTTGGTTCTTTGTACTAAATTAAATTTCCAACTTAACTTAATGCTATCTATCCTCAAAATATAAACTGTTACTTCCTATGTAGTCTAGCTAACAAAACTATCTATAGTTCCTATAGCAAGATTCAATATGGAATATTATGGATACTCTTATAAAAGTTATTTAATTCTATATGAATTATCAAATTCATTTAGTCCATAGTCAGATATAGTTAAACTAGATTACCTTATGTAACAATAAAAATCAATATGTGATTCTATCCAAATTTTATTAGGATTCTGGAATGAAAGGTAATTTAGTTTTTAAAATTGCATGTTCTTACTCCAGAATGATTAGAAATCAAATGTCTATGTACAATATGAAACTACACTTCCTTACCAATCTATAAATAGATGAAAGTTACAGGGTCTATGAGATTTTATTATGAATTTAATTGTTCTTAAGTTTCCATATTTGACAATATTGAATAAATTTTGTCATTACACCTTAATCTGAGAAGGTGGTATACCTCCCTTAAATAAACTATAGTAGACCAATCTGAAGTGGATTCTAGACCTATACAATAAATAGGGAGTCGTTATAGTCTTCACAATTAAGACCTAGTAAAACCTAGATTATAGTAGGATGAAGAAGGTAACTTTAAGGTTAAAAAAAAAATATAAATTTTTTTTTTAGAAAATCGCCAACCCTCCTAAGTGTGTGAAGGAATAATACTGTATGCCTTAGCTATCTATTCTATTTTGGCAAAGCTAATTAAGACATACAGCACAGGGATGGACGGACCTTCACGCCTGGCTAATAACTTATCAAACCACTGTGGGATCTCATCACATCTATGCATAACGTCCTACCTTAGGCAAAGTGTGAAGGATCCATCTTTTAGGGAAGCCCTTTGGCGCAAGCTTCTTAAGTTAACTACACAAGGCCTACGCTAGGTTAAGCTACCTGCCTAACCCTACAACTTGCTAAATATATGTAATGATTGTAGAACTGATAATTCAGAAAAAATGAAGTTATAATTTTATTTGTAAGAAGTCTAATACACTACTCTTCCCTAGTAGGTATGAACCCTTCTAATGAGTTCTAGAACTTGGTTTTCGTTTGACCATATTCATAAATGTAGCATACCCTTGAAATCATGAAGACTATTGTGCCGATCGGAGTATCTTTCAACTCTCGAATGACTGATTTTGATAAAGGAAATTACTCTCAACCTTTGTGATATAAATTACTTTAGTTCTGAGATCTGTGATGTAAATACGAGAACGAATAACTTTCATTATTGCTATCCATAAGTCCCCGGCTTTTCTTTTAGCAATTTACACTTCAGATACTCCACATCCAGTCTTAGGAATGCTTTGTATTTCCATACTATACAACAATCCACAATTTCCTTGTCAAAATTATAACAATATATAAAATTATTTTTGTTCATTGTTAAGCGAATGTCATCTGTCAGCTGATTCTACTTAACTTTAGTGTTGCCATTCTAACACTAAGGCTATAACTAATGTACATTACTTTAAATCATAATCGGTAATTTTAACTAATTGTTTTATAAATATTGATGTCAAATTAAAGGTTTTAAATATCTGATTGGTTTTAAATAACAGGTTTCTCTATTTTCTTTATTTTATTTATTTATTTATTTAATCTTTATTGCACAAAAGAAAACTTATCGTACAAAAGGCGGACTTAATGCCATGAGGCATTCTCTACCAGTCAACCTTCGGGCAAAGCAGATAAATTGTGGGCGGTGCAACTAACTTAAACAAGTTTTAATAAATAATATTTAGATAAATACATATATTATATAATGTATACACATATAAATAAATACAGATGAAACATACTAATCAGATAACCTAAGAATTCACAACTCTGCTAGCGTAGAGGTCACGCAAACATTTTTTGAAAGCGCATTTGTTCGGAGCTTGTTTGATCTTGAGGGGAAGGCGGTTCCAGAGACGGGAAACTTGGACGGTGAACGATTTGGACATAAAACCAGTACGGTGACGAGGGATGGAGAGAGACAGATTGCCAGAAGAGCGAAATTGACGGTCACGGGTTACACCATAATAGTGAAAGAAGTTTTTGAGATATTCGGGAGATTTTGGATTTTTGAGAACAGAAAACAGAGTGCACAGCATTCGAATTTCACGTCGTTCGCGGATAGGAAACCAGCCCAGCTGAGAGCGGTAAGAAGACACATGGTCATACTTACGAAGACAGAAGATGAACCGAATGCAGTTGTTGAGAAGTCTCTCCAATTTATTCATAAGCTCTACGGTTAAGTCTGGATAACACACATCACCGTAGTCTATTATGGGTAAAATTAACGCCTGAACTAATAAAATCTTAGTTTTACTGGGTAAAAAGTTTTTGAGCTTGTTCAGAGCATGTAAAGAACCCATAACTTTTCTACTAACTTCGTTAACATGCGCCTTCCAACTCAAAGTACTGTCTAAGATAATCCCTAGATCTTTGACGCTGGGGCTGAAGGGGATAGTGGTGCCGTTGAAGCGTACAGGCGTGACAGAGTCTAGGTTAATCTTAGCAAGCTGGCGGGAGCTACCGATGACAATGGCCTGACACTTCGATGGGTTAACAAATAGTCCGAACTTTTCAGACCATCGCTGGATATGTAAAAGGTCCAAGTTTAGCTTGTCAATACAGGTCTTAAGGTCAGTCACATTGCACTGGTCGTAGAGTTGTAAGTCGTCTGCATAGAGATGGTACGAAGAGCGTAAGTCGGGGGTGATAAAATTGATGAAAGTGGAAAACAGGAGAGGAGAGAGAATTCCTCCTTGAGGTACGCCAGTGGCAAGGTCACACCAGTCAGACAATGACCGGTCAACCCGGACTGCCTGTTGACGACCCCGAAGATATGCAGAGAACCAACTAAGGGCAGAAGACGACACATTGAGATATTCCAAGAGGGCAAGAAGAATGTCATGATCAACAGTATTAAACGCGTTGGAGAAGTCGATCAAAATAAGTACCGTGACTAATTGATCCTCCATGCCCCGTCTGATATCCTCAGTCACCTTAAGGAGTGCAGTGCAGGTGCTATGACTAGGACGAAAACCGGACTGAAAGGGGCTCATGAGCTGGTGAGAGTAGATAAAACACGAAAGTTGTTTATGAGCCACCGCTTCAGCGATTTTCGACAAAAAGGGGAGAATAGAAATCGGCCTGAAATTGCTAACCGAAGTGGGGTTACTGATTTTAGGCAGGGGAATAACAAAAGCTTTGCGCCAGAGTGAAGGGAATTCGCCACTGCACAACGAGAAATTGATAATATCGGTAATTATAGGGAGCACACTGTCCAGAAGAGACACCACCATATAACGACCAATATCATCAAATCCAACGGCTTTAGATTTAATAGCTTTGATTATGTTGTTGACGTCATTCTGAGAAGCAGGTGAAAAAGAAAAGGTTTCTGTAACAAAGGGTGGAAGCGACGAAATATCGGAAAGAGTAATGGACTTAATATGACTGTCAACGGAGAGAGCAGCTGAGAAATGTCTGTTCAGGTCGTTAAGAGAAAAGGAAGTACCATCGAAACCAGTAGTAGGTTTACCTAGGCCAAGAGACTTCAGAAATTTCCAGACATCAGCCATAGAAGATGAGGATACATTGTGATGAATATAACGCCGCTTCGCGGAACGCACCATCTGATTGCAGCGATTACGAGCTGTCTTAAATAGTCTCCAGTTGTCGTCGGTACGGTCGCGTTTAAAAAGTCTAAATGCACGGTCTCTTTTACGCATGGCCATGCGTACACCCTCAGTAATCCAGGGGGCAGGTGGGCGTCTGACTCTTACAGCGCGTAAGGGGGCATGCTTATCAAACAGTGCTAACACTGCACCATTAAAACAGGCTACTTTTGCTTCAGCCGTAGTGGCAGAGTACATAGGGGACCAGTCAATAGCTTTAGCATCATTGAAAAGGGCATCGGAATTAATTTTGGCAAAGCAACGCATATAAACTAAGGCAGGTTTGCACTTAGGGGGTCTAATTTTATAAGAGGCAAATAGTAAGTCGTGGTGCGAAAATCCGGGGGCCAACAACTGACCATGCTTCTCAACGAGATCAGGAGAAGAGGTTAAAATCACATCTAGCCATGTGTCAGATGAAGTGGTGTGATGAGTTGGTGATAAAGGAAGGAGAGAGAAGCTGACGGAACTAACTAATGATATTAATTTACGACGTTGCAGGGTGTCTTTAGAGATATCAGTGTTTAAATCACCCATAACAAGATGATGTGTGTAATCTGAACTTAAGGACTCAAGAATTTGTTCAAGGTCGGAAAAATAATCTATAGTTGGAGGACAGTAAACTACCCCCAGGAGAGCCTTAACCCCTTTAATATTTATCTCAAGAAATATCCATTCCGCTGAGCTGGAATAAAGAGATTCTGATAAATGTAAAATTGTAAACGGAATGGAGCTTTTGAGATAAATGGCAACACCGCCACCGCCTTTCCCAGTTCGATCATTTCGGATTAATACATACCCAGAAAGGGCATAGGAAGTTGAAGCAAGCGTAGGTTTCAACCAACTTTCTGAAACTAAAATAGCATGAATAAAATCTGATTGAAAAGTGTTAACTAGGTTCGAATAATGCGACGGGATGCTTTGAGCGTTTATGTGACAAACGTTAAAGTTAGGAGAATTTAGAAATTCGCGCGAAAGCTCTGAACTCAGTGAAAGGGAAGAATCAAGTGAATTTATTGATAGAAAAGCACAACTATCATCGCTAGCAGAGTAAAAAGTATCATCATCTGACATAAATATATAAATAATATAGTAAAACAATTATAGATATTAAAATATAAAATAATAATATATACGTACGGTAAGTTGCAAAGAAAATCACACAATCCTGCATTTCCTGCCGGTTAACTTATCAAAGATAACAACAATTAATTTACAGAAAATAGAAACAATAATTCCTTAAATTTAAGAAATAACAATAAAATAATAAAATAGCAGCAAGCGGTTTAAAATGAAACTCAAACACCCCCGAGTTTTGACACATCAAACGTCAAACGCAACATTAGTAAGATAAAGGTAATTTACATGCGATTTACAAATAAAAATTAAAGTGGGTAAACGAGTAAAATTATTGAGTTGTAAAAGTAATAACATGCTAACAAATGCCTGCTGCTATAGCAAAACGGGAACTCCATAGAAACAACACTTGTAAGAACACTGAAGAAAGAAAAAGCAACGCAAGTGTGAAATAGATAATCTAAGATGCCGCAGGTGGTTTAGCGCCTCGTCGGGACCTACCAGACTGGCCGCTGAGGCCAGCCACCACGATGACCTCCTCCTCCACTGCAGCGGGCTCAGGAGTCGACGACGATTGTGGCCGCATCTTGTGCTGTGAGGCCTTCAGGCGGACAATATCCTCTTCGCAATCAAGGCGCTCACGCACGCCGCTAAGCAACTTGACATAGATGTTACCATCAAGTGTCCAACAGCTCCTCATGCCGAACACTTTCCGAGCCTGTATGAAAAGTGCTTGCCTCTGAGGTGTGAGGAACTCAGACACAGAGAATGAAGTTCCTTTAAACGCAGTCTTTCTATGCCAGACTTCGGTTTTCACGGAGATGTCAGCAAAGCGTAGTAAAATGGGCCTGTTACTGCCAACGGACACCTTACCAAGCCTATGGCATGCCTTGAAAGAACTAACTGACACACCGGGGATCTTCAGTTGCTCGGAGACTATGCTGGCAACTCGAGTGCACACATTTTCGTCAGCCTGTTCAGGAACGCCATGAAGAAGGAGAAATTTTCTTCGATGCCGCATTTCACAGATATCCTGAGACCTACTGACAGCCTTAATTTGCTCCTTGAGAAGTTTAAAGATGGTGAAGGTTTGCTCCTTGAATGCTGAGAATTCTTCGCTCAAAGAATTAAACACTATTGAAATGAAATAAAACACTATTTCTGGCATGTAATTAAGCTTGATAGCCATAAACAACAAAATCCCACAATATTTCAATAAATAATTATAGATCAGAAAAATAATGTAATTCCAACAGAAATTCCCCTTAGAATTAAATTTAATACCTTATTGCCAAACAACAGTGTTACCCAGTCGAAGTCGCAAGAAAGAATGAATCCCATCCTTCAATTCCCCTCCGTATTTATACTTAGCTGTGGACAAAGTGGACAAAGTGGACAAAGTGGACAAAGTGGACAAAGTGGACATTCTCACAATTTTGATCATTACGCAGTATAAATAAAGCTCAATTCTTCCGTTGGTAAATTTTTGTGAATAGTAGTTTGCTATTTTAAAAGGTAGGATGCTTAGTTATTGGAATATTTTTACTTGCTTTCGTAAACATTCATACTGCTAATTCTTTTAGGCATTTGTATTGTATTATAATTATTAAGTGATGATTCTAGCATTTAGATTGGCGAATTATGAAATTTTGAATGTTAAATTATAAAATAATAATACTTATATACGGATTTGCTATATACGAGTTAATGTTAATTAAATTTGTATACGTATTAAGTTATAAATGATTTTTATGTATTGACGTGTAATATTGAGAATATTATAAATAAATGAATATGAATGAATATGATGCCAATGTGTTGGGAACCCGACGATGACAATGATGATGTGAGTCTTACGATGGCGAGCACATGACGAGAACATGTGAATCGCTACATCCTTTGAAATCGGTGTGGTCAACAGCATTTTAGCTTCGCTCGTATCGGATGAAGGTGAAATGCTGTACATTCTAGCCGATTTAGCTTTAGCTAAGTAGCGTTTTTAGTATGTTATTTAGTATTAAGTTACCCTTGAGCACGCGCTTGAATATCATATAAATGCACTGCCCAGTGCCCGAGGGATAGTAGTGGCAACGCATTGGCAAAATAGTATTTAGTCTAATAGTAGAGTTGCTAAGCCGCGAAATTGTGCGCATCGGGTTACAAGCATGAAATTTCTACCACACATAGAGCGTTCCACGGTGATTATTTTCAGATGTGGAGGGAAGTCAGATTCGTCCCCTGTCGCGGGGTGAAGAGGACCAAGTACTGCTCTTTTTCTTTTCTTTATTACTGATCAGTTAAGGCTATTAGGGCTTGTGCGACATCGTTTTCGTGTAAAATAGATATCAGCTATTAATTTTTCAAGTTATTTAAGAATAGTTTCATATAAAAATTTGGGTTTATTGCCGAAAAGGTAAAATCACAACAAGTTTTTTTTATTCAGAACGATAAATTAGTTATCTATCCTGAATATTTATAATTTAAAAAAATATTACTAAACAGCAAATTTAATCTTGTTTTTAAAAATGTATACATATTGGGCACATCTCATAAAAAAAGTACCTTGAAAAAAATGTTGATGTCAAGCTTAGCCTGCGTGTTCTAGTACATTTTGCTAAGTCGCGAAATTGTGTACATCGGGATACAACCACGAAATTTCTACCACAGATAGAGTATTCTGCGGTGATTATTTTCAGATGTGGAGGGAAGTCAGATTCGTCCCCTGTGCGGCGGGAAAGCGGGGTGAATAGGACAAAGGAGTCCTCTTTTTCTTTTTATATTACTGATCAGATAACGCTACTAGGACTTGTGTGGTGTCTTTTTCGTGTAAAACAGATATCAGCAATTCATTTAACATGTTATTTATTCATAGTACCATATAAAAATATGGTTGTATTTCCGAAATTGTAAAAATCACAACAAGTTTTTTTTATTCAGGGAAATAAATTAGTTATATTACCTGAATATTTACAACTAAGAAAATATTGCAAAATAGCAAATTTAATCTAGTTTCTAAAAATATATACATATTGGGCACTCTTCATACAAACAGTAACTTAAATATATTGTTGATGTTGAGATTAGCCCGTGTGCTCGTGATACATTAGCAAAAAAATATTTTGTTTTAATTACAGCAATTTGTTTTTCTAGGACGTATATAGTAAAAATTATTTGTAAAAGCATGTTAATAACCATTATTTAATGTATTTAATGAAGCGAAATAGGATGCGTTCGGAGATTTACGTTGGTTACGCCGACGTAAAGATATATTTTAAGCTACTGTTTGTATGAGAAGTGCCCAACATGCATATATTTTTAGAAACCAAATTAAATGAGCTTTTTGAAATAATAATGATAAGTTGAAAATGTTCACGAAATTGAACTAATTTACCTCACTGAATAAAAAAACTTGTTGTGATTTTTACCTTTTCGGCCATTACACCCATAATTTTATATAGAACTATACAAAACTAACATAAAAAATTAATTTCTGATATTTGTTTTACAAGGAAACGATACCAAACACGTCCTGGTTAGACTTAACTGACCAGCAATAAAGAAAGAAAAGAGGGATACTTGGCCGTATTCACTCCGCTCTCCCGCCTCACAGGGAACGAATCTGACTTCCCTCCACATCTGAAAATAATCACCAAAGAACACTCTATCCGTGGTAAAAATTTCATGCTTGTAACCCGATGCGCACAATTATGTTAGAAAACAGCGGACTAACAACTCTACTATAAGAAATTTTATTCCTTCACTCGAAGAAGAAGTTACGCTTTTGCATACTGTTTGTGTTTTCGGGCAATGTGGTCGCTCGGAGACAAGGCGATTTCAATAAAAGAAAAAAAAAACGTGAAATATTGGCAGTTATTTATTTACGAAGTGTATCTGAGCGTACCGATTACAACTACTTTTAGAACTACGTTTTCCAATTGAATATATTTCAAAGAACCACAACTTGAGAACTTTCATATTGAATCAAAATTCGATTAAGTAAATAAGCACACATTTTGAGAATTACTATACTACATCAAGTCTAATACTCTTGAATAAAACGAACGTTTTCCAGACTATATTCAGCAACGGGATAAAAATGTCTTCGCTGTTTATTCAAGTAAGAACACTTCTGACGAATGACTGATTTGCGATTTTCGAGCTATATTGGCAATATATTTTTATACGCACTTATCCGCTTTAGGTACATCAATCGGAATGTTGTTTATTGGAAAACGTTTCCATAACTTATTATTTTATCAAAGAATGTTTTGTCACAAAATTTACTTTTAACATTAAACGTATTGATTAGTTATAACATACCTTGACCTTATATAAATGCGAGTTAAATGTTCTTTTTTGGTTGGTTTTCCTTTTTATAACTTACCGTCAAAATAAGATGAGACGTGCGTTATAACTTTAGAAAACCGCTATGTACTGAATGACCCTCTTAACCCAACATTAATCAGTTTTTTTATAAATAGTTGTACACATAATTAATTTCGAAAGGATACTCAAAATAATTTATACAAAATGCAAGCTAAAAGACAAAGCCGCGGGAATTCAAACTTTTTAACAAATCAAAGTTTCATCATCATCAAAGTTTCTAGTTTAAAAGTGCGAACACCTTTGAAAAATGGAACATTTTCTATAGTCTGAATAAAATCCGAACGCTTGTACATATTATATTGCTTATTTTTAGGTCTTCTATAGACAAAGAAGCAATGTATTGCGAAATGTCCGATATTAGTAGAGTGACAGCTATGTCAATTCTCAGGGAATGTCAACGTTGGACGACATACATTGAAAATACTATTTAATTTGTTTGAAATAATATTTTTATTAAAACTGACTTTTTTTAAGAGTTGCTGAACAAATGTTGTTCAGTTTAACGAGTAAAATCTATGTTTTAATTTTTTGCTTATGTTACAGGACCCACGTTGTACAATAAAATTGAATTATGTTCCCATTTGTTGCCTGTCAAAAGTGCCAAACTTTATCCGGTGACGCTGTTGTGTGTCAGCTTTTTGTTCTTAAACTTCGGAGTTAGCGCATATTTCCTATTTAGAGCATTCCCAAAATATCCGTGAATATTTCACAATACTGCTTTTAGACTTTCGTAATAACCCCATTTTTATGTCTGTTATTCATTATTCACAATAATGTTTGTGTTGTGTATTAAATCAGAAGAATATCAGGAATCATAACGATAGTCCGAGACGACATCACGTGTAATTTTTTTACACACCAAAAACAGCAAAATGACTAATTTTTTTGTATCAAAATTATCCGCTCTAAGCATTCTTAAGCACCCAAACAAACAAACATACCTACGACTTACCTCAGCGTCCAACGGTACCCGCGTCGCACTTATTCCAAAAATTACATTGTGATCTTATGGCGGGGAGGAGGGAAGCGTTAAAATCACCAAATATCACCAAGTCACAGGCGCGACAGCAGCCTATCGGTGTAACTCGGGCGTCGGTGCCTTGTAATGCCGAATCCTTCCACAAGGCATTCACGTGAATGCCTTTCCCCACCTCGCGCGTCCCGCGCATGCCCGCGCTTATTCGACACGCACACATAGCCGCGAGTTTTGTTACTGCACACAAGTGTGGCTGTCGTTTTTTTTTACGTTAGTACATTATATTATATTCTTTGACCAAGTGGGAGTCCAAATATAATCACTTGATTTCTGGATGAACCCTAATGTGTTTATTTACCAACCCGACCAACCCGTTCATATATACCTAAACTGATTTCATTGCGTTAGTCGCTGCTACTTAGGAAATATTTAGTTCAAAATATGTCACTGCCAGGCTAATTTACAAATAAATACCGCTAATTATGATCAATCGGCTGAGGATTATGAATTCATGAAAACGTGCCAGTGTACAATACACTGTACCTATGTTTAAATCAGCTTCAATATACCTAAATCTGTGTCAGTACAAGTAATGCAACTTCTGGATAGAAAACTTGGGAGTTTTCTGCGTGAATTATGTAAATTTCGAGTAGTTTTTGAAACAAAAAATCATCATCATCCTCATAGCCTTTGTCCCATTTTTTGAGAATGAATTCTTAATCGCGGTCGGCTACCTAAATCCCAAGATGTGGCGTAGGCACTAGTTTTTACGAAAGCGACTGCCATCTGACCTTCCAACCCAGAGGGACGTAGGTTTCCTCACGATGTTTTCCTTCACCGAAAAGCGAGTGGTAAATATCAAATGACATTCCGTACATAAGTTCCGAAAAACTCATTGGTACGGGCCGGGTTCGAACCCGCGACCTCCGGATTGAAAGTCGCATGCCCTAACCACCGCTTTTTTTGAAACAAAAAATATCAATGAAAAGTTCAAACTGTAGGTTTTAAATATATACCAATAAATCTCAGTAGCTCTGTTCTACGTTGTAATATTGATAATATTATGTTAAGAAACATTTTTGACCATAGAGAAAAATGTCTAAAACTATCATTTTTTAACGGATAAGGAGCCTTAAAATGAAAGTGAAAAAACGCCTACCTTTGGCTCGGGAGCTATCAGCGGTAGTAAGGTAGGGTATCTTTAATTATAGCCCAGCTCAGTAGCCTCGGGGCCGAAATGTTGACGAAGAATTTAATTATCAGTTTAAGCCTAACGAACCTTCACGAATACATGCCAACATAAATATCGCACGCGATCAACTTTTCTTCTAATTCGTAGGAAACTGATCGATAAATTTAAATTAAAGGCGCCTTGAATATCATAACTTTATGAAAATATTATTTTTGTACGTTCCTCTATTACATTAATGGAGAATGGTTGAAATTAAAAAAAAAACTTGATTTTTGTTGATAGGTAATCAAACTAATAGCAAAAACATCACAGTTGCTGATGCGAGAAATTCGTTCGAATATTGTTAAGCACGGACTAGATGGTGTAGTCCAATAAAATTAGATGTCAATTATTATCTATCAGGATATGTATGTAGTATTGGTAACAGATTGCGCTGAATTCATAAGTGATGTCGCTTTTGTACGTATTGAAAGTTTTTTGGTAAATTTATCAAGGATTGTTTTTTCCTACATACTTTTTTATGTAGCGTTCACGGTTTTCTTTTGAAATGGAAAATACCGCGCTCTAGGATCATTAGTTGGCGCGGGGGGGTGACGCTCGCCCGGGGTGGGGGGAGAGTAGATAAAATTTAACTTTGCTCTATCTCGTTATCCTGATAGATAAAAGTTGTCCTTTAATTTTGCCAAATTTTCCATACATTTGAATCTAATTTTCTATAACTAGTGATGTCCTGTAGTAGGACATTGTCCGCTTTAGAGACTGCCAGTAAACCGCGTAGGTACGAGAAGGCGTACTACTTGCGCCACTAATTCATGCCAATCTGGCGTCCCACGCAATATTCGACCCGTCCCGGTAAAGAGACTATAATTACGCCTCGCCTCTAGATAATTAAAACCAAAGGCGCCACGCAGAAACTTAGTCGGGTAAAGAAGAGGATAGAATCAATACGTTTTCTTATACAGCAATCGCAAAAACAACGCTTCAATTTTCTCAAGAAGCAAGGCGTAAGTAACGTCGTGAGGGTTCCACACCATAGAGACGCTACCAGTATAAACATTTAGTTTAAGATAAGGTGGGGTAACTATCACCGGGAGAAGACCGCCACTTTCCAATAACTAACGAACTGTTAGTCTGACCGCATTAGACAATAAACTCTGAGTCTTATTCCACCTTACCTTATAAATAGCTGGGGTGTTAGTGCACGACACCTTGAAGGATAAGGAATCTATTTTTGGACTAAAATAATGCACTTTCAAACATAAAAAAAAAAAGTAGAAAAAACTGAAAACGTAATTTGTGTTTTTTATATAATTGTCAATTATTTTCAATGTATAAAAGTAATCTCAAAACAAAAAATATAGTCGGAAAGCTAGATTTATGTTGTTTCTAAAAATATATAGTTTATTATATATATCTGTTGATCCATGGGAAATAGTAAATAATATCAAGCGTAAGTCAGGGCGATCTCAATGCATGATCGTCCGTGAAGTAGGGTTTAGGTACTGTGTTAAGCAACATTTCTCTAAAACCATACATAATGGGGCATGTGATTTATAATTTTCAGTTAAATGAAGGACGAGGAATCTATTTTTTAACAAAAATAATGCACTTTTAACAAAAAAGATATTAAAAAGTGGGACATTTGTGTTTTTAACGAACTGTTAGTCTGACCGCATTAGACAATAAACTCTGAAAGTCTTATTCCACCTTACCTTATAAATAGCTGGGGTGTTAGTGCACGACACCTTGCACTTTGTGACTATGCGCTGAAACTTGGCACAGTTGATCCTTAGGTGGTCTTGAGTGAATTCAGACCGGTAGACATCGATTGCCACCGCGCGTTTAGTGGGGGGGGGAGTTCGACGCTGCCGCGCTTTAATTAATGCAACATTTCTCTAAAACTATACATAATATGGCATGTGATATATCATTTTCGGATAAAACAAGGATAAGGAATCTATTTTTGGACTAAAATAATGCACTTTCAAACAAAAAAAAAATAAAAGTAGAAAAAACTGAAAACGTAATTTGTGTTTTTTATATAATTGTCAATTATTTTCAATGTATAAAAGTAATCTCAAAACAAAAAATATAGTCGGAAAGCTAGATTTATGTTGTTTCTAAAAATATATAGTTTATTATATATATCTGTTGATCCATGGGAGATAGTAAATAATATCAAGCGTAAGTCAGGGCGATCTCAATGCATGATCGTCCGTGAAGTAGGGTTTAGGTACTGTGTTAAGCAACATTTCTCTAAAACTATACATAATGGGGCATGTGATTTATAATTTTCAGTTAAATGAAGGACGAGGAATCTATTTTTTAACAAAAATAATGCACTTTTTTAACAAAAAAGATATTAAAAAGTGGGACATTTGTGTTTTTTACGTTATTTTCCAATCATAAACAAATCTGTATAAAACACCTGTATTTTCTTAATTTACTATGACCAGATATACCATTTTTACCTATCGTGGTGGCGATAACATGATAGCACAGATATTGGTGATGTTATCTTGGTCCTATATTATTATGCACCCAAAGTTCCTCAAGCTGAGGTAAAGCTTGCATATTATGTGTAACTGTCAGTACCAACACATCAGTATCCACAGTATCATGAGTCGTGAAGCCTCGATCATAGTAAATTAAGAAAATACGGGTGTTTTATACATATTTGTTTATTTACAGGCCCACAGAGAGCAAGAGTATTAAGATACCCTCTTTTACGCATTCACAGGATGTGATACGGTATCTTGGTTCAATGGTAAAGGAAAGAGAAGTGCTTTTCAAGCATGGAAGCCTTTCCTGACCTACTGTAGGTTTCGAGTTAGCGATCAAGCGACGCATTGAGGAGGAGGCTTCCATTGTAAAATACTTCTTAACACGTTCAATGCGAAGCTTCATTTTGCGAACTCGCTCTCAGTGCGTTACAACCCATGAGAGTCCTGTATTGAACTTTCTCGCTGTGCGGTACAAGTCATTTACAGGCTGTAAGAAGGGTTTTATATTTTACCTAAAATGTCTTTACCAAATACATGTATATGAAATTTAATTATAACAATGTTTAGTCTAATAATGAGTCTACTTTATACTGCCTTCGCCGAAGTTGATGACTGCTCGTTGAGATTTTATAGACGAATTAATTAACAGGTCAAAATTGACTTGTAACGCACTGCCAGGACTAGCACAGATGAAAATGTCGATGATTTAGTAGTGACGGGAAAGATAAATCAAATAAATATATCGATTTGTTTTTTACAAAACGAGCTTTTCTAAGGTATTTTTTACATAACTTACACATTCTTTAGAATATGTGCAACCAGAAGCTGTAAGTACATTTTTGTGATGCGTTTGAGGGTATTTCAATTTCGTTTTCCGTACTTACATGAACAGCTGACGATGGTTGACTGCCATTCGGGGACGTGAAGGTTCCAACCGAATCATGTTACAATATGCGAACTTTATGTAGATGCTGCGAAACCATTAAGTTACTTACTGACTTTACGCTGTGGTTGTCCAACATTCTTCGAGACCGCTTTTTAGACGCATTCATGTTTACGTATAACGACCTAAGCCCTCCTACGCCTACACGTATAATTCCACTGGCCAACTCTACTGCCACACGTGCAAAAGAGAGTTTAAAACTAAATTTGGCTTAGCTAGCCATATCAGAGCCCACAATAGATGAAGTCCATAGTTCTTGCATTGGGTCGCCGTCGTCGAAATCGATGAGGAGGACTATATATATATATATATATATATATATATATATACGTATAAACAGAAACAAACGTGTGTACTAATAGCAGGGTAACAACACTAGTGCACTCTGCACTTACCTGCAGTGCTATACAAGGCCCTACACTACAGGTCATATATGCCCTGTTCCGCACTAAATAACAAAAGTTTTAATCTGGTGCGAACAGGTCATATATGACCTGTTAATTAATTTATATGCTGTCGGGTAGATCGTGAAATAACGAATCTAAATGTATACTTGACTATATAAAAAAAAAAATATCACAACATTATGGCCTTCGCACCAGCGCAAAGTCGCGTATTTCGGTCGCCGCACCAGGCGAAAGTTCAGAACAGGGTCAAAATGACCTGTTTCGCAGTGAACGTGTTAACATCATATGATAGGTCAGTTTTTCTGCTTCTGAAACTGATAGAATAGAATAATAGGATCTCGAAACTTAAAAAAGAATATTGTATATCATAATTTTTATTTCAGATCAGCTTCATGTACGTCAGTGAATGAGCCCCGTATATATATTTTTACCAAGATAGACCAGCAGATACCACCTCCTCCGACACCTCCCACCGACCAAAGCCACTTTGTATCAGCATTTATCAAGAGGTGGGCGTTTGGGGTCAGTTATCACGCACTTGGGGTAACTACTTGGGGTTGGACAAAGGTCAACAACAACTGGGAGCCTACATGGACAGACTTGCCTGTTGCTGCAGGAGCATGTAATGTCTGGAATTTTTAGGTGCAAATTGGCTGGTGCAATTGCAAAAACAGGCAGCTTAAATATTCAGACCTCTGTCATTGCAGTGGATCCAATATATACAATAAATTAATTTACATTGCGTAGTTTCATTTAAAATACTAAGAGACATAAACAATAAAATATATGCACTTTTTGTGTGTTTAAAACATTAACTAAACCCTACGACCCTCCCCACCCCTACCCTCCCTCCCACTAAACGCGCGGTGGCTATCGATGTCTACCGGTCTGAATTCACTCAAGACCACCTAAGGATCAACTGTGCCAAGTTTCAGCGCATAGTCACAAAGTGCAAGGTTCCCATACAACGGCGTGCATTATCAACCTAGCTAAAAGTTCTGAAGTAGAAATTCTGAACGGCTTAAAATGTATAGCTTATTATCATTATTTATTTCTTTATTAATTTTACAACAAAGATTACATATAATCTAAAGCCCTGCGAAACTGTTATGACAGTTTGTCTACAGGAAGACTTTTCAATACCTAACTAACTAAAAGTACAATTTATAAAAATCATTAACAATTTTTAAAGATTACGGTAGTGTATCTAGTAAATGCTTTATCAATTTTCTTTTAAATATCCGTTTATTTTGTTCGAGACGGATGTCCTCGGGTAAGCTGTTAAAAATGTATGGCAGGCGTTTTTTTAGTGTCCTGTCTCCGTAATAGTTTTTAACTCTAGGCACATCGAACTTACCCGCGGACACCGACTTCGTGCCATGTTCGTGGGTAGTTCTGCATAGGTTTAGCTCACGACTGTCATAGTTGTTAGTAGCCAGGAGGTATTTGTGCTTTAAGGTGACGGGAAGTATTTTACAAATTTTGTACAATTTTCGGTAATCATTTTTACAGTTGTTTTTAATCTTTTGTGGGACGAGAAATTTTAAAAATCGTAATTGCAGGGATTCTAATTTATCTAAGTAAGTTTTAAATGTGAGACCATAACAGTCAAGAGCATACCCTAGTACCGAATCTACTAACGTAAAGTATAAACATTTTAATATGCCAATAGGAACTCTATAACTGAGATGGTAAAATTTACCTAACAACACTCTTAACTTATCACAGATGTAATCTATATGTTGAGACCAGGAAAAACTAGTATCTATTTTTACTCCTAAATATGTTACACAGTCTACTTTATCTATTGGATTACATTGGCAATTGACTAGATTACTATGCAGGCAGTGATAACAATGGGCAACTAGGTGGAAAGTCATATCTGGTATTTTCATATATGGCGAGTGTATTACAAGTAGGTTGGTTTTCTCCGCGTTTAACATAATACCGTTGTCATGGGACCATTGCACAATGGCATCTATATCAAGTTGTATAGAGCGAGTCATTTCAACGAGGTTGGTCCCGGCACTCACAGTGCACAAGTCGTCAGCGAACATGTAAGGTGTGCTGTGACGTATGACTCGACCTATACTGTTAACGTGCATCAGATAGCACACTGGACCACACCCCGACCCCTGCGGAACCCCACAATCAACTGCCACCTCATCGCTGAGCACCTCGCCTACCTTTACACGATAAGTTCGAGACATCAGGTAGTCACGGAACCAGCCGTTCAGAGGCTGCCTTATGCCACATTCGTCCATTCCATTTAAGAGAGTTTCCGTTTCAAGAGTGTCAAATGCTTTTTTATAATCATAAAATATGACAATAACAATTTGTTTATTTTCTAAATGCGTATTTATTTCATCTGTAAATTTAGCTAATAGAGTATGTGTTCCTTTGCCTTTTTGAAATCCGTGTTGACACTTATTAAGTATAGAGTTGCTTTGAAGGTAAATTCCTATATGATTTACAATGCATTTTTCCATTATTTTTTCTACACTTGACAAAATTGCTATAGGCCTATAGTATGAAAACATTTTGCGATCACCATTTTTAACGATTGGACGAATTATAACTTCTTTTAATTTATTTGGGAACTTATTGTTTTTAACTGACAAATTAATTAAATTAGCGATGACTGGACTTACTTTATCAACCAGTAGTTTTAGATCAGACATGCGCACGAGATCGCTGCCGGGTGCTTTTTTTGCGTTCATGCTCATAATTACTTTTTTTACTAATTTGCTGTCCACTGGCTGCCACCTCATGCTCATGTCCGACCCACTCACATAAGTGTCCCTATCTAACCACTCATCCGTACATACATGTTTAATCAGCTTAATATCGTTTGTAAAAGTCTGTGCAAACGTATCACATATTTCTTTCGTACTGCCCTGATTGCTCATACTATTAAGTCTGTTTATTTTGTCCCAAATTCTTTTAATATTCTTATTACAGTCTAAAATGCATTGCCTGTCGTATCCATTATTACACTTTGTGATAGCCTTATTACATTTATTTCTGTATCTTGTGTATTCGAGTCTTTTCATCATATTTTTTGGATTATTACACCAAATCGTATACAGTCTATCCTTTTCTAAAATCATAGCTAATATAGCTTACGGTAATTAGGTACCGGGTGCTCTCTTATTCTAAAAGTTGGGTTTTATTTGTATCTCCCCAAACTAGTATATATGATTAACAAGACTTTGTATATTCGTGTCTAGGAGTTACATAATAGTGGTAAGTTGATGACTAGCTCTCAGTTCGGAAACGAGCAGAAAAGTTCGTTCGCATCGCGATGTAATTTCAGTTTTTTGCCGGTCTCCGTTACTGTACGTGACATAGACTCCTACCCCGCTTTCTCGTTAGTTAATTATTTATTAAGTTAATTATAGAAACGTCTTTTGAATGAAATGAAAATTATAAATCCTACATTATATTAATTTTTATATTGCATATTTTCAATACCCTAAAATGGCTCTGAATGTTTAAAGCATAAAATGCGGGAAGTTATTATTATTAGAAACATTTTGATAAATTTAATGGGGAATGTGACACTTTTGAGTATTCTTTGTAGGTATTTTTCGCCCGACCTTTTTTAACCTAGTGCGGTATCGCTGGTTTTTTGAGGTATAGCAATTTAATGGCTACGATACACCGTAGTGTACCGCAAAACATACTTTCCGGAGCATTGTAGATTAGGTACTTATGATTATTAATACTTTAATTATTGTTTCTTTTTTTGCACATGACTAACCGACCACATAAACTTCTTTAAATAATTTTGAAAGTATAAAAAAAATATTGCACTTTTCTGCCTTAGTTACGCTAATTTTCCACACATAAATGAGATACAATGGTCGTAACTTTCCACAAAATATCAGTTTTAAGGACAAATTCGGGTAAATACCGACGTTGAAATTATGTTTATCAGCGAAACTCCGGACTGTGTGGCCTTGCTGAGTTCCTCGGTTATATAACACGAGATTAGTTCGTGAACTTGCGCGACTTAAGTCGAGGGTTTGTTTTCTTTAATAACTTACATTTCCCATGCGAACCTTAACATTTTCAGGGTACATACCCGCATTAGGTCCATGGTAAGTAATGAGGGTTAGGTATCCAAACTTGATTAAATATATGACTAGTTATGTAATACAATTTTTTGTGTTATAAAAAATTGTTAATATTAAATGTCTGTACATTGATTTTCGAAAAAATAAACGGTCTAGCTAGGCTATTAGGAGGCCACTGTTGAATCGCAAAATAAGTATATTATGTGTGTATATGTCTTAGTGTGTTTATCACGCCTAAATCGTCGGGCTGATTTCAATTACATTTCTACCTTTACCCGACGACACAGAAGAAAAAGAGGGTTATGACTTTTTCCTCCGCGCAGATGTAGTTTTCCGACACCTTCTAGTTTCATAACAAAGTGCAATGGCAATGGTAGGTATGGCAACCTTTAATCAGAAATCGTTAGTCTGAAATTACTGTCGGTTTGAAATGTACGGTACTATTTGATGACCGTTCAAATCAGCTACCTACTCTTTATGAAATATCAAAAACAATAAATGTTAGTATGAAATGAACTTTAAAGTTTCTATGCAAAAAATAATGTTGAAAGATCTATTATTCGGTTTCACAAGGGGACGTTCCACGACTGATGCAGCATCTGCACTTATTAAACACATTTATGACAGCTGGGAGGAATCTTGTGATGCAATTGGGATCTTCTGTGACCTTTCTAAGTAAGGCATTCGACTGCGTTCATCCTGGAACACTCATTTTGAAATTAGAACATTATGGTCTGTCTTCAAATGCTTTAAGCCTTATGTCTTAATACCTATCTCAGTGATAGAATGCAAATAGTGGATGTAAATGGAACCCAGTCCAATGGAGCTATAGTTAAGCTAGGAGTGCCACAGGGCTCTATTTTAGGTCCATTTCTATTTTTGGTTTATATAAATGACTTACCATCTATAGTAGATAATCTTTGTAATATAGTACTATTTGCTGACGATACATCATTAATTTTCAAGGTTAACCGGAAATCAACCGACTATGCGGAAATTAATTGCACACTAGATAAAGTACTTAACTGGTTTACTACTAATAATCTTCTATTAAATGCCAAGAAAACTAAATGTGTTAGATTTGCTTTACCAAATGTTACGGCGGTAGATTCTTCTATATTACTAAATGGTGAATGTTTAGAAATGGTGAATAATGCATTATTCTTAGGTATAACATTGGACAGTCATTTGCAATGGAGTCCACATACAGCAGTGCTTGCAGGTAAATTAAGTTCAGCGGCGTACGCTGTTAGGAAAATTAGACAATTGAGTGATGTTGATACAGCTCGCTTAGTTTATCATAGTTATTTTCATAGTGTCATGTCATATGGTATTCTGGTTTGGGGCAAAGCAGCTGACATTCAGACAATATTTGTGCTACAAAAAAGAGCGATTCGTTCTATCTATAACCTGGATTCTCGTGACTTCTTAAGAGACATTTTCAAAGATATAAACATCTTAACTGTAGCGTCCCAATATATTTATGAGAGTATTATGTATGTTATTAAGAACATAGATTCATTTACAAAAAAATCCAATGTCCACAATTTTAACACCAGAAATAAAAATAAAATTGCTATTAGAAAGTTTCGTGTTCGTAAAGTATATAAATATTTTTTAGGCCAATGTATTCATTTTTATAACAAGTTACCTGATCATATTTTAAAATTAGCCTTTCCATCTCTCAAAAATTATCAATATATATTAGAATATATACAATTTATTTTCACTTTGGTCAAATACCGTATAATGTTTGTCAAACGAACTGTGGTCTTGTAGGGAAGTTCCTCGGTCAAATAACACGAGTTTACCAATAGTTCTCGAACTCGCGCGACCTAAGTCAAGTTTGCTTCTTTAACAACGTACATTTCTCGCGGGACCCTCAATATTTCAGGAAATACACACATGCTTTCCGTAGGTAATGATGATGATGACAATAACTTATTTTAACATAAGACTGTAGTTATGTAAACATATTACTGCCGATAAATTAGTGTGGAACAAATATTCAACAAACACTATACCGGGTGTAACAATATGAATCAAATAAATACTGGATTTTACTTTTCGAACTGTCAAACATTTAGTTACACTAACTTAAAAAAAAAACATTTATTACGCCGTTAACAATAGAAGCGAGGTCACATATTTTTGATCATTTTTTTTTCATAAATTAAGATACTCAACTGTGCATGTGTTATACAAATATTTTACTTATTTTTATTATTGTTTTTTTTTTCGTTTCGACAAGGTTTGAATTTTACTTCCTAAGCTAGAATAACACTATTAAGTATATATAGTTACTTACAATGTTTATTGTTGAATTTATGAGCTCATGAACTTTATTCAAGATCTTTATCGTTAAAAACTTGCATTTTTATAAATACACTGCGCACGTATTGAGAAAACCATACTACCTAATATTAGTATAACAGTTGTAGGGCCACAGCTAACAAAGCTGCAACAGTATCTCAACTAATCCTTCTCGAAACAATAGTGATATTGAAAGATCTTATAAACTTCCATACACTGTTGTTATAAAAATAAAAATAGCTCAATCATGATACGAAGAAAAAATACGGAACCCTTAAAACGAAAAAGTATAAGTCTGAAATATTATGAGACTTCAAAGGTACGGTAAATATGATGGTTATTTTTTCACAAATAGGTGCATTATTCTCACGGAACTTTGATACGGTATTAAATAAAACATATTTTTACAGTTTAATTTTGAAAATTACAATAAAGATAGGTATTCAATAAACAGTATAGAAAAGCGGGAATGGCGATAAAAATATTCTTAATTTTGCTACGCATTTTCCGTTGGTTGCTTATGAGGCCCATTGTGACCGGACTTCTTATTATTATTATAATATGTCACACCCTTTCTCGGGACAATAGTGTCCCGGACCTTTGGGAGGCGTGCACGGAGCCGAAGCCAACGAGCAGAGGCCCTTTCGACAATTTAATGAAATGTAAGGGGTACACCATGCGGATGCTCCCCCTGCCTGTTTCATGGGACTCACACAGAGACAGCACCTAAGAAGTAAGAACTATTGTGGTTGTATGGAGTCTAAACATGATACTAGGCTATAACACGAAATGCGATGGAGTAACTACTGGGCTATTGTTTGAGACAGCCGGACGTCTACCAAGAAAAGTGTCTCATAACAGAAAAACTGGTAGACGATGACTCGCCTCCCGCTAGATGGGCCCCCTTAAAAAGCGACACATAGAGTGGCCTAAGGGCAACACCAGTGCGGAAGGCTAAGGGCGGAGAGGTGTAATACTGGGCTTTAAACCGAAGCCAACTAACCCCTTACGTTTCCACATCCGCCCCCGAGCCGCAACTCTCGCGACTCCACTCTGTCCGGCCGGTTAAGGCAAGACAGAGGCGGAGGCCCCGACCCATCACCCCCGTCAGGATCCCCCAGGAGCACTCAGGTACGTGGGGTCGCTACCCCCCAACAGCTCGCCATAAGCTGCCCTGCGATGACTGACTGCGCTGGTAAAACCAGCGGGCGATGAGGTCGTCACATCCCTTCGCCTTATTATTATTATTATTTAAGAGTTTCACTCTTGTCGGCGCAGTTCTCTCCAGTCCGTTCTACTTAACGCCAGTTCTTTGACTTCCCGATACGACCCGACGTCTGCCTTTTTCTTGATCTGGTCCAAATAGTTAACTCTCGGCCTTCCTCTTCCTCTCCTTCCTTCAATTTTCCCCTTCATTATCTTTTGTATTAGATCGTCGTGTCGTATCAAATGACCTATCATTTTCCCTCTTCGAGTTTCTTATAGGACTTGTTATACTGCACTTGAATTGTAATAATGCTGTGATACGATGTATAATACTTATTGGCGACTTTACTTCCAGTCACAGCGGGTAACTTTTAATGAGGGGTGACATGGAAACCTTTAAATTAAAACTATAGGGTCCCGTAAAACAAGAAGGTCAATCCGGTAAAGGGTACAATTTATAACAATGAACTATGTATAATTTAAATAGTTGCTGCTTGCTGCTTTGGTTCCACTTGTATAATAATCTTAACTGTAGTTTGTTATTATGATATAGTACACGAAAAAAAAATATCAACAGTAGCCCAAACATTAGCTGATTGATGTAACTAAATCGGAGGACTGACAAACTGAGTGCTACTAAAATAGGTTTTGTATAATTTTGGTTACTACAAAGCACAATTTAGCTATTTATCTATTTAAACTTTATTGCACAAAACAAAAGTCAGTACAAAGCGCGAACTTAATGCCTAATGGCATTCTCTACCAATCTTATTTCTCAAGAAGTTAAACTAGTTGAGAAGGCAAACAATGGTTACGAAACCCTGAAACGAACTATCTTTCACTAACCCCACACACCCTGACATCGGATTGAATTTATGATGACTCAAGACATCCAAGCGGACTAATGTAACTGCCCGTAAACCTGTCACCTGTCCGCTGATTTGATTTGTGGGAGTAAAAATGAGGCAACTTGAAAGGGAGCATGATATCTTTACTACACTTCTGTGGCTAACCCGAAGGATGTCTGTTCAGCTATGAAAATTATACAAGCTATTGTTGTACAAAAAAATGACAGTTTGTTGCCGTTTTTAGGGTTCCGTAGCTCAAAAGAAAAAAGACCCTTGAAGCCGTGAAAAAATCAAACTTCTAAGTTAACATAAAAAAGATACGCCGAAAAAAACGTGTATTATGACACTTTCAAAGGTATGAGTATATAGTAGATTGTACGACAAGTGCATAAAACGCATCATTTTACACGAGACGTTTATCCATCCGAGCGAGCTTGCGAGCGAGGATGAATATAAAGTCGAGTGTAAAATGCGTTTATGGACGAGTTGCACACTCTACTTTTCACTTTGATTGCGAGGAAATAAAACTGTATCATGTAAATAACATATATACACATATCATGTATAGGTACTTAAAAACAAATTTAATTAAAATTCAATGAGAAATATTTAAAGTAATAGTTTAAAAAGTAATAAATGATAGTAAATAAAAGTTACAAGTTTATTTCAAGAAGTTTTATTGTGTACTTTGGCTGTTGGTATCTTTGCCTTGGTCTTAGAATACGAACAAAACGAAATAAAATAAAGAGTTAAATGCTGTTCCAGACCTTCCGATCCGATCCGATTTATCAGAAGAAATCGGATAATGTGTTGTAGTGCAATTGTTAGGATCTTATACACATTATATGATTTGTTCCGATAAATCGGACCGGATCGGAAGGTCTGGAACGGGTTTTATTGTATGAAGTTTTATGTTTTTTTTTTTACTGTCTATTAAGGACCTTTTTCGTGTGGCTGTTGGACCGATCGCCTTGGTCTTCGACGACGATTTTACTTTATGCTCTAGAGCATAAAAAGCAATTTTATGTCGCCTTCGCACAGCATAAAGTCGAACTTTTAGAGCAAGAGAAGTGAAAAAGTATTTTCGGTTGACCTAGAACTATGAAGTAGGTAACCGTCTACTACAAGTAAATCTGAAAACTATACATTTGTAATTAAATCATAAAAATTAAGTCTTTATTTCAAGTACGTTAAAACAGTTTTCCAATGGTAAAGTAAAGTTTGTCTTAGCTCAGTACAGTTTATCTTTTCGTCAGGTATTTATTTCATAGTTCGTACGGATCCCTCAGTGCGCGAGTTCGATTCGCACTTCACTGGGTTTTTTTTAATACACGGAGGTGACGAACGTTTTATCCGTTGTATAAATATTTTCGTAATTTTCAGTATCTTGTAGACTTTGCTGTTTTTTTCAATTGTTATCAAAATGTTTGCTTTTATGAATAGGCCATAAATGAGGACAGAGTAATCAGGTGGCTAAATGCTCAAATAATCTTAATCACCCAACTTAGCTCATTTATTTACTTAGTTCATTTGTGTTGTGTTTATCGTTCATTGTGTAGTAACAAATTCTTTATTTTCTTCACAGCATAACTGTGACACTCGACTCTTAGTCCCGCGAGAAATGCTGTCACTTTTCATTCAATACAGTGCGAGCAAGAAAGGTGAAGAAAATTTGAGAGACAAGCGAAGCAAGATATGCTAACCCGGCTGTTTAAAATTATTTTATTTTATTTTTACTTTTGCAATTCATAAGCGTGTAGCACAAAATATATCGACGCTTAAGAATCAAACGGGTCTAGGTACGTTATGGTATTACGGGGCTACGTTTCTAAACGGGTCATTGTCAGTTCAAAAAACAAAAGGTATCTCTTCGGTGGCCAATAGTTAACAGCGTATGTGCATAGAAGTTATGCTTTTAACACGCAAGCCCATAGAAAGGGAAACGTCGTTTATACTTTTGATCGGAAAACTAGACGTGTCCACCAAAAAGACGCGAACCTAAATCTGACAATGACCCAAACAGCAGCTGAACACGACCGTTAAAGTTGTGCCGTAGCTCATTAGCTGCCTATTGACAGATGATGAGAGATGACAGTAAATATCATGGTAGTTATCTCAAAAAGATAGCGGTAAGCGCGGACATACGCAGTGACAACCTTTAATGTTGAATGCCAACATGAACATTCAAGCCTTTTTGTCAAAATTCCAGATAAACACCAATTGGTATCAAAAAATTTTTTGAAGTCTGCAATAACCATCAAATAATTATATTATGCGCTGAGCGTGAACGCCTGTATGCACGAATGTTCTGCTTCAAACGGCTTTTTTTAGACTTGAACTGTATAACTGGGCTGGTTACCCCTTTGTACCAGTAGGCGGACTTTGTGTGAAGTATAAAGCTACAGACGCCCACTAGTTTACCTTAAAGATGTTATGATGGCAAGGAGGTGGGCGATGGCGGTGAGCGTAAATACGCTGACGTTAACATTGAGCGTCTTTAAGAACGGACAGAAGGTACAATTTGTTACTCTAGCTTACCTTAAAGGGATTATTATGGCGCGGTGGCGGTTTATGGCGATGGTGGTGAGCGTAAATACGCTGACGTTAACATTGAGCGTCTTTAAGAACGGACAGAAGGTACAATTTGTTACTCTAGCTTACCTTAAAGGGATTATTATGGCGCGGTGGCGGTTTATGGCGATGGCGGTGAGCGTAAATACGCTGACGTTAACATTGAGCGTCTTTAAGAACGGACAGAAGGTACAATTTGTTACTCTAGCTTACCTTAAAGGGATTATTATGGCGTGGTGGCGGTTTATGGCGATGGCGGTGAGCGTAAATACGCTGACGTTAACATTGAGCGTCTTCAAGAACGGACAGAAGGTACAATTTGTTACTCTAGCTTACCTTAAAGGGATTATTATGGCGCGGTGGCGGTTTATGGCGATGGTGGTGAGCGTAAATACGCTGACGTTAACATTGAGCGTCTTCAAGAACGGACAGAAGGTACAATTTGTTACTCTAGCTTACCTTAAAGGGATTATTATGGCGCGGTGGCGGTTTATGGCGATGGTGGTGAGCGTAAATACGCTGACGTTAACATTGAGCGTCTTCAAGAACGGACAGAAGGTACAATTTGTTACTCTAGCTTACCTTAAAGGGATTATTATGGCGCGGTGGCGGTTTATGGCGATGGCGGTGAGCGTAAATACGCTGACGTTAACATTGAGCGTCTTCAAGAACGGACAGAAGGTACAATTTGTTACTCTAGCTTACCTTAAAGGGATTATTATGGCGCGGTGGCGGTTTATGGCGATGGCGGTGAGCGTAAATACGCTGACGTTAACATTGAGCGTCTTCAAGAACGGACAGAAGGTACAGTTTGTTACTCTAGCAAGTACCTTAAAGGGGTTATTATGGCGCGGTGGCGGTCGATGGCGATGGTGGTGAGCGTAAATACGCTGACGTTGATGTTAAGCTTCTTCAAGAATGGAGATAAGGTACAGTTTGTTACTCTAGCTTACCTTAAAGGGGTTATTATGGCGCGGTGGCGGTCGATGGCGATGGCGGTGAGCGTAAATACGCTGACGTTAACATTGAGCGTCTTCAAGAACGGACAGAAGGTACAGTTTGTTACTCTAGCAAGTACCTTAAAGGGGTTATTATGGCGCGGTGGCGGTCGATGGCGATGGTGGTGAGCGTAAATACGCTGACGTTGATGTTAAGCTTCTTCAAGAATGGACATAAGGTACAGTTTGTTACTCTAGCAAGTACCTTAAAGGGATTATTATGGCGCGGTGGCGGTCGATGGCGATGGTGGTGAGCGTAAATACGCTGACGTTGATGTTAAGCTTCTTCAAGAATGGAGATAAGGTACAGTTTGTTACTCTAGCTTACCTTAAAGGGGTTATTATTGCCCGATGGCGGTCGATGGCGATGGCGGTGAGCGTAAATACGCTGACGTTAACGTTGAGCGCTTGCACGAATGGACAGAAGGAGCACATGAAGTGAGGCAGCACCCATCGCTGTAATAGCGCCGCTTGGAACTGTGGACAAGTAAATCAATAAATAAATATCAGATCTATCCCGTCAGGTCCGTCCCAAATTAAGGCACTGTAGGCTTGTGGAAGACGATGATATTCATATTTATGTACTAGCTTTTGCCCGCGACTACGTCCGCGTGAAACTTGGAAGTATGGAAGCAACCTCGTACAACACGATAGATATCCACCTAATCACCTTAATTAATAAATGGGATTATTAAAAGCGCCTAAGCAAATGTAAGAGCAATTGTGCTTTTGGTATACTAATTACATTTCCTACAGGGTCATCAATGTCATCATGAATTACTTACTCACTTTTCAATCTTTTTAGGGATAATTTCCAGGATGAAAACTATCCCATGTCCTTCCTCGTAACTTAAACTATCTCCATGCCAAATTTAATCAAAATCGATTCAGCGGTTTAAGCGTGAAGAGGTAACAGACAGAAAGAGACACACTTTCGCATTTATAATATTAGTATGGATTTATATTTAAATATCAGACCTATCAAACTAGTCCCAAATTAAGGCCCTGTAGGCTTGTGGCAGACGAAGATATTCATGTTAATGTATCTCTGGATAAAGGGTTGACGCCAGCTGACTTTTTTTTTTAATGCGTATTAGCGGCTGTGAGAGCAAGTTAAAGTCAATTTACTAGTTTCACGGTAACTGAGGTGCAGGCTGAAAGGTTCTTAATGGAATCCATGACCGTTACCACAGAATTAACACAACAGAAGGTAAATGTTTAGAATGAAGTGAAAAACGTTACTGCTTGAATAAAAATAACAACAGATGGTTCTTACTATTTGATCTTTGGAATAGCCTGATAACTTTCGTGGTATTGATATCATATTTTATCAAGCGTGGTTCGGGGTAAGTACATAGTCAGACGGTCTCTTGATCATTGGAAAACTCGTCTGATGACTGTATTTTATATATGGTTTGTATAAAATGCTACGCAACCGAGTGGTTATGAACCTGCGCCGATGTTTCCCGAACAATGGCGAAGCTGAGCAACCAGGTGCGTGGGCAATTTACGACACAATGAGGCATAGGAAAATTTTACTTCTATTATAAAAAATCTCGATTTGTATTGAAAATCAGTATTCTATGGCGAGGGGTCAAGATTTTAGGAAAAATCTTACTGAGATGATGCAGGATCGCCTTTTGTTTTGTCTGGCGCCATCTGATAGTCATAATTTATTTGTCCACTCATCATGCTGAAACAGCTGCACTTTCAGCCAATCTTCTGTTCTATCTGACATTGCATTTTATGGTTCTATTATTATTTATAGTTGTAGTTATATATTGAGTGTATGTTTTTATTGACGATCATAATATCAAGATTCATGTAAATTAAATTAGGATAATTTATAATGTAATTTGTTATTATGAAATAAATAAATCTAATCTAAATCTATGGTACAGAGGATAGATCCACATCCAAAGAAAACAGGCAACTTTTAGTTGTCAAATAAAGTATGATTTTATTCATGAATAGTTTCCACCACTCCACTGAAACAAATATCAACACTACAGTCTGTAGTAAAATTCAAAATAGGTTACCATCTTTAACCGCATGGCGCCGAGCCCAAAGATAAATCGGTGTTGCATTTGACTTCCCCTACAGTCAGAATCTCAGAGCTCCAAACTGGCTTTTAACCTATATGCAGCTGTTAGAGTGCAGGTTAAAGTCATTTTGAGGCAGTTACTTAGTTAGCCTGTTGAAAAGTCCTAAATGGAAGACTGTGACTGTTATTTATCGACGTCCGTCGTGAGAAACAAAACTCAATTCCAAGCTACGCCGTCATGAAATGAAGTTTTGCACTTTACGTTGTGCTATGTAATAATTAATGGCACGATGATGTGTGTTCTGTTTTTAATTTTCTATGTTCTATGAGCTGCAGTCTGTATAATCCTTATGGCAAGGACTATAAAAAAAAATGGTCTTCGAAAAATTGTACCAAGCCTAATTTATGGAGGTATTTATAATAATTTACCTGGTTTGGTAACAAACACAGTAATACATAAGACCATAATTATTCGGGAGTGGCGGGCGGGTTTCAGTAGCTTTGTGTGCTTTACAAAGTGGATTAGCTCAGTTCAAAAAGTAAAATTATTCTTACCTACAACAGGGCGACTATCTGTTTGGTCGAATGTTACGACTCGACGACGTCTGAGTTACATGATAGACTTACGTCGTAAATTTCTTTTTTGCGTAGCTGCCGATTAAGATATCGCTTGACTAAAGTATACCTTAGTTTTTGCTATGGTTTAGTACCTCCTACATATTGTGACGGTAAACGGTAATAATACCGTACATATTATTTGAACCAACATCAAAAGATTGACAGTTATTTTAAAGTGAGGGCAATCATTTATATTTTAGCTTAAGGACTATCAATTTAAAGGTTAGGGGCTGATGGTATAAAAACTACGAGAATCAAATATAATTAAATTTCAATTGTTCGTAAAATAAATTACGTATTTTACCTAACATGATCTTTACAAATTTATAGTTTTCAATTTTGATAATGGTCCTTACGACTTAGGTGGGAAACTCAGTTAATTACAAATGTTGATTAAGTTTACTAAATTTACACTAATATCCTTTTTTTTTATTATATTTTAAATCAGTTTTCAATGCAGAGACGACGACGACTTCTTGACGACGCGGTTGGCGCAGTTTGCACCTGCCTACTTAGTTGGCGGTAGGTCAGGGCAAATATTTGTGTGATAAACTGGAATATTTGTTTCTGGGTCATGGATATTATATTATTATATATTATGTATTATATATATTACGTATATCGTCGTCTAGTAGGTACCTATACAAGCTTTGCTTGGTCTGGGACTAGGTCGCTTTTTGTAAAATTGTCCCTTAATATTTATTTATTTATTATGTCAGGAAAACTCTGTAGAATAAATGCAGTAGAAATAAGAGCATTGAGAAGCAGTGGTGTAAAACTATGCGACAGGCTAAGAAATAGTGTAATAAGGGAACGCTGTGGTGTTAATGACGATGAAGTCACTAGAATTGAGAAAGAGATGCTTAGTTCGTTTAGGCATGTAGAGAGGATGCATGAAAAAAGATTTACGAAACAAATCTACGAGGCGAATGTGAATGGAAATGGAAGGCCTAGACGAACGTTTCTTGATCAGATAGGAGACGTTCTGAAAAAAGGGCAAGTTAAGAAAAAGTACTCTAAACCGACGAGCATGCATGAAGAGGTTAATGAATGTTGATGAAGCGAAAGATGTGTGTCAGGACCGTAGCAGGTGGAAAGATGTGGTCTCTGCCTACCCCGTTGGGAAAAAGGCGTGATTTTATGTATGTAGGAAAAGTTTTAACAGCGCGATGCAGAGTTTATTTATTTAAACTTTATTGCACAAAACAAAAGTCAGTACAAATGGCGGACTTAATGCCAAATGGCATACCAGTCAACCATAGGGCCAAACAGAGATACTAGAAGTTGGTGCAAATCGCAAATCTATTTGATCAGACAGCATCTAGGGTAAAAGTATGATTTGTAATAGGGTTTGTACAATATATTTGATGGTAAAATATTATTTATCCACTCATTAGTTACAAACGGCTGGACGTTTTCTAACTAATTTTGGTACAGGGATAGCTAAACATCCAAAGATGGTTGTCGGGTACTTTTTACCCGACTGCGATAAAGAAAAAAGTATTACGTGGACGACGTTGCCTTTCTTCTAGTGACTAAATAAAAGTCTCCCAAATGCTAATGTCAATAAATCCTATGGATTAAGTTTTTCTTGTGAAAAACCAGCCAACCAATTAAGAATGAACATTAAATGTGCCGAACAATTCAGTAGACAGTCCAGTGAGCCCTTAATGCCAGTCATTCTGTTCACAGAATGGCTGGTTGTAACCATTAGAATTCATTGCGAAGTAATTAAGCAAGTAGTTAATTAATTGTTACACTTTTTCACAACTATGTTTAATGTATCACTAGCTTTTCCCCACGGCTCCGCTTACGTAGAAATTGCGAAATAATCGTATATATTTACGATTAAGTGATCTTTTACGATTTGACTAACCTGTTGTGTAATCGAATCAATTTATTCACATTTTCCAGGTGAACCCTTTTTCACAAAAACATATTAGGGTATCCAGCTGGTTAAAAACCATATACTTATTCTTATTGACGTGATACGAACACAAACAAATTTGATTAGAAAATTGATAATAAATTATAATGTAATGGATACTTATGCCATATATAAAGGAAAACGTGCATCATGCTCTTAAGATTTCTCCTGAAATCATGATGGACAGAGCTATAGAGAATCGTATATGTTTTTCTCTTTTTTTAATAATGGTATACTTGAATACAGTCTAACTTATTGCCACAAAATTAGGCTGATAGAACATTTACGCTCAGACCTTCTCAACTTGAGGTTATCTTTGTAAGAAAATGCCCTGTTTAAGCACGGCTTAAAGATTATGTGAAATCACAAGTTTAGATATCGTTTTTCAGTAGAGATATTCCCATCCCAAGAAGGGGCATTACTGGTCTAGTTTTTCATGAAATGTTCTGTATTCTGTGATCTAATTTCCATCCCCTTGCCGAGACCACTCGGGTCTTTTAAATAAATGCTTCGTACACTAAATATACATGTGTAAGTACCAGACTTGCAGTACTGCATATCGTCAGCAGGATTTTTAAAGTTATTTTGTACCGATAGCACAGCCATAGTAAATTACACACAATACTGTTGTAAGTATACGCATAAAAAATAACACTAACTTTTAAGTTACACAATGAAAATTGCTTAACACCCCAAACGTAAATAAATAATATTTTACAAACATTATAATTACTACAAAAAAAAAATTGAAAAAATACTTCTGTTTTTGGCACGCCAAAATCGTCCTTTCGAAATGTTTTTTTTTTTTATTATAAAACATACGTACAGCACTAATTATAAACAATGGTTGTCCGTACAAAAGTTGTACAAAGATCTGGATAACATTGTTATCCCTTCCAGTGGCAGAAACCGGGAGCCGGACCCCACGTCAAGTGGCAGGCATCCGGGAGCCGGACCTGACAAAACAAGCCGTTGAGTGGCAAGGTTTCTGATTGCATGACAGGAGAAGTGGCACAGCCATCTTGGCAAAATATACCGTTAAGTGGCGGGCCTCCCACGGGTGGTCACGCGAATTTCCGCATGTTACAAAAAATATCTTTTCTCAAAAAAAATGTACACATGTTGTATATAAACTATATATCGTTGGATTCATCATAAAATGCCATATTTATTGTATAGAAATTAATGCCATTCCATTTATAGAAATTTTGCTAGTCTTGATCAATCGTCGAATGACTAAATTTTAACCACTTTATGTATAAAAATAACTATAATTAGGAAAAAAAACAGTGATACGTAGAAAAAACTAATTTAATGGCAAATCTATATATTTATTTACACCTATAACCCTTTTTATTACACCTCACTATACAATATTTTCTAACCACAAGGTTTTTAAAATGCTCACGGCTCGGCGGTCGACGCGTAATGGTCGGGGGGGTCGGGAAGATGACGCAATTTCTAACGAACTTTGCTTTGCGCGTCAATTCGACCGTTAGTGAATGCCGTCCTTGCTTATTGACGAATGCATCTTACAAGTGTGAGCAAGCAAAATATAGTTTTGACGGTTTTATTTCGGGTGCGAAATAAGACATCGCACAGGGTCCGGGAGCCGGATCCTGCCACCCAACGGCTTGTTTTGTCCGATCCGGCTCCCGGATCTCTGCCACTTGACGTTGGGTCCGGCTCCCGGTTCCTGCCACTTAACGGTAAATTTTGTAAAATAGACGCGCCACTTCTCCTGCCATGCAACTGGTGGCGCTGCCACCTGAAGGGTTATGTAACTTTTTAAAAAATGATATAAATTTTCTGTAAAAAAAACCGGCGTTGGGTTTGACATGATTTAAATTAACAAGGGATAATTTTGGTGTACCAAAAAACAAAAGTTTTATTCCATTATTATTAGTTTTTGTAGTAATTACTTATTAAGTAAACTAAAGCCGGCGAAACATATAAAGTCTTGCATTGCTTATCTATGGAGGAATCGGAAGTACTTCAAGGAATTATTTATGTTAAAAGCGATACAGTTTTCAACTGAACATTTGCGATGAATCTAGTATATCGTCATAGGCCCAGATGCACACCGGTTAATCAGCGAAGGATTGCAATAAAGCGAAACCCTACCTTTGCACTTTATGTATGGCAAAAACTGGTTTATTGCTGAATTGCTAAAATTCTCAAACTGCTATTATCTAATTTCCATGCTTTTATCGTAAACCGCTGATAAACGTAAGTACTTTTTTTTTCTCCGGTTTTCTCTTAGCGGTATCGTGGCGTCAAATATATTGACAACGCGGTTGGCACAGTGGTTAAGCAACTGCCTACTGAGCCGACCGTCCTGGGTTCGAATCCCAGCAAGGTCAAATATTTGCGTGAAGAACTCGAATACGAGCCTGGGTCATGGATGTGGTTTGTATTTAAGTATGTTTATCGTCTACTATAGCTTACTGTGGGACTAGATTCATTCGTGTGAGGTTGTCCGATATTTTATTCATTTATTTCTATTGTTGGTAAAGCCCGAATGAAAGCCTTTTTTATTACCTATATTTTGTACCTTTTTTGTTCATGAAGAAAACGTAAATAGGGCTGTTCTGGCTTTATCAACATTGCCTTAAGGGAGGAAATCCGTTGGGAATCGGGTGCTGTGAATGTCACGCCACAGCCTCTTCGTCCAATTCTGTAATATTGGGAACCCCTCTGTTAGGTCTCTGAGTCGCATCTGCGCTTCCAGTTTATACTCAGTACGAGTATGTATGTAGCAGCATAGAGTAAGGAATTATATTATAAGAGTCAGTCACCACGTACTTCGGTCGAATAGTTCTGCTACTCCACACAAGATGGAGTGACCATATCTGTATAGTGTCTGATCAATGATAGCAATGCCTGCTGGAGTCGGTCAAACTGACATCACCCATTAATGGACAAAGTGAACGAAGCGTCCCGCGTCAGCTTGGCGAAAAAATCTCACGTATACTATATCCTGTTCGGAAGTCCAGATGTTAGGCTGTTCTCGCCTACAAGCCGCATTTCTTAACTGATTCTCGAGAAATTTAGTGTACGTGAAAAAAAAATTCAGACAAATCGAAAAATGATCGCGAGCTCTAAGGCCCACAGAGTAACTAGTAAAGTGAAGATATTAAAATATGATTCATGATTTCTGGTATTAACCCTACTAAATTCCAGACTAAGAATGATGAATTAATCTCGGTCTGAGGATTTGTGGCGACTAAAAAACAATGACCCGCTCGTATTTAAGCGAATATCTCGACAAAGAGAACTCTTTGTTCTCTTTGTCTCTACGGTCCTAATATTAAGCAGTGGAACCTAAATCAAAGCTTATACAAATTTAATTATAATTTAGGAGTTAAGTTAAGTTTGCACCTGGTATGTATGGCGCCGCATACAAATGAGGTGCAAAGTAAACGCAACCGATCACGTTTGTTGTATGGGAGCCCCACTTAAATGTTTATTTTATTAACCCCCGACGAAAAAAAGAGGGGTGTTATAAGTTTAACATGTGTATCTGTGTATCTGTGTATCTGTGTGTCTGTCTGTGGCATCGTAGCGCCCAAGCGGATGGACCAATTTAAGCGCGGTTTTTTTTAATCGAAAGACTTTTCCGTCGAGATGGTTCTTAGCTATGTTTGGTGGAAGTAGGACCATTAGTTTCCAAGATATTCAGCTTTAATTGGAACAAGTGACAAGATCTCAGCCAATATTGAAGCCAAGGATTCCAAATTTTGGTTAAATGTTAGGTATTATTAGCATTTTCTATATCACTTACTAAATGAAGGTCTCATGATGACCAGGTAGTTGTTAATGGATCTCAGCCAATATTGAAGCGAAGGATTTCAAATTTTGGTTAAATGATAAGTATTTTTAGCGTTTTCCATATCACTTACTAAATTAAGGTCTCATGATGATCAGCTAGTTGTTAATGGATCTCAGCCAATATTGAACCTAAGGATTCCAAATTTTGGTTAAATGTTAAGTATTATTAGCATTTTCTAAATCACTTACTAAATGAAGGTCTCATGATGACCAGGTAGTTGGTAATGGATCTCAGCCAATATTGAAGCGAATAATTCCAAACGCTGGATAAATGTTGTTTTATCAGCATTTTCCTTATCACTCACTAAGTGAAGATCTCATGATAATCATCTAGCAGGGCTGGACTAAGCGTGGGCCCCCTCCCCTATAAGGAGAACATTATTATGGTACAAGTCCTGCATCTCGGACTGGGTCCCTAGACTAGCTGGGCCCCTAGGCCCGGACCTTGTGGGCCTAGGGGTAAATACGGCCCTGTCATCTAGTTGTGAGAGGATCTAAGCCAAGAATTTCAAATGTTGGTTAAATGTTAAGTTTTATTAGCGTAATCAACTATTTAATAAAATTTTGACAGTACAATAATTAGGTACCATGCAGCTGAAGATGGCCGTAGGAACTCCTTAACAGCACAGAATAAACCCATGGGGTTTGGGCTCGTCTGATTGTTCTTGATGGGCAATTAACGTTTGTGTAAGAAAGTACAGTCGATATTAAACCGAGTCTCAGAAAAACTTTTTTAATTTCTGTCACAATACTGGGCCACTGTTTCTAAGTTTTGCAATTCTGCTAAAGCTGAATTGTCATTAGGACTATTGAACAGGTTCCTTTGATTGAGGTCACAAATAGCAACCCCTTGCAAGATTTTAACGTGACTAAAGGACACGTAAGCTTTAGCAAAAGTACTCGCCTAAGTGAATAACAGCTTTTTAGGTTTCTGTAGTCAACAAGGAACCCTTATAGTTTCACCATGTCCGTCCGTCCGTCTGTCTACGGCTTAGCAGAGACATAGTGGAAGAATAAATTTTTAAAAACTATTATTGTGTACCTGCCCTACACGTAAAAAAGTGGGGATGTAATTTTTTTTAACGGTTTATCCCGTGGTGTGGGTTATCGATGATTAGGTCTTTCAAAACTAATTCAAGCTACCTAGCATCAACTACAATTTTTATGGAGCTAAGTAAGCCACCTATTTGGATCCTGTAGAATGGAAACCTGGTTCTGTTTTAGGCCATAAATAGCAGGTTCTTTCAACTCATCCAGTGCATTTAAAGTATATATTTTGATTGTCTTGGCTAATAACTTAGCCATTTTGTCATTATAAGCATTAACTAATTTGACTTTAACGATTTTTTCCCAGAATGTTGCTAAAGGCAAATTTCAATCTTAGAGAAGACGGCTTTCGTTACCACATGCTTGGGATCCTGTTGTCGTACACATAGTTAAGGATCAAGCTCGAGGAAAGACTGGAAACTATGGACCTTAAACGGTGTAAAACCAAAAAAGTGTTAAATGTAGAAAATTCCGGAAAAAAACTTCTGTTTGTTTAAAAAATATGAAATAAAATAAAATTAAAAATTTAAAAAACCCCCGACATAGCCTGTAAAAAGAAAGAAATAAAATCTACGAAATGTGCCTTTACAATGAACAGTAGAAAAAGAATCCAAGCTTCGTTGCGTCGGGGGACCGCTAAGTAGGTAAATCAGGTAAATGAAATGCAATGTACTTTTAAAATCGTAGTGGGAAGCCCCAAATAAATTCATTCAGAAAAAAAATACTTTCCGACAAATGAAAATTTGGCGATACGTTACAGATGGAGAAAAAATTATCGGAGTTATGATAGGATACCGTACTAAATATTGCATATACCTACATACTTAATGTAAGGCTTGTCCGCGACGCTGGTAAGGGTTTTGATGATATAATTGAGGTACGTAATCCTTAATTTTATTAAAACTTTCGTGAGACATATTTAATTATTGTATTAAGCGGTTTACACTCACGTGAAATTGCCAGGAACGGCCCGACATGTTTGTGCTTTTGCACATGTGCGTGCGCCATCGGCGCGCGCGCTCAGAGCGGAACGTCGGTCAAAGTATCAGCAGTGACGAGTTTGCCGCGGCGGTGTACGGGCAGCCGTCCCTGATGAAGGGCTCCATACGAGTTCGAAACATGTCGGGCCGTTCCTGACAATTTCACGTGAGTGTAAACCGCTTAATACAATAATACGTAATCCTTACCAGTATTAGCCAAGTTAAAGGTTTATTTAGGTTATTGTCGGTTCATTTAAATTAAGCTAAAAATAACAGCTGGCGTCCGCACCTTACTCACGCTAATAACCCATTTAGAAGTAAAAGTAATCAACAAAATTTCAATTTAGCCGCCTAACCCGTAATACTGACTATTCCGAAAGGATTTCGTGTCAAAAACGCTGTCAAGGTTCGCACGCTTAAAAAACACGGTTAAAAAGTTATTAGAACGAGAGTTATTAAGAACCAGAACCCGAGAGAGAGATCCGAGACGGTGTCAAAAGCTTTAGTATGATCAAATAGAAAGAAAAAAAAATGTTTATTCCAATAAAATCACACACAGACAGGACATTATTGGCATAACAGTGTTCTATTAATTATCGTATGCTGATTAGAGATGTTTTCAATAAGTCCAGCAATGTGTGCGTTAAAGAAAAGGGCTTTGACTCAGCATGGTGCTGCAATTCGCAAACAAAGCAAACTGCAACGCTGTTATTCTGTCAAAGCCTAACAGGGAGCCCGATTTAAAACAAGGCAACGCTACAAAACACAGCGACAGTTAGAAAACAAACAAATATATAAATAATCATAATATCATTATAAAACAAAAAAAAACCATACCAAATAAAATACCAGTACTGCCACCGTCCATTTAGTATATACTTTTTTTTTAAGTTTAAATTTTAAAGTAATAAAGCTCATATATATTCTAAAAACAAACTTTAGGTCATGGGTGTAAATTTTGTGTATGTTTATTAAAGAAAGTGTTTAACGCCGTCTAGTACCTAGTACCCTTAGTAAGTACAAATCCTGGTTATTGTTAAAAACGGACATGAAATCCGAAACCCTTAATAATCCAGTGAATAAAGGGGTTTTACCTTACAAACGGTCCGGTACTTTTGAATTTTTGATATGTCGTCTAGGATGGTTAGTGAGTGTTTAAAATGCAAATGCACAACTCCCGCTCCTCCGCGCCCACCGCCATATTAAAAAACTCGGAAAAATAATATGTTGTAATTTTGTCAATTTATGAAACATGTAATGTATCATTTTTTCACTCACACAGTAACAATGCGATGATCGATACACAAAGAATAACAGACAGGTTGCTTGGGTGTTAGAGTACGAGGGTGACGGTAACCTTTCCGTCACCCTCGTACTCTAAAAAAGAAAGAAATAAAATCTACGAAATGTGCCTTTACAATGAACAGTAGAAAAAGAATCCAAGCTTCGTTGCGTCGGGGGACCGCTAAGTAGGTAAATCAGGTAAATGAAATGCAATGTACTTTTAAAATCGTAGTGGGAAGCCCCAAATAAATTCATACTTACAATTTTGCGTTGAAAAATATATTTCACTTCACTTAGGTTAGGTACTTAGCGGTCCCCCGAACGCAACGAAGCTTGGATTCTTTTTCTACTGTTCATTGTAAAGGCACATTTCGTAGATTTTATTTCTTTCTTTTTACAGGCTATGTCGGGGGTTTTTTAAATTTTTAATTTTTTCTGTTGTTAGTATTTGTTGTTATACTGGCATCAGCAGATATACATGATCTGTGAAAATTTCAACTGTCTAGCTGTCGCGGTTCCTGAGGTACCCTGGTGACAGACGGACAGACAGGCACACAGACGGACGCACAGCGGAGTCTTAGTAATAGGGTCCCGTTTTTTACCCTTTGGGTACAGAACCGTAAGAAAAGGACAGTCCCTTCTACTTCGTTCTACTTCTACCCTTAACAGATTGTAGGTATCTACTGTTAAAATAGCTAGTGAGAAATTACTCACATTAGCTACAACTGTTTTCTCGCAAGTCTTACCGAGAATGTCTTTAGACTTAAATAAGCTTAAACTTTGGAGCTAAGCAAGACTTGTTTACGCAAACATTAATCCTGGTATTAATGTGTGGTTTGCAGCGCGGGCCGCAGACTAGGTGATTCATGTGTAATGCCTGTTAGGGTTTACATTAGATAGTCCTAATTTAAACTATATATATATATACCCGCGACCTTTGTTTCTCCCGAGCCCTGACTCCTGAGCTACCGCAATCTTACGCACGTCGTGAAATTGAGCAGTGTTATAATTTACGATAACAACATTATTATAGTTCGGTGAATACAGACTACTAGGGGTGACCTTACAAACGGCCCGGTAGTTTTGAATTTTCGAGCGGTACCCTCTTCATATTTTTGCTCATATCTTCGTTTTGAAGCATTTTTGCTTAAGCTTAAGCTTTTTTCTAGCTAAAATACTCCTAAACGAAGATACCTATAAGCCAGAATTTTGATACATTTCTGGAAAATGGCAATGTGGTAACTACCTGTCCTAGAAATAAAATTTTAAATGTAAAATATAGTAAATTTAACTCTCTACAACATTGTCTCAGATTTTTTCTAGCTAAAATGTTTCTAAATGAAGATGTAAGCAAAAAATTGCAGTGCCGGTCCAGCGCGTTAACCTTTCCGTCACCCTCGTACTCTAACACCCAAGCAACCTGTCTGTTATTCTTTGTGTATCGATCATCGCATTGTTACTGTGGTGTATGAGTGAAAAAATTATACATTACATGTTTCATAAATTGATAAAATTACAACATATTATTTTTCCGAGTTTTTTAATATGGCGGTGGGCGCGGAGGAGCGGGAGTTGTGCATTTGCATTTTAAACACTCACTATAACCATCCTAGACGACATATCAAAAATTCAAAACTACCGGACCGTTTGTAAGGTAAAACCCCTTTATTCACTGGATTATTAAGGGTTTAGGATTTCATGTCCGTTTTTAACAATAACCAGGATTTGTACTTACTAAGGGTACTAGGTACTAGACGGCGTTAAACACTTTCTTTAATAAACATACACAAAATTTACACCCATGACCTAAAGTTTGTTTTTAGAATATATATGAGCTTTATTACTTTAAAATTTAAACTTAAAAAAAAAGTATATACTAAATGGACGGTGGCAGTACTGGTATTTTATTTGGTATGGTTTTTTTTTGTTTTATAATGATATTATGATTATTTATATATTTGTTTGTTTTCTAACTGTCGCTGTGTTTTGTAGCGTTGCCTTGTTTTAAATCGGGCTCCCTGTTAGGCTTTGACAGAATAACAGCGTTGCAGTTTGCTTTGTTTGCGAATTGCAGCACCATGCTGAGTCAAAGCCCTTTTCTTTAACGCACACATTGCTGGACTTATTGAAAACATCTCTAATCAGCATACGATAATTAATAGAACACTGTTATGCCAATAATGTCCTGTCTGTGTGTGCTTTTATTGGAATAAACATTTTTCTTTCTTTCTATTTGATCATACTAAAGCTTTTAACACCGTCTCGGATCTCTCTCTCGGGTTCTGGTTCTTAATAACTCTCGTTCTAATAACTTTTTAACCGTGTTTTTTAAGCGTGCGAACCTTGACAGCGTTTTTGACACGAAATCCTTTCGGAATAGTCAGTATTACGGGTTAGGCGGCTAAATTGACATTTTGTTGATTACTTTTACTTCTAAATGGGTTATTAGCGTGAGTAAGGTGCGGACGCCAGCTGTTATTTTTAGCTTAATTTAAATGAACCGACAATAACCTAAATAAACCTTTAACTTGGCTAATACTGGTAAGGATTACGTACCTCAATTATATCATCAAAACCCTTACCAGCGTCGCGGACAAGCCTTACATTAAGTATGTAGGTATATGCAATATTTAGTACGGTATCCTATCATAACTCCGATAAATTTTTTCTCCATCTGTAACGTATCGCCAAATTTTCATTTGGCGGAAAGTATTTTTTTTCTGAAAGCCGTTATATTTTCAGGATTTTATAAACATCGTTTTTTTACTCGCAAACTTTAATCTGTCAATTATAATTTCACAGACAAAATCACAAAAACGCACTTTTTAATCCTGTAACAAAATTCTATACTCTGTGGTACCCGCTACAGAACTTTAATAATCATAAGACATCTCTCTACACAACTCTAATAATTTCAAAAAGAGAATTTATGCTTATTTGTTGCTCACTGATTGGTTGAAATTACTTGTCAAAAATATTCACCAATCACGAGGTACCCGCCACGGCCATCGCGATCATGTTTTTTTTTTTTAATAGGTCAGTTTTAGTTGAACGAAAAAGGTTATTACATCAAAAATAAAAAATCATATTGGAGAATGACGATTAAAGTAAAAAATGTTTTTCTGAGTTTTGCTCGTATAAAAAGTATTGTATGCAATAGTTACACAATTAGGTCTTAAAGTCTCGTACCTTACATAGGCCACTCGGCAAGCCTCGTGACCTAAACGCGGTACTCGACTTTAAGAACCTCCATTGTGCAACGATTGCATAAAATACTATTTAAAGAATCCAGTAGGTTAGGTTAGGTTTGTTTTATAATTATTAAAAATTTGTGTTTCAGATAGGTAACCGAAATAGTACTTTGGCTTCATTGGCATCGGGTGAAACCGGAGTACTACGTAAAGTATATTTCTCCTGTATAGGGGATGGCAGGCAGGTCAGTAAGCTTGTATTTATTATGTTAATTTTCATAACGGAGGTGGCATAGCATAGTCGTTAAAACCCCAAGGCCAAAAAAAAAAACCCTTACCTGGAATGGAACAGCGAACAGCCCTATGACGATATCAGCGAGCGCCAAGTTCGCTATATAGCAGTTGGTCACACTCTGCATCCGCCGCGACGTGGCCACCACCCACATCACCAGGAAATTGCCAACGACGGCCAGCACCGATATCGAGCCGTACAGGAACGATAGCAGCACTATCATGCCCGTTGGCACGTCGTACAATGTTTCTGAAACAATGAGTCATGTTAGTTCATCAAGTGACTTCTTGGGTGTACCTAGAGAAGTGTCGTTTCCGAGAATATACGGAAATCTTCCTTATTTTATATGATGAGATAATATTGTTAAACTTAGCTCTCTTTTTGAAATTAATATTTTCAAAAAGAGATTTAGTTTTAGATTTTTTAGAGTTGAGTAGAGAGATGTCTTATGAATATTAAAGTTCTGTAGCGGGTACCATAGAGTATAGAATTTTGGTACATGATTAAAAAGTGCGTTATTGTGATTTTGTCTGTGAAATTATAATTGTCAGATTAAAGTACACGAGTATAAAAAATAGATTACGGGATGATAGATTTCGTGTAAGAATAAAACCAGACGGAAAACAAGATCGAGTATACAATTAATCAACTATATTTTGACAAAAGCCAATGTGACATCTAAATGGTTCAGACACAGAAATATATCAAGATAGAAGGAAAGAGTGGACGTACCTCGCGTGGCGAAATGTTGACACGGTGTCAACTTTGCTCGCCGCGAACATTAGTCAGCACCCGACCGCGGTCTGTGTGCGACGTCAGGTCTTAAAAACAAAATGGCTTGTTGCGCAATAATTAATTGTTCAAACACTTCCAATAAAATTGGAGCTGTTAATCGAGATATTTCCTTTCATTGATATGTACAATTTGTCCTTAAATATCTGTTATTAATTACAAAACTATTTATTTTATTATTTTCATCAAAACAGAGGCGGGCGGTTGTATCCAACGCTAGCTTTCCATCGGCGGCTTTAATTTGACGAGCCAACCTTGGCGTGCATTCAAAGCCAGCGATGTAAAAATAAGCTATTCAAACTATCGAGTCACGTTCAAGGTCGATTTCTCATTTTTTCTGTCAAAAGTAAGAATAGTGCTGCCATGTGCTGCTGTACACTGCGATTTTCTTATTCGATTAAAATCGATTTTGAGAACAGAGGAAATGATAATTACGTTCTTATTTATTATGCAGCTATATAATGTAAGTACATAGTGCAAAGCAAATATTATTGTGACTGTTTTTGTTTGTGACGGCGGCTGGGCCGCGGCGCTGTGCGGTGTGGGTGGCGATTCATAGAATCGGTGCCGTGTTCGAATCGATCTGTGAATCGATGTTTCTGAATCGTTTTCGCGCGGCTTATGTCTCTCATCACTAAATTACGCTCGTGACGTCAAAGTACCTACGCAAAATGTTACACGCTCGGTCTCCCTACAAATCGCTGAACTCTTTCCTTCTATCTTGATATATTTCTGTGGGTTCAGAACTAATTTATTATCTATCGGGCAATTTACTTAAATCTAAATTTAACAATCTTATATCATCAGGTCTGTAATTATAATTTAAATGCTGAAATAAGATCTTAGATATAGATTTTTCTGTCAGACTTTGCGAGTATTCAATCCAAATTCCAATAAATTGATTGACAGCTAAATTTTAGTAAGAAAACTCTACCTTAAATTTACACTTTAAAGCTTAAATTTGATGCTTTAACACCAAACATTAAAGAACGGATTATTTGATCAGTATTTTAGAGTCCTGCATTTGATAATAATCTTTTCCTAGCTATATTTCAGAATATTTAAAAACTATATACCTCGTTTCACAAATAGGTACTATTCTAAAATTCTTCAATTTCATTCCAAAATTCAGTATTGTTTGGTACTTCGTTGCTTTCCATTAAATAAAAGTAAAATTTCACAAACCCCAATAGATGACTTAATTAATGTTAGCAAACTTGGAATCTATTTAAAGATTCATCCCAGCAAAGAATCTTGGATCTAAACTTCCCTTTTCATTAAATTTGGTGGGATAGTCACCCGCAAACTTTCGTCCTTTCCACGCGAACTTTTTGTCCTCAGCACGTATTTCGGCAAATCTTTAAGGTTCATTCTGAGAGCCCAATCCTATGTGCGCAGCACACTTAAATATACGATCGCAAAGCATCTCGTACTAAAAAGAGTAACTTGAGAGGGCTGATGAGCAGACATCGAAATTTTGGGAGTGACAAAGGTTTGCTATATCGATAAATTCTTTAATCGATGCCTTAATTATATGGACTGTTGCCAGTTTCAAAGTCAGGTACTATGCTGGACACGATGATAAAGTAGGTTAGATTACCTAACCTAACCTACGTCTACAATCATTCATGTGTTTTGAAAAAAACACTGAAATGGATTCTTCAGTCAAGACCGAGACGTTTCACGTTCGAAAATTTTGGAACAAATCGGATCGTTTATTTTAACAATTGTAAACGGTAAATTCATTTTTAAATACAATACAATTTTGAAGAAAATATGATGATGACTGACATGTGAAAGCCCTTTTAAAATAAAGAAAACCTGAACTAAGAAATTACTCTGTTTCATCATTTATTCTTTCAATAAAATTATATTTTACGAACAAAACTTGATAACCACTAGTACAGGGATAAAGCATCGATAAGTGAATCTGTCGATATAGAAATCCCTACTCGTCATAATCAATGTTTCGACGTCTACTGATGAGTTACTGTAACGTTTGAAATTCAACGTTTGCGTCCCACTATTTGATTCAATTAAAATACCGTTTAAGACAAGAGTGATAGGAATCTACAAGAAATTCGAAGTTTGAACCTCCAGAGTAACTTCTCCGAAGTAATTGTTTCTGTCGAAATAACTGTAACATTTTAAATGACAACAGTTTATAGTACTTCTTATTCAAGGCGGCATGTGATGCTAAGCTATCGCCACTGTCGATGTTTCCTTATCTCTTTCAAATCAGATAATTTTTCAGTAAATGCTTAAGAAAAATACCTATTAAATAACGGCTTATTATTTACGCGGCGACAGAAAAATTAAAGAGCAGCAAACTATTTGCAACTAAAATAATAACTTGTCAGCGATTAAATATTTTGGCAATTATTTATATTAAATGAGCTTTAAAGTCTTTAAACTAAGGATATTTTAAAATTCAAATAATGGCAGCTACTTTAAGGTAGCAGAAATAATAAACAAGATTACTGAAATCATAGGCGAGGTTACTAGAAATAATGACTTGGCGACTAATATTAGCAGAAGATCCGACTCGGCCGGGTTAGGTTAGGTTGTTTTTTTTTTATATCCCTAAAAAGCGCTCCTTTTGTTTTTTTATGACCTTGATTTATTTTATATGCAATCTCCATTGAACAATTAGAGTAGGCCATTTTCAACTTTTTATCCGCTGTCATGTTTCCGCTTACTTAGTTAATTCAGTCGCCAAACTCGATGCTAGTTTATATTGAAACAAAGCCGAAAATTGATTACTTAGCTGCTACTTTTTACGTTATACTAGTCTCCGCAATTAGTCGCCAACTTATTATTTTTGCTACCCCCTTTAATTTTTTATAAATCCCTAAATCAGATTAATTTGTCGCCGCGTTAAATACATGCCTTAAATAACTGTAGGTATACATTTTTGTACCGTAATTAACCCCACAAAATTAGTTAGGTAACTTCAAAAGCGGCCACTTTAGATATGGGCACGTTTTTGGGAAAAACTTCAGAACGACAAATTGTATACAATAAATTTATAAATATTGAAGGTGTTTTTCCAGTTAGTAGACTCGTGCAATTGCGGAAAATGGGTCTTATTCAAAAGATATAAGAAAAAAACGGAAGTGGCGTTAGTTCGCTTCACTTGCCCTAAAAGTTGCCCTAAAAGTTTCTTTTTTTTTTATTCAAGATAGCCATGCATTTAACCTCGATTGCACCTGATGTTAAGTGACAATAAGGCCTAAGATGGAGCATGCTTGGCTAGAAGATGCCTATTCACTCTCGACTTGAACTTGAGTTACGCGGTTGGCTCGGTTTGTAGTGCCTACTGAGCCGGGGGTCCTGGGTTCGAATCCCGGCCGGGGCAAATATTTGTATGATGAACTCGAATATTTGTTCCTGGGTCATGGATGTTATCTATATGTATTTAAACGGTTTTATTTAGCTTGCCCTGTTTGTTTATTTGGGTCAAATTGTTACGCAGTCATATCTTCTTTGACAATTTTTGTTAGTTTCCTACTACTAGCGCCATCTAGTTTCTGGTATTCCTACAGGAACACTTGCGAGTATAGCGTCGGCCTAGATTTCGTACTACTAACGCCATCTAGTGGCGGCATTGTTCAAATACATCAGCAGATCGTTGCAGCTGGCAACACTGAATCGACATAGTTCGATGTCTTCTTAATCATTTAAGGATTAATATTCATAAATATTAAATAAAGGAGTGTTTTACTTTGTATCTAATCGTATGAATTATTTCATAATAAATCTCAATCAAATTAATCGTTTGTCTTTGGAATCGGGAAATTTCGCGATTGCGTGTGGGCATCTCTAGTGTTCCGATGGTTAGAGAAGCGCAGCGAACGGCAGCCAGTGCGTCCCCCGAGCTCTCGACGTGAGGACGTACTCATCTTCTCCCTCAGAGGCAGCCATTTTGTCTTCGAAAATGTGAGCACTCATATCTGGAGACATCCTAGACACAAAACCTACGATGACACAATAAACCATTCGGTGAGTGAGCCTACGTTGTCCAGAAGTGGTTAACGATGTTATTTCTCGATTTCGTATAATTATTTTCTAACGTGTTCTGTTCTCAAATTGTTACAGACATTTTTCTTTTCTTTCTTGTGGAAACACACACACAGCAGCCGATGTGACGGACGAATTTGCCTAACCCTGATTCTCGCCGGGTAAGAGAAATCACTTTTATTACGTAATCATTTCGACTAGCAATAGTACATTGGTTAGGAAGTGTCTGAGTGAATTTGTCGTGTACTTGTCTTGCAGGGTTTTGTCGTATGTCGATTGTTTGTTAAGACAAAGTATTATTTTCAGTGATAGCATTGGCTACCTACCTACGCTACCTACCTACGCTACGCGTAAAGGCTGGCTGTAGTAGCCAGATTGCAGAGGTGATTGAGCGGGTGCGTCGTCGGGCCCTGGCCGTGCTGATTCCGTGTTGCGGACTGGTGACTTTGACACTGGGTGTCGAAGCTGTCACGAGCTGTACCTTTTACGAGGTTCAGAGTGGAGACATCTGTGGTCGAAGCGCACGTCGGCAGCGTGGACTCACCACGCCTTCTAAGCCAAGGTGAAAACGTTCCGTATTTAACTCCAAGTCGCATTCCTGTTGTTTAAATTACAAAGTAAAGTTCTGTAGCCTCACACACAAACCCAAGTTCTCATGTAACTTCATTAAATCAGTTAAGCTTCTATGCGTGTACGCCTCTTAAAGAGCTCTGTATTCTTTTGGGAATAGCCCAAACTGTCTGATAGTTTAAGTAATTAATAGTAGAATAAGTGTTACTCTTGTGTAATTTAGAATTTGCCACTTAGCAATTATACATATGTGGTTCATAATTTCAAGTTTTGTTTAACTCTCTTTCCTTAGCTTAATCCCTTTTAAACCTCTTGACCTTTGGAGGAAATAAATAAAAGTGTCTGGCGCCCTCTCTTCACTATTCTTTCTTAATAAACATAACACTAAGCTGAAAACTCATCCATATTCGTTGAAGACGTCTTACCCACTAAGATACCCTAGATCTCTCTCGCTGTCTAGTTCGGAGCATTACATCAAGTGTGGACGGAGACTCACTCCTGTCAGAGACCATCGCACATAGGTGAACGCAGGACTGCCTCAGTTTACTCAAAGCGCAGTTGCACGTTACATTTCTGGCGCCCAACGTGGGGCTCTGTAATTTCAGACATTTCTGGTACGTCAACGTGAACCCTGAAATTGCAATTTTATCTGGTACCTCTGGGAACGTTTGTGGATGTGTTTATCGTTTCTGTCAGTATAAATCTGTCAAATAAGCTTGAATTTTGAACTATAATAGTTGCATTGGTGTGTGAGGCTAACTTTGTTATAAAACAAAAACTACTAATCTAATCTGTGTCATATTTACTGTTTATTGTGTCAAAATATTTTGTGTCTATTGTGTGTCTAGGTTGTCAATTGGACATTCACTCTTTTCTTTGCTCATGTGAGTAAAGTCTACTACTTGAGTTATAACTAAACTCAATACCTACTTTAAAACTATATTATAACTAAACTGAATACCTACTTTACAGCTATAAAACTGTAAACCTATAATTTTGAAATAGTTGTCAACTTTAATATTCTATTTTGACATTTGTGTAGAATCATAAGCTTTATTTTATAGGTAAAACCTATCTTACATCTCTCAAATAGAAAAGATAAGTGCAAATAATTGTAGTGCTTGTTTTTACTTATCTATTTTATTAATTGCTAAGTATCGCACTGGCAAACTACTCACTTTTATCAGGGATAAAACTGTTAACCCTGTTTTGAATTTCTCTGAAGTCGACCTTTACTTAATTGAATATTGTGTGTAAAATCAAAAGCTTAACTTAATAGGTATAAAACCTATCTTATGTATCTTAAATAGAGGAGATAAGTGCGAATAATTCTAGTGGCTGTTTTTACTTATCTGTTGTATTAAATATTAAGTGTTGAATACTGATATACTTGTCAAACATGGCGTTACAAATTGAAGTTGATAATCTGACTAAGGACGAACTTATGTTTGAGTTGCAAGCAAGAGGCTTAGATGTAGACTCTAGCTATACTGTGGAAGAGCTTAAATCCCAATTTAAATCTGCCAAGGGCACATCTTTAGACAACACGAAAGCGAACACTTTTATCTCAAGTTTGTCTGTTGACGACGAATTTCAGGTCTGCGAGGGAAAACTGGATGCGGTTCTGCAGGCAGATCACTCGTCCTCGTCGTGTCGGAGAAGGTGTTTGTCGAAGTTGTCTCATGTCATACTCAGGTTAGAAAAACTGCTTTTAATTAATTCTGAACAGAGACTGAAAAAGATAGCATTGGTGGCTAAGGCGTTCAATGCCATAGAAAATTTAAAATGTAATCAGAAGCCTGGCTCATCTTCTCAGGACTCTGCGATGAACTTGGTTGAGTCTGTTCCTCCGGTTTTCTGTCAAAATCAAAATCGTACATCTCAAGTGCTTAAATGGGGTATCGTATATGATGGTAGAGGTTCCGTCCAGGATTTTATCTTTAGATTGCAAGAGCTTAAATACTCTTCGGAGGTTTCGGATAAGGAATTGTTGAGAAACGCGGTTCATCTTTTCTCTGGGGAAGCGTTGATGTGGTTTCGCATAAATAAGTCTCACTTTAGTACCTTTGATGATCTTGTCGAATCGCTTAAAAACGAGTTTCAACCGGTAGAATACGAACGATGTCTATTGAACCAGATTAGGGCTAGATTGCAGGACAAGAATGAATCAATTAGGTCGTATGTTAACATCATGGAAAGCTTGTTTTTGCGTCTGTCAGTACCTATTACCGACGCAGAACAACTCGAAATTATCATGACGAACATGAATCCATATTTTATTTCGCGTCTGGCTTTAACTGAAGTACGTACCGTTAGGGAACTTAAGAACATTTGTGCGCGTTTAGAAGTATCAAAGTTCAAATGCGAGAACCGTGGATTCTTGAACACAGGTAGAGAACTAGTTATACCTAACTTTTGCAGTGGGATCTCAAACCCAATTCCTTCATCTTCTGATGCTAGACCCCGTAACGTTAATCAGGGACAGAATAGAGCTACTGTTAGTTGCGGAAAATGTGGTGGAAACCATCATCATTCTCGTTGTGACGCATATCCCACTCCTATATGCTTTAGATGTAAAAGGCCAGGAGTCCTTACTAGAAATTGCCCTTGCACAAAAAACTAGGTAACAGGTCAGAGGCAGCTAACTTTAATAATAATAATAATTCTAAGACTACTCGAGTCTCTGACCGGTCTACACAAACACAACTATACTCGTCTGATATATTGCAAAATAACTCTTATCAACCTTTATTTAAAGAAAACTTAGGAGATCCTAGACCGTTCTTATCAGTAGGTATTCTAGGTTTAGAGTGTAACGCGTTAGCGGACAGTGGAGCTGCCGTGTCAATAATCAGTGAATCCGCGTATTCACTATTGCATAAGGAAGGCTTGCAATTTCCTTTGCAGACATGTGCGAAAGACTTGACTGTAGGTAACGGTTCACGCTTGTTGGTAATAGGGAAAATAGAAGTACCGATCTCTTATAAACATGATTTACACTATGTCACATTCTTTGTATGTAGAGATGTGAACACTCCTCTTATACTAGGCGTAGATTTTCTAGCCAAGTTTAACCTTTGTTCTGACATTTTAAAATCAAAACAATATCGTACTACATCTTCTAATATTAACTTATTGAAAAACTCTGAGATACATTTGCACGATTTGGAGGATTTAAATGACCTTCAAAAGGCTCAGTTAAATAGGGTTGTCTCGGGATTTAAATGCATCACGGCTACTAAGGACCGTTTAGGCTGTACTCCACTCGAGGAACACGTCATTGATACGGGTGATCATCCACCGGTCAAGCAAAAATATTATCCGATTCCATTCCACCACCGGGAATACGTTCGAAAGGAAATCAATGAAATGTTACGAATGGGTATTATAGAAAAAAGTAACTCCGCTTGGAACAGTCCAATCCTTTTAGTGCCTAAAGCTAACGGTGAGCTGAGAATGTGCTTAGATAGCCGAAAACTGAACAGCTTAACTAAAGTAGATACATATCCTATGCCTAGGGTTCAGGAAATATTAGATTCTCTCAATAATGCCAAGTATATGAGTTCTTTAGATTTAAAATCTGCCTTTTTCCAAATTAAGTTAGCTAAGGAGTCGAGAGAGAAAACTTGTTTCTCCTTGCCGGGACTAGGAAGCTTTCAGTTCCGCAGACTTCCATTTGGTCTAGTTAATTCTAGTGCTCGTATGATGAGACTCATGGACAAGGTCTTTGGACCAGAGTTTGCTCATAACATTTTCTACTATGTCGATGACATTATATTAATTTCTGAAACCTTTGAGGATCACATGACCTTATTGAGAAAAGCTTGTGAGAAGCTGAAGCAAGCCGGACTCACTATTAACTTAGAAAAATCTGTTTTCTGTCGCTCTTCTTTGAAATTCTTGGGATATGTCGTAGATCGCAGGGGTTTGCGTACGGATAGTGACAAAGTACGAGCTATCGTAGATTTTCCTGTGCCTACTTCTCAGAAGGAACTAAGACGTTTTCTAGGCATGGTGTCCTGGTACCGTCGATTCATAAAAAGCTATTCCTCTGTTTGTGCTCCTTTAAATAAGCTCACTAGAAAACTTCCTAAAGGAACTTCTTTTCAATTTACGTCGGAGGCCAATAAGGCATTTAAAATAGTTAAGGAACTATTGGTGACAGCACCGATCCTGTCTATTCCTAAATTTGATAGACCTTTTGTCATTTCGACTGACGCTTCTGATGTTGGATTAGGATGCGCATTATCTCAGTTAGACGATGAAGGACACGAGCACGCTATCGCCTATGCTAGTAGAACTCTTACTCGTACAGAGAGAAACCACTCTGTCTCTGAAAAGGAACTTAACGCTCTCATATTCGCTCTAGAGAAGTTCAGAGGCTATATAGAAGGCTCGCCTTTCCGAACTAAGGTTTACACTGACCACAGTAGTTTACAGTGGCTGGTCAGTCTAAAATCACCAACTGGACGTTTAGCTAGGTGGGCTCTTAGGCTATCTCAATTCAATTTCGATATCCAGTACAAAAAGGGATCTGAGAACAAGCTAGCAGACGCGCTTTCTAGGGCTCCAATATCGTCTGAGGCAATTGAGCTTGTCTGTCCAATAAATAATGTCACTGATGCCTGGTATACTAAAATTTATAATAGGGTTGAATCAACTCCTCAAAAACTTCCTGATTTCAAAATCTTAAATGACAATTTGTATAAACGTATTAGAAACAAAAATCCGTTATCTAGGGATTCAGAATGGAAATTAGTTGTACCTAACGAGTCTAGGCAGGATATACTTAAGCAATGTCATGATAGGTCGGACGCTGCGCACTTAGGTATCTTTAAAACTTTAAAACGGGTAGCACAAACATATTTTTGGCCCAAGATGCTAAGCGATATTAAAAGGTATGTGAAAAACTGTCAAATCTGTTTAGCTTATAAAAGCACTAATGAGGCACCTGCTGGTCTTATGGAGAACCCCAAGAAGGTTCAACGACCTTGGCAAGTACTATGTACTGACATTTTGGGACCTCTCCCTCGAAGCTATAAAGGCTTTAAATTTATTCTAATAGTCTGTGACTGTTTTACTAAGTATACTTGTATTTTCCCCATGAGAAACTCATTGGCGAAAACTGTTGTAAGTTTAATTGAAAATAATGTCATCTTAAAGTACGGAGTCCCTCAGTGCATTATAATGGACAATGGTCCACAGTATGTGTCTAATCACATGCAGTCATTGAAGGAGAAGTACAAAATACCTAAATTCTTTTATAACTGTAGATTTACACCGCAGAATAACCCTGCAGAACGCACGCTTAAAGTTATAGGTACAGCAATTGCTTCTTATGTCGGAACCGATCACCGTACGTGGGATCGAGAAGTTAGTGCGATCGAGTTCGCTATAAACACAGCTGTTCACGAAGTCACTGGTTTTAGCCCTTATTTTCTGAATAGTGGACGAGAGGCTATTCTCTCTGGGGAATGGTACCCTTCAGGACCTCCTAGCGGGAATGATTTGCAATTCACTAATAGGGATTTATATTCTTCAATGTTGTCACATTTAAAACCTATCTTTGAAAAGGTCAATGACCGTTTACAGAAGTCTTATCAGCGAGGCCGAGTATATTACAATCGGGGTAGGAGACGCTTAGAATATGACGTGGGTCAAGTGGTTTGGAAAAGAGAATTTCCTCTCTCCGACGCAAGTAAATTCTTTACTCAAAAGTTAGCTCCCAAATTTAAAAAATGTGTCGTACTTAGAAAAATATCACCGGTAACGTACGAACTCCGCGATTTTAATACTCAAAAATCTCTAGGCATTTGGCATGTAAAAGACATCATAAAATCTCAGCCGATTTAAAACTGTTATATAATGCTGTGTTATAGGGACCGGTTTATCGAAACCGTTAAACGTCGGTTAACGTTCGACTTATGGCTAAAGTTAATCTTAGTGTTTTGTTTCCATTGTAAACAATAATAATATACAATCTCAAATAATTTTACTTTCTCTTGACGTTATAAACGGCAAAATGGTCACAACTTAATTTGTTTTTAACATATGAAATTTGAAACTAATTAGGCCATTTTAATGCTAAAAAGTAATTTAATATACTTCCAGTTTAAGATATTTTATATATCAGCCATATTAGATAAATTACATTGCATGTGGTGGTATTTGCTCAAAATTAAAAGCTATTTTCTCATAACAAGCTAACCGATGGTTAACCGTGGGTTAAACTTTGGTGCTGCCGAGAACGGAAACAGCATTGCAAATCTGGGAACGGAAGCAGCATTGCAAAACTGCATACTTTTATCGTGAAGCGTAATATGTAGGTAACAAAGTAAAATAATAAGTGCACGGGTTAATATTTGGTGCTGATGTTCCTCCCTTTGTTCTGTCAATAATTAAAACAAAGATTAATTCCTATTAACACTTTAGATAAATGAAGTTTCCTTTTTAGAGTAGATTCTGTTTTGTGAAGGTTTAACTAGGTATTTAAACTTTAACAAGATTAAGATTAATGATGATGTTGTGGCGTTTAAAAGGTTGAACCTTGTAAACCTTTAGTTTCATGAATATATTCCATATATTCAATGCAAATTCAAACACTTAAATAAAGCTTAGGTTAACTATAAACTACAAAGCCCTTATGGCGTTAAAAGGTTTAATTTTGTAAACATTTTATTTAACTTAAATTCTCCCTATTCAAGTCATAATGCAATCATTGAAAACTCATTTCATAGCTACAACTACATAAATACTTTGGCGTTTAAAAGGTTAAGCTTAATTCTTTTGGTTACTCTATCGGTGTAATAGAATTCACTTTAAATGTTCTGACTGGAAATTTTAACTGAATAATTATCATTTTTTAATTCTCAGAATGCAGTATTTTAATATATATATTAATGTAATTAGGTCATTGCACTCTTTGCTTGACTATTCTTGCTATGCGAGATATCTTAACATAGTGACTAATACTACTCAAATGTAGGTAGTTAGCGGATAGGTTGATGTGCGCAGATAATGAGTCGCAATTGGGTTAGGGAAACCTAACTTTGCCTTCTAGGTAGACTTGTGTACAAAGATTGAGATTTTAAGTAACTGATGACGTAATGTTTATCTGATTTCTTTTGCTCAAGCGTATTTTGCTGACTACTGATTAAATAGAATATGGATTCCGTCCAGGTAATTTCGGATAATAAACGAACCGTATATATGCACATTGCACTTAGTGATGTGTTGCCTGACGTAAAACTTCACATAATTGAGAAACCGTTATTCTTTGAGTGAGACGTAGAGACGTAGCTTCTCTTAGGTAAAACACCGTTAGGTTTTTTTTTACCTTATACTCAAATGAAAGTAATCTGGAATGAACAGTCGACCTCATTATTAGGATACACATCGATTGGTACCATCGTTTGTGTTAGTTAATTTCGTAGTATAAAGACATAATTTGATAAGTGCATGCTTAGTTGTCAAGGTGTAGTTCGTTAGGAAAATAGATAGGTAGATATCACATAGAGTGGGGACGCCTACGCGTAAGAAATAGATTAGGATTTTTTTTAGGATAGCCGTGATTCTCACATGTTCTCACATGTTCATACATGTTCATATCTTTAAGCTTTTACTGTCGACATTAGGTTAAGCTGTTGGAATAAATATGTCCACGTCTGTTCTCTTCTACTGCTGAAAGAAAAATTCAGTTCTTATCTTAAAGACAAATAGGTCTTCTACTTCTACTGTCGTCGGAATGACACATCTTATATTTAAGTCTACTGCTTGGAAATTCCTGTGTGGAAAAGGGGGTGCTTTCTTTGAACTGCTGTTGAGATTTCTGTTGGTGCAACCATGTGACCTCGATCACAGGTGTATGTCTAATCAACATATGCAGGCGCTGATGTTACTCATATACAGTATGTCTTCTTTTATTTCTGAGACTGGTGTTGTTTTGTCGTGTTAATTGGAATCGCTCAAGGTTGGCTATTTTCAGGACAGTTTGTCAACGTACGAAGCTTCACGTACAGTCGATAGAATTTCTTTTCTCATCTAAAACTTTTGAAACTTAGTTTAAGCTTATACTGAGGTGGTGTGACAACTGTCACATCTGCTCAACTATTTGTCTTTTGTTGTTGTCTAACTCTAAGGTGATACTCGTATGTGGGTCAAGGGTCGTTGACCTCTACATAGGGTTGTGTCGTAGTGGTAAGGTGTAGGTTAAGTTGATAGGTTAGAAGGCAGTTGGGCTCTCTCTTGAGATACTCCTGGATGGAGTACTCCTTTCTTTCATGGTCATACTCACTTACATTTTTTTTCAAATTCCTCCTTTTTTTTTTGGTATTTGATAGACAATGATATCCCTTTGAGATTTTTCATAAACGATACAATTCCATTCCATCCCATTGAAACATGGAAAACAAAAACTTGAAAAACATAAACAATTATACTTGTTTGGTATTTTAAATTTTCCTTTTCCACTTAGAAATCACATTTTAAGTGTTTACAAATTTTTTAACGCGTTGAAAGCCAACTTTTGCCCTTTTGCGCTGTACGAGGTCTCAGTCCTCGTTACTTTCTGGTAGACGTTCAGGAAGTCGAATGTCGCGCCACATACTTCTTGGGATACCTGCGTTCTCTTTGACACATATACCGTCACAGCGGTACTCCTTTAGGCTTTCTGGTATTCGTCCGAGAACACTGACAGAGGTGTTGATACCTGCGTTTATTCTCTGACATATATACCGTCCACAGTCGGTATTTTCCAAGCTTTCTGCTACTCATTCGGAAGGAACGAGCTGAGCATCGGTGGTGACGCCTGCGTTTGTTCTTCAGATGCTTTCGGGTAGGGCTTTGTTATCTGTTCTGGCTTTGCTCACTTCCAACTTTTTGCATTTTTTGACTGAAAAAAAAAAAAATTTTTTTTTGAAAAAAAAAAATTTTTTTTTCTCTAACTAGAGCGGTAATGTTACGCAGTCATATCTTCTTTGACAATTTTTGTTAGTTTCCTACTACTAGCGCCATCTAGTTTCTGGTATTCCTACAGGAACACTTGCGAGTATAGCGTCGGCCTAGATTTCGTACTACTAACGCCATCTAGTGGCGGCATTGTTCAAATACATCAGCAGATCGTTGCAGCTGGCAACACTGAATCGACATAGTTCGATGTCTTCTTAATCATTTAAGGATTAATATTCATAAATATTAAATAAAGGAGTGTTTTACTTTGTATCTAATCGTATGAATTATTTCATAATAAATCTCAATCAAATTAATCGTTTGTCTTTGGAATCGGGAAATTTCGCGATTGCGTGTGGGCATCTCTAGTGTTCCGATGGTTAGAGAAGCGCAGCGAACGGCAGCCAGTGCGTCCCCCGAGCTCTCGACGTGAGGACGTACTCATCTTCTCCCTCAGAGGCAGCCATTTTGTCTTCGAAAATGTGAGCACTCATATCTGGAGACATCCTAGACACAAAACCTACGATGACACAATAAACCATTCGGTGAGTGAGCCTACGTTGTCCAGAAGTGGTTAACGATGTTATTTCTCGATTTCGTATAATTATTTTCTAACGTGTTCTGTTCTCAAATTGTTACAGACATTTTTCTTTTCTTTCTTGTGGAAACACACACACAGCAGCCGATGTGACGGACGAATTTGCCTAACCCTGATTCTCGCCGGGTAAGAGAAATCACTTTTATTACGTAATCATTTCGACTAGCAATAGTACATTGGTTAGGAAGTGTCTGAGTGAATTTGTCGTGTACTTGTCTTGCAGGGTTTTGTCGTATGTCGATTGTTTGTTAAGACAAAGTATTATTTTCAGTGATAGCATTGGCTACCTACCTACGCTACCTACCTACGCTACGCGTAAAGGCTGGCTGTAGTAGCCAGATTGCAGAGGTGATTGAGCGGGTGCGTCGTCGGGCCCTGGCCGTGCTGATTCCGTGTTGCGGACTGGTGACTTTGACACTGGGTGTCGAAGCTGTCACGAGCTGTACCTTTTACGAGGTTCAGAGTGGAGACATCTGTGGTCGAAGCGCACGTCGGCAGCGTGGACTCACCACGCCTTCTAAGCCAAGGTGAAAACGTTCCGTATTTAACTCCAAGTCGCATTCCTGTTGTTTAAATTACAAAGTAAAGTTCTGTAGCCTCACACACAAACCCAAGTTCTCATGTAACTTCATTAAATCAGTTAAGCTTCTATGCGTGTACGCCTCTTAAAGAGCTCTGTATTCTTTTGGGAATAGCCCAAACTGTCTGATAGTTTAAGTAATTAATAGTAGAATAAGTGTTACTCTTGTGTAATTTAGAATTTGCCACTTAGCAATTATACATATGTGGTTCATAATTTCAAGTTTTGTTTAACTCTCTTTCCTTAGCTTAATCCCTTTTAAACCTCTTGACCTTTGGAGGAAATAAATAAAAGTGTCTGGCGCCCTCTCTTCACTATTCTTTCTTAATAAACATAACACTAAGCTGAAAACTCATCCATATTCGTTGAAGACGTCTTACCCACTAAGATACCCTAGATCTCTCTCGCTGTCTAGTTCGGAGCATTACATCAAGTGTGGACGGAGACTCACTCCTGTCAGAGACCATCGCACATAGGTGAACGCAGGACTGCCTCAGTTTACTCAAAGCGCAGTTGCACGTTACAAAATCTAGTAATTAAAATTTTACCCCCTTCCCGTTGACGTATTGATCTGAAATTTGGTACGCATGTTTAGTTTTGGTGACAATATCATTTAATACATTCGGCATCATTGTTAATCCAAGATGGCCGCCGCTACAAAATGGCGGATTACAAATTTTATCACTACGTCCTCAATATGGGTATCAAATGAAAGGGCTTGATCAGTAAAATAGAATTCTTTGTGAAAATAAAATGAAAATCCAATATGGCCGCCAATAAAATGGCAGGTTCATTTTTCTTTTCAGAACCCCTTCAATATGGGTATCAAATAAAAGTTCTTGTCTAGTAGAATAGTTTACACTATGTAAAATAAATGTAAATCCAATATGGCCGCCAACAACATGGCAGGTGATTTTTTTTTTCACTACCCCTTCAATATGGGTATCGAATGAAAGGGCTTCGGTAATAGAATACTGTATTATAATTTGCCAAATTTAAAATCAAAGATGGCCGCCGGAAATTCCGGATTTCAATATGGGTATCAAATAAAAGGTCTTGCCTAGTAGAATAGATTACACTTTGAAAAATAAATGAAAATCCAATATGGCCGCCAACAAGATAGCAGGTGATTTGTTTTCACTACCTACCCCTTCAATATGGGTATCAAATGGAAGGGCTTGAGTAATAGAATACTGTAATAACTTGCTTTGACAAATTTAAAATCTGAGATGGCCGGCGATGACGATGGCGATTTAATAATTGTTTAAATATGGGTGATGGATATCAAATCAAAGGGCAAGTCGAAAGCTGCATAGTGGATCGTAGACTTTAGAGCAGTCAATATTTAACAGTAATATGAATGCTGAAATTTAGACAACTTATCAATACAAAGGACTTCGTCAACTTAGAATCGGGATTCAAGCATGGATCTTGGTTCCACCAAGTCAAGATTTTGTATCGTGTCGACTGTCGAGCCCTGTGTTAGGGTGGCTAAAAATGAAACGTTGTTAGCCGTACACCACCCAAGTTAAGGTAAAATGTTAAAACGTGCCAAGAACTGTGTAGCATTAAGGTGAATAAAAAGTAGATATATGTCGTAAGCGTTTTCCGCTCAAGATTTGGGCACGTCTTGTTGTCTAATAGACTTGCCCCTCTATTGGACCTCTAAGGGGACCGGGGGTTGACCGTTTTAATGTCCATTACTCATGAGAACGAAATAGTAAATAACAATAAAACAAAAAAAAAACAAAAATAAAACAGAAACAGCAACTCAACGAAAAAGAAGGCTTAATAAAGCGAAAGAAAAATATAGAGCAAAGCGTGCAAAAGAGAGTCAAATTGAAACTCATAGTCGACTACAAAAAACGAAGAAAACGGTTAGCGTCAGAGACACCTGTGCAACACGAGCCCAGGTTGTGAGGCCAACGTGAGAGACAAAGGTATCTGGTAGCGTCCGAAACACCTGCGCAATATGACCCCAGGATAACAGGGCAACGTGAGAGACAAAGAGAACTGGTATCGTCCGAAACACCTGAGCAACACAAAGTCAGGTTAAATAACCAACGTGAGCGTACCCTGCAATGCAGAACTGGAAATCATCTGCAATCGAAAATGCTATTTATACATTGTTCATTCACGTTTGTGAAATTTGCACCAATCCTAATCAAGTTCATACAGGACGTTAAAATACTGGCGCATTAAGATAGGTATCTACCTGTATAATGATCTTCAAAAACAACGTTACTTTTTCTTTTCGTTTCGTTATGTCTCCGATGTCAAACACATGTCACCAGTAATAGTAACAATAGCACCATCAAAGGCTTTCTGGAATAATCTGGATTCAGGTTCTATACCAGACGTGGTTGAATCGCTGATTCAGGCGGAGCAACGTTTACTGTGCAGAATCATACCATTTATTAAAGTTGCAAAATTTACCGGGCTATAAAAAAACCTTGTAATAATGAGGCACTTATCATCCTGGTGTACATTTATCATTCCGTTGTGTGTTTCATATTCGATCTCGAATATCTCGAAAACTATTTCAGATTTCAGGGTCCCTTTTACATATGCTTAATAATATAGTCTAAAGTATCTCTTCACATTTAAAAAACTCAAAAATAATCAAAAATAAAGAATTACACCGAAATGATACAAAAAATGCGTCTTGTTGAAATTGACCCTATAGCGGTTGACTTAATGGAAATTTCACACGCCCAACGATTTTATTTTTTGTCTGATAAATGCCCTATATTGATGAGGAGAGTGGTGTGATGTCTGGTACCTAGGACCTACCGAATTATTTTTTACCTTTTAGTACATTTTCACTAAAACCGTTTAACTTAAAAAAAAAAATATTTTTACTCATTTTTTATTTATATATTATGTATATCGGCGTCTAGTGCCCAGTACCTACAAGCTTTGCTTAGTTTGGGGCTAGGGCGTTTTTGTGAAAGATTGTCCTTAATATTTATTTATTTATTTAAAGTTTTAAATAATTTGGCCGGAGGAGGCTTCTGATCGGGAGTCGTGGAAATCAAGAGGAGAGGCCTTTGCCCAGCAGTGGGACACTCAAATAGGCTATTAAAAAAAAAGTTTTAAAATGAGAAGTTAAGCGGATCTAATAAAAGTAAATAAAATCACCCTCACACTACAGTTAGTTTAGAGGTTTATTTATTTAAACTTTATTGCACAAAACAAAAAGTGCACAAATGGCGGACTTAATGCCATAAGGCACCAGTCAACCATTGGGCTAAACAGAAACATTTTATGGTCCAGGGCCTGTTAACTATCAACATTATACCAAAAGAGAAACTTATTAATATTATATAGAGGTTTTATGTTGACATAAATTATCTTGGCTTAACCTTCTGTGAAGGAATGTTTCTGCGTCCGCAAATACCATAAAGGAAATCCCAACCCGTAATAACAGAAATTCTTGGAGTTATGAGAGAAATACATGTATAAACCTGGCTGCCGGAGATGAGAAACGAAGGATAATTTGCTTAAAATAAGAGTACAGCGCATTGTTTGTGGTATATCTTCTAATTTTTATTTTCTCAATTTCTTATTTTTTCAGTTTATTGAATAACACAACCCGTTTTTTTTGTTTTCACCATTTCAAATAGTACTTAAATAGTTTTTGAGAAATAGGACTTATAGATTTTTGACAATATAGGCGTGCGGATAATTTTTTTTGAGGATGTCAATGGAGTCTATTTTTTATTGTGATCAAATGTCTATATGGGACTACCCACACTTAGACTGCTCTAAAAGTCAGAAATGACCGTAAAAGTTCAACAGTCTTACAGAGCACTAAAAACGCTGTATACAAATGGCTTACCTACATATCATTACCTACGTCATCTGTGGATTGCGTGCCAATATTTGTAATTATGGGTATAAGTAAGTTGCCATTTTCACCGTGAAAAAGTGCGTTTTAGTTCATGGCTGTTGTACAATTATTATTCTGTTAAATGGTGAGGATTATGTAAACAATTTCGATATTTCTTTTGGATAAAAAAATGGATATCATAAAATTTTCGTACCTCAGTCACATATATATATTACAAAAAATATTTTTTGTTTTTTCTTTTTCTTTATTTCATGACATATTGAGCTAATTTTGTTCATATAAATAAACTATCTTATATAATTCTACATCAGTCGCATCCCGTATTCGTTCAACATTTACACTTTTCATTGTTACAAATCGTTTTGAATTCTGAGTCAGTGTTTGGCGGTGTTTAAAATTGAAACTTCTATACCTAATGTATATATTTTCGTAAACACTATTTACAATATCAGCTCAGGATTAAATCAAAGGTTTAACATCCCGACCACCAGTCTTGTCCTTTTATACACCGCCCACCATCAGAACGGTGAGTTTAGGAATAACCTATAATAACAATTGAAACATTTAACACAACACAACATTAGCAACATAGACTTGTTATTTACAAGTTTGTATAGATGAATCAGCGTAGTATTAAATTAAAGAAAAATAATTATTGGCGACAGCTCTGTTTTACTGTGAATAGGAGTGCCAGGGGTGCTGGCCCAGCACCCCTGGCACTGCTGCACTGCACTGCTGGGAAAGGTCACACTGAGCAACTTTTACTATGGGCCAACCACGAAATAGCAACAAACAGCTATTTAATTAGTCAATTGATAGCTCATAACATAACCCGTAATGTATGGAACAGCAGATTTTTTCTTTGCAATTTCATGGTTGGCCCCATAGTAAAAGTTGCTTAGTGAGGCCCTCCCCATCACCCCCAGGCAATTCCATTCACGACTCACGATTCACGAGACACAGTCACCCTGTATAATGTTATGTTGTTATGATCTTTTGCATAGGTACGTATATCAAATTATGTGCCTTTTAATCGATCGATTTGAGACCCACATAACTTTAAGAAACCTAGACAGCTATTTCATTAGAAAAAGTTAAAGATGATTATTACTTAAACATACAGCAGAGCTCTGGTGACGTCATAAATTTACTTAGCATGCAAGGAAACAAGAGAAGCGATAATTTAACCTAAGGAAAACAATCTCAAAGATTGTCGTAAAATTAACGACTTGTAGGCTAAAGGTCACTTAACATCGTCGTAACTCTTAAGTCGTAGGTTTTAGATCGCCATCGAGAAAGTTTTTTCTTTTATTTAACTTGGGTTATGATAATTAAATCTACATTAATTATTAAAACTGGCTTACCTTTAACACAACAATTTTAATAAAAAATGTGTTGGGCAGAAACCATATAAATTAAAATGTACTTAATTAAGAACATTGGGCATAAACGGGACGACTATATAAAAATGCTTGGACAGGACGAGGTTATAGGGTATTTTCACTCTGAATGTTTTGTCGGAAATAAAAATAAATTTCTAAAAGTTCACTCGAACGGACGTCGACTTGCAGGAGGTACTAAAAAAAGAGAAGTAATAAGTGTCTATATTATCTCCGAGATATCAGAGATGGAATAAGTGTCTATAATATTATCTCCGAGATATCATATATGTATATGGAATTAGGGCCTAGGTTTAAAATAAATACGAAGGTACTTACTTACCCAAAGTACTGTTTGTGCCATTTAGTCCTAAGTATTCTTCAAGTAGCGCGTTTCTCGACCAGTCTGCGTCGTCATCTGGGCCGGAGCTCGTGCTGCAACGAAAACATTTGGTTATTTAAAAATATCTCTTAATCTAGACGACACGGTTGGCGCAGTTTGTAGAACACCTGCGTACTAAGCCAGCAGTTCTGGGTTCGCATCCCGGCCGGGGCAAATATTTGCGTGATGAACTCGAATATTTTGTTCGAATATACTGCTTATTTAAGCTGAATAGCTTGAAACGACGGAAGCCTTATGCGCCTGCGTCCGCTAGTCAGTAATGTGCTGGGGGTACATGGGTATAGATCTACAAAGACTACAAATACTACACGAGACAAGTACGCTAGTGGGAAGTATAAGCGCACTTACCATTATCGAAAAATTTAAAAGTTCAGATTTTATACTACTTACACCATCTTACAAACACGCAACTATAGTTAGTTGACAACAGTGTGTGCTACCTGGGTAATAACCGTACCCCGGGGTGTTCAATGACACGACACGAAAATCACGGAGTATGATAATAACCCTATGAGGTAAGTAGGTATGACGTCTCCCGGGCGATGAGATCACGGAAACCATACAAGCTATGGTCGCCGCGAACTCTCCGAACGGCGCCTCAGCGTAATCCCCGCCGGCGGGGAACTACCGCTACGTTTTTCTTTATTAAAACTCGATTTTCTTTCCCTTCTCCTCCCGCCCTAAGTCAGACTGATTCGGTTCTGTCTATTCACGACGCAGTCCATGCGCCCAGTGCGCCCGCGTCACCCCAACCCAAATTACCCCTGTGGCGCGGAGATAATCTCATTAGCGGGTTATACTCCCACACAAAGTCCGGCTACTGGTAGTGAGGGCTAACCAGCCCTGATACAGTTCAAGTCATGTCTTAAAAAAAAGGACGTCTCGAGAGTACGAGTAGGTGGACAGTCACGTGAGAACCAAGAGCTGGGACAAAACATACCTAAGTCGATATGACATAGAATTAAGCTCTAATCAATAGGATTTAAATATCATTCTGACAAAACTTTCTTCAAACTATCCCTTTAAAGAATTTTATGTACATTGTTGTTGCATTAGCAGCAAATAACTGGTGGTCCGTTTTGTGTATGTTGATTTATTTATTCCCTATTTCAAAATAAACTCTCTTAAAGTAAAAATCTGAGTTAAATGGCGAAAACCGGCTGGAGACAGCGCTTAGATTAGAGATGTGCCGTTCTCTAGAACGTTTGTCGATTTGTATGAGGAAAGAACATTCTCGAGAACATTTTACATGCAAATCGGGAACTGTTGTTGAGAACAGCTCTCTCTAGCTTAGATCGCCAGAAGACGCCGACTCTTACCGGAGGAGAAAATTCACTTTGGGTCACTGAATAATCGAGGAGTAAGTAAGTAGGTAAAAATCGTTTTACCAGCGTTAAGCGATTCCCTCGCATTTAAAATTAATTTTCATTATAGCCCACTTTTTCGTCAAAAACAATGTTTAAGATTAATAATTATTATATAGGAAATGTGATTTGGCCGCCCTTTCTGGTATTTAATGCGGCTTAGTCTTCTAAAATGTATATCCAAGACTAACTCAATAGTCTTTGTTTTGTCTTAGAACGCTTTAGTAAAAGCATTTTGTTTACATTTCTTCGCTTTCCTAGGTACTGAAAATGTCTTATAATAAGTATCTACGATGTTGAAATGTCAAGCGGATAAAGACTTTTACTAGAAGGCATGGTTTGCGTAGGGATTATAAAAGTCGCTATCTTTTTTCATGAGTGGCTTATAAATTATTTTGACTTTTTTTTAACTTTAGTCCTGCCCAGGATGCCTATGCCACTTTGATAACCACGAATGAAGGTCATTAATGTAACGTTACTTGTGCAGTCGTTTGTCTGAATTCTGAAACCAATAACAAGGTAGGATTTTTAGCATGGGTTAGAGTATATTTATTTTATGTGTATCCTAAAAAGTTATTTCTTTGTCAAAAAATAAATGATAATTATGACGGTAAGGAAAATTCTTTTCACGACACTGCTCGAAAATGTGGTCATAGGTTACCTGAATCCAGTACACAAAACGGCTTATATATGTTCATTTGTAAGCTGTATATCTATGTTAGCTCCCAACACGACAACAATGTTGGACCTTAAGGTAACAGTTCGTATCTACACTTGAATTTTATAGTAAGATACGACATTTTAGTAAATATTTCAGACTAATTTTCTCGGCCGGCTTCAACGACAATTTAACCAATCAAAGCTTAATCGTCTGCTGCATGTCAAATTAAATTGACCAATGAGAATGCGTCATTTATGAGGTGTATTTTATTTTCTTAAGAGGCCTTATTCCTTTAAAAAATTTTTTTTCATATTATGACAAATATATTGATCATTTCAACCAACTTTTTGAGGTGAATAATACTTTTCCCCGAGTTCTAGGTAGTAACATAGCTATTTCATGCTTTCATTGCGTACAGTCGAAAATAAGTTGAAAAAACTAATTTTCCGCGTGAATTTTGTCAATTTCGAGTAGTTTTTGAAACAAAAATTATCAATGAAAAATTCAAACTGTAGGTTTCATTTATATACCAATAAATCCCAATAGCCCTGTTCTAGGTAGTAACATCAATAATATGTTAAGAAACATGTTTGATCATAGAGAAAAATTTCTAAACAATCAGCATTTTAAAAGGAATAAGGCCTCTTAAGTAAGATAATACTCCTCAGGTTTACTTTTTAATAAGTTTTTGTTAAAAAAGGTTTTACTCTGAAAACATGGACCTTTATATTTTAGAATTAGTTATGGGGCGTAAAACAATTTCCTAATTTCTACAATTACTCATTGTTCAACAAATAAACAGTCTTCAACAAATAAACACTTTTTATTACCTATATAAATATTGTTACTTTTTTTTTTATTCGGCTGAAAAGCTATGACCCCATTGCCATGAGATGAGATGCGCGCATTGCGCGCATGAGATACGCGGCAGCCGGCCATATTTAAAAAAAAATAAACAAAATGTATTGTTTAGTAAATATTTAAATTGGTTTTGTAATGTGATAATGTGATTAATTTAATAATGTTAATTGACACATGAAATAAATAATATTAGGAACGTCTGGTAATATTGCGTACCGTTACAATGACCCTTCAGTGCATAAGTATCGTCGTAGGGTTGTTTACCTGAGTGTAACCTAGACTAAATGTTCAAATGTCTAAATAAAGTTGAAAGTGAGGTAAGTTTGAATATTTTTTTTATTTCTTCATAACTGGGTTGAAAATCGTCTTTATGTCGTTTGAATCTGGGGGCACGATCAGCTTTATGTATATAATAGCCCTGATTTTTTCAACAATAGTGCTGCAACAAGGCGCCGAGTTTAATGACCAATATTAAAAACTCGTATTATAATATTCCTAGTGTCGTGAAAATCACTATGTTTAGTCTCGGCTGAAAGTGCAATAGATGAACTCGTACTATCGAAGGCCTCCCCTGCGGGTCGGCCTTCGAAATTTACTCGTTCATCTATTGCTTACTTTACAGCCTCTACAACAATGTACTATTCATTACATTACAATAATCTAATTAAAACTTTCGTGAGACATATTTAATTATTGTTTTAAGTGGTTTACACTCACAAACACTTACAGTGATAAAGTTGCCGCGCCGGTATATGGGTAGCAGTCCTTGATGAAGAGCTCCATATGAGTTTGAAACATGTCGGGCCGTCCCTGATAATTTCACGCTCAATGTTAAGCAAGGCTCAGAAACCCGTCTTACCGCGATGCCAACTGCCCTAGTTTGTTTTTGTATCTTACTTTTATATTTAGTATATTTGTGCCTGGGTCATGGATGTTCTATGTATTTAAGTATTTATTTATCTATGTATATAAGTAATGTATATCGTCGCCTAGTACTCATAACACAAGCCTTCTTGAGCTTAATTTGGGACTAGGTTGATTTGTGTGAGGTTGTCTGATATTTATTATTTATTATTATTTATTATATTCATATTCTTAAACTGACTTAGGACTAATGTTAATAAAGGCACGATACAATTAAAAGTATCAAGTACAAAGAAGAAGAAAAGCAATTATATTTTTCCTTGTCTTTAATTTGAAAAATTCTACGCGTGATTTTATTTAAGTAAACAATTGCCTTTCCATCCGATAAATAAATGTGTCTCAGGATTTCCTGGTATGCTGAAAAAATAAATAGCTCAACTAGTTTAACTAATTGAGAAATAGCCAAATATGCTTAGCATAACTTATTTTGGTTACGAATAGCCCTCAGTTTGACAGTCCTCTGATTTATGTAACTAACTAATAGCTAATATTTGTTGGGCTACATTTTTTTTTTCATTGCAAACTTTCTCACACAACACTTTTTTATTGATTATCTACAGTCTGACCAAAAAGAGTAGCAATTAATAAGTGGCAATACTGTAGTGTCGTCCCAGTTTTCTTATATTGATTAGAAAGGGAGGACACTATTGTCACTGTATTGCCACTTTTTAGTTTCTACTCCTCTTGTGCGATGTTACCCGCTTTGCCCACGGCAACACTATTATCTTTTTTCGGGATAAAAAGAAGGCCTTCACACCAAAATTTATCAAAATTGGTCCAGCTGTTTGAGCGTGAAGAAGCCACTAACAAACATATAAACACACTTTAAAACTTTGGTCTTTATAATATTAGTGTGATAGGAACGAGCGCCAGAAACACTAGATGGGATATCGCCGTTGACGGATACATCAAGGAGGACATCATCATCATTATATTATGAACAAACTAGTAAATGTTGTTTTCTGCATCCGAACGTATAATAATTTAAAGTATTCTAAACACAAATGTATACGGACGGTTCATAACTGAAATTTATATTAATTTACTCTTTACTATATATTATATTCCCGTCACATGGTCGATATACTTTTATTTCCAATTTGTATCTATGTATACTATTTATTTCAATAAACATTAACAATATAAAACAAACTTGTTACCTATACAAAAAACATGGGAAGAAGTAGCACTACGTGGGTCCTTCACATGTCATCAGTGAGATTGTCTGATATTTATTTATTTTATTTTATTTATAGAAGACAATCTAGGATGAAACAGTGTTCCTCCAAAATTTTGTTATTTACCACCCAAGCCGAGAAATTCTTCAATACAACGGTAGATACGAGTAATACACAATGCACAATAGAGCAACGTAACAAAACAGCAAATACAAGACCCAAAACACCCTCAATAAAAAGAATAAATTAACAACACCATCATACCTTTCAGCGCTGAAGAATAACTGTTAATATACTCATCAAACATCATTTAGTGTGGTTTACGGAATCCTTGCAAGACGAAACGTTGAACACCTCTGTATCCTTTATGCATTACATGACGTATAAGTTAGCACCTCCAGTTACTAATTTGCGACTGTGGACAACTTCTATGTTGGGACCGTTGCAGGCTTTGTGACAACGAAATCACACGATGAAAACACAATATCCGCCACTTAACTTAAAGTAAATTTAGTAAGGTCCGTAGCTCATTTGAGACATTTGACAATAGTAAAAGTAAAAGAAATTAAAGACGGTGATGGTTGTGGTAATGGTGGTGATGTTGGTGGTGGTGATCAATGCCGTCATGATGGTAATGGTGATGGGGATGTTGACGGTGGTAGTGGTTTCGATGAAGGTGATGTTGATGACTAATAAAAAATGTATTAAAGATAAAACCGACACCTATGAACCAAAAAAAAAACCACCACATGCTTCGTCAGATGATGATGATTGTGGATGGTGAGTTTGTGTGCCACCATCATCACCATGACCACCTTAGCACAGCACACAACCATTTCAAAACTGTCTTCGTTACAGCCAAGAAATTTCAAAATCTCATGCCTTCTTCTTGATTTAGATCACAAACTACGAGTAACCTTCCGCAAAATTTTTGAGTCTCACTTTCACGCTCCATCAAATTACGTCCTATTCACAAAAGATCTTGTTTGCAAACGGCTCCTTGTGCAAAATACCAGCAAGCATCCCTTTCGCAAAATGTCCCTTCTGTAAAAGCTCCTTTCGCTGAACGTCCCTCCTGCTGCTGTTCAGAAAATGACTTACTTTAGCGCATACAACTCTACAGCTTGTTTGACGATTACGCTTATTTCTGTATTTTGCTTATTCTCAAAACTAAGCGATTAACCACATTTTGCGAACGTGACATTTGGTGAAAGCAACGTAATTTATGTAGGAATATTTTAAGTACTTACGGGATATTTTACGGAAGGGTTATTTTGGGTAAGGGACATTTATAATGTGAAAGGCACTGAGGGACAATCTGTGAATACAACCTTGTGCGATTAAACCATTATTATGTTCTGCGATCAAGGGTAAGTACACGTGTTAAATCTTTTAGTCGACAAATACAATTTTTGTGCAGAATTTTATACAGAAGGTCATATTTTGTTTGAACAACTGTCCAATTTAAGAAAAATTGTTCAAAAATAAAAGCCGTTCTCACGAACCGCGTCACCATTTTATTCTAGTTTATCTCAAAGCTTTATTCTGTCCAATATTTTGATAATATATATATACGCTTTTTAGTGTATAAAACGCTTTATTGTCCCCGCTATTGTTATGCTTTAAACGAAAAAGTTCTGAAAGCGATATTCATGCTTTAACAAGAGATTCGCAAACGTTCTATTAAACCTATTTAAAATGCTTAGATTCTATTGTACTCAGGAGTACAATGTCGTCGCTTTTGGTATGAGCGTTATAACTCATTCTCGTACACTTTAAATGACAAATTTATCACGCAATCCTTTTTGGGAAACGTTGAACACGAGATGTGTGGAAATTATGAAACGGGAGAAAGTCTAAGTGACTTTCTCCCCTTTCAATTTAAGTTTTGTATGGGTACCAGCCATATCTAAACTGTTATAAAATTCTAGATTAATATAAAACATCAGTTTTCTATGGCGAAGAGTTATGATTCCAGAAAAAATCTTAGTAGCGAGATACAGGGTCATCTTTTGTTTTTATAGGCGCGTGGCGCTATGCCTTCCGCATCTGCCGCCATCTTTTGATCATAAATTCTTTGTCCTCTCATCAGGCCGATATGGACAAATTTTAACAAAAAAAAAAACATGGATTGCTGGACGTCCAAAGATGGTTACTTATAAACTTCCCGTCTGCGATAAAAAAAATCGCGGACGATGTTGCCGGTACCTCCGAGTAGTATCCTACATAGTATAAACCAAAGTCACTGTTTTCTGTAGGTAACGGATTTTGATGCGGTTTTTTTTTAATAGAGTGAATCAAGAGGAAGGTTTATATGTAAAATACTTGCATAATTTATTACTATCAGCATTGCACCCGTGCGAAGCCGGGGCGGGTCGCTAGTTATACTTAACTTACTTACTTTTGAAAATAATGTTTTCTACAGGGGTCATAATTTCAGGAAAATTCTTAACTACTCGATGTTCTTAGCAGCGCGATGCATCAGTAGGCAAAATGTTGTTTGTCCTCTGAAACCGCTGGATGGATTTTTAACAAATTTTGGTACAGGGGTAGCTGGACATCTTACGATGGTTATAGAAAAATGATTCCCCGACTATGGTAAGAAAAGTATTTCTAGTATTTTATTTTTATTTTTTTGTATTTTTCTAGTATTTTATTTTTAGCATAATGATTCGTGGCTCCTCTTTTATAACAACTATAAAGTTCTCCCAGTTTTAAAAATAATAATTTAAACGTCATTACTAATTAAATTAAATGAACAAGCAATATTGAGCACGCGCGTACCTACGTCACTTATTCGCAAGGAATTGTTTGTCTCCATTTTTTGTTCTCTTAATCCCTTAAAGTTCCTCAAGCAGACTTTTTTACAATAAACTTGTTTATTTACACGAAAAACCAAAGTGTTTTTATGAAGTTTTGGGCAATTTGAATAAAATCCTAATAGCCAGAAGAAAACCTTTTCTCAGTCTGTACTAAAAATACGTTATTTTGCATAATTTTATCTACAAAAAAGACATGATTTACATAGAATTTTTAGAAATAACAGTTATTTGTATTGTTCCTTAGATAAAGTAGATGTGGGCCAATAATGGCCATTCGTACCGTGTTGGTGTTATTCAAATTGTATTATAGTACTTACGATGATCGCCTAGAAGTAATAATAAGTAGTACGGGCAGCACTGAAAGCAGCTGACACTTTTACTACTGGCTTATGAGTTATGACAAATTGCATACTAGAATCGTCTGCTATTTTTGAATATGATGCTGATTACTGTACAATTACCATTAGTATCGTAGTCCTTGTAAATAACATATTTTGTAATGGTTTAAAATAAATATTTTTTTCCCGGTGACCAAATTCGGCACGAACTGTTGAATTTATCCATACCTATATAGTGCGAAAAAGGTGACTATTTCTGAAGACTACTTCGCCGAAAATGATTATAATATAAGTATTCACGTTTTATAAGACTGTAATATTATCACAAAGTATATCTCATATACGAGTACCAGTACATACTTTCACTCTGTCAGCCTATGGCGTTCCACAGGGACTGTTATTAGGACTTGTAATATATCACGCAGAAGCATCTAGTAAAGTAACCTTTAAGACTTAAGTGAAGCCATTCAACTTGAGCCATATCAAGAATTGAGTCATAAAGGTATGTAGAAGCAAAGTCAGCAACATCCAATATGGTTGAAAATTGTATAAGTTATTTTACCATACTACGTTCAAAGTTGCTACATTAAAAAAATTGGATTTTGCTGACTTTGGTTCTATATGACTCAATTGATAGACTATTTGAACTTTTTTATAACTAAATATTGTACACAATAACCTTTAGCTGCTAAGTAGGTATATCTAATGACTTAAGGGGCTTAAATGTGCTCGACTGAACGAGTAAAGCCAGTAACGAAGGAAGCGCAGGCAATGTTTCCAAAATTTATCCAACACCTTATTAAGATTGGTCTAGTCAAGTCCAATAGATGTTCATACCCAAATGGACAGATTTTACTTATATATACAGGTACAGTTACTTTATAAAAATCTACATTTGTATTGAGAATCATTTTTCTATGGAGTTTTATTAATGCGATGCAGGACCCTCTTTTGTTTTATATAGGCGCGCGGTGCCATGGCAGTCTGGCACCATGTTAGTCAATATTTATTTGTAAGTAAGTAAGTAAGTAAACGCTTTATTGTACACAAAAACAGTTAAAAAATACATCTATTACAATTAACATATAGGTACAAAGGCGAACTTATCCCTATAAGGGATCTCTTCCAGTTAACCTTTGAGCAATTGAGTGAGTACGAGAAGAAGATAGACAAACTAACACCGTGTACAAAAAGGTATTAAAAATAATAAGACTACTAATAATTACACATATAAACTATTAATACATACATACATATATACATATATATGTCACCGAGAAGATCAAAACGCAAGCTATTCAAGAGTAGAATTAGTTTTTCAAACTGACGTACTCTTCAAAAGATAATGACAACTTTAAAAATAAAAGTGATCGAGATTTGCCATCGTTATCGCCGCGGACGGTGGTCGGTTGCGGATGCCAGCGGTCATCGATTGCAGCGCTAATCATCTCGACGGTCAACTAGACGGCGCAACGCAGCTGAAGCGATTGAAGCACTGCATTGTATATTACGGTCAGTGGTCTGTCTGTTGCGGCCGCTAGCGGTCATCGCCTGCAGCGCTTGTCATCTCGGCGGCCGACAGGACGGCGCGGCGCAGTTGCAGCGGTGGAAGCGCATTATGTGTTTTGTTAGTGGAACAGTGGCCGAGCTTTGCAAACAGGGGTAGTGTTTTTAAATGCTACCCAACGTTTAAAAATGATTTGATGCGTATAATTGTACTTTAAATTTCATCGGCGCATATAAAACACGAGCGTAGTGTGGTATATGCGGATTGCGGTGCTCAACATCGAAAGACCTGCGCGGAGCCGCGGGTTCGAGTCCGGGCACAAAAAGGAAGAAAAGAAGAAGCCTATGTAGTGTTTTAAGTATTTTATAGTATATATGTATTGAAGTTTTTATAATCATTATTATTTACACTGTTCTTAGTTTTATTTGAAATTGTAATTTTGATGTTATTTTATTAGTGTTAATGTTTTTTTTTTTATTGCGATCAACTTTTGGTATGTTTTATTTAATTCTTTGTTTTGACTAATTTACTAATGTCATCAATTTGCATGTTTTTGTTTCTGTGTCCCCCTAATTTATATTTGTTCGCAATTGTATTATTTTTATAATGAGCAGCCCTCTGAAAGTCTCTTGCCCGTACTGTCCCGGGTCGCCAAAGCTTTACTCGGCATCACGAGGACTTAACATTCATATTGCCCGGGTTCATAAGGACATTATTTCAAGTGGTTCGGATGGGTTGACGGTGCCGGGCCCAAGTGCGGTGACGTCGGGGCTCCGGGGTCCGGGTTCTCAGGTCACGGCTCAGGCAGCAGTCAATCCTGATCGTTGCCTGGAACAACTGTCTGTACTCAAGGCTAAAGTTAAAGTCCTAAAGCATATACCCAAAGGGGCCAGGAGTCTGGCAGCGGAAAAGCTTTGCTCTGTGGTAGATAATTGTGTACAGTCTAACAGTGTTGAGGATTGGTTTGCTTTGTTATCTTTTTCTTTTTCCGCTCTTAGAGTGCCGGACAGCAGTAAGCAGAAATCCTTAACTTCTAAGGTTAAGGAAAATTTGGAGAGCTCGACGTTGTACTTCCCAGAGGATTCCTCAAGGAAGTCTGGACCTTTATATAAGACCATAGAAGGCAAGGTACATGAAGGTGATTTGAGAGGTGCGGTCCGTCTTCTGCTCTCGAACTCATCCTTAGCTCCTAAAAACGATGAGACTATTCGTTCATTGCAGGAGAAACATCCTTCTCCATCCAGGACGCTCGTTTTTCCGCCAGAGCCTGACAGTTCATGTCCTTACTTAACGGTTTCGCCAATCGAAGTGAGGGAGGCTATAGGATCCTTTTACAATGGGTCCGCATCTGGTCTGGACGGATTGCGCCCCCAGCACCTCAAGGAGTTAACGTCTCCTTCAGCTGGTAGTAATGGACCTAAATTGTTGGAATCCATCACAAAGCTATGCAACTTCCTGTTGCGGGGGTTACTGAATCCTGATGTATGCCCTTACTTGTACGGGGCTTCTCTTTGTGCTCTCTTGAAGAAGGATGGTGGTATCAGACCTATAGCAATAGGGAACACAGTACGTCGTCTGGTGGCCAAGTTATGTTGCCGGATGGTTAGGGAGCCAATGGCAGATTATTTGCAGCCTGTTCAAATTGGTTTTGGCACTACCCAGGGGTGTGAGGCAGCCATACATGCTACCCGGGCTTTTGCGCTCGCGAGTGAGGGAACAGACAGTATTATTCTCAAGATAGACGTGAAGAATGCTTTCAATAGTGTTGAAAGGGACACTATTCTGGGCGAGGTCTTAGACCAAGTACCGTCAGCTTACCCGTTCCTTCATCAATGCTATTCTAAGGCTAGTAATCTATTCTTCGGCGACGTTTCTGTTCCCTCACAAGTGGGCGCTCAGCAGGGTGATCCTTTAGGTCCGTTGATCTTTTGTTTGGCCATACAAAAAGTAATTTCGTCTTTGGAATCTCCCCTTAATGTGTGGTATCTGGATGATGGCACTATTGGCGGGGATCCACGATTAGTGCTGGAGGACCTCAAGAGGCTCGTGCCAGGTTTCAAGGCGGTCGGTTTGGAAATAAACCCTAGTAAATGCGAGTTATTTTATTGTAGCGATGGGGACTTGAGTTTATTGCCAGATTTTGAATTGCTGTTGCCTGGGGTACGTCGCCTTTATAAACCATCGTTAGGTTTATTGGGCGCTCCTATTTTCCCAAATGGAGTTAGTTCGGCACTTGAGGAGAAAAGGTTGGCATTGGTCAGTGCCCAAGAACACCTGGGTTATTTATCAGCACACGTCTCACTGACTTTGCTTCGAAGTTGTTTTGCGATGCCGCGGATGACATATATTTTAAGAACGTCTCCGACATGGTTATTTGAAAGTGATGTGGCGAAACTAGATGACGCGCTTAAGTTGGCGCTAGAATCTATACTTAATGTGCACCTGAATGAGTCACAGTGGTGTCAGGCTGCTCTTCCGGTTCGTCACGGCGGGCTAGGAATACGTCGCTGTCGAGAGCTCAGTGTGGTAGCGTTCCTTGCCTCTGCTTATGGTACTTCGGGACTCGTCACTCGCATTTGGTCTAATAATGGTGGGAGTACCGAAGTACCATATCTTACAGAGGCGCAGGCCAAATGGGCTGCCTTGTGTCAAAGCGACGAGCGACCGGACAACCTTACCGCTCAGAGAGGTTGGGATGACCTATTGTGCAAAGATATATATGCATCTTTATTGGGCGCTGCACAAGGTTCCAATCAAGCACGCATTAGGGCAGCAGCCAAGGTGGAAGCAGGAGCGTGGCTTCAGGCATTGCCCTCACCTCAGTTGGGCACACTGCTGGATAATGATTCTTTGAGAATCGCGGTGGCTTTGTGGCTAGGGTCCAAGGTCTGTGAGCCGCATCGGTGCATCTGTGGGGTTATGGTCGAAGAAAACGGACACCATGGCCTGAGTTGTCAGAGGTGCGCCGGGCGGTTCTCAAGGCATTATGCCATTAACGTTGTCATTCGGCGGGCTTTGGTTTCAGCCAACGTTCCCTGCGTGTTGGAGCCCCCAGGGTTATGCCGTACCGATGGTAAAAGGCCGGATGGCCTAACATTGGTTCCATGGCAGAAGGGACGGTGTCTCTTATGGGACGCTACGTGTGTTAGCACGTTTGCACCGTCACACTTGAGCCACACTACTAGATCGGCCGGGGCCGCCGCAGAATGTGCGGCAAAACTCAAGCACACCAAGTACTTTGCCCTGGAACCAATGTATGATTTTGTGCCTGTGGCAGTGGAGACTGCGGGACCGTGGGGTACTGAGGCCAGGGACTTTATAAGGGAGGTGGGTCGCAGGCTCAGAGACAGAGGGTGTGATCCTCGCTCAGGGTCGTATCTGGTTCAACAGATTTCACTGGCCATACAACGTGGGAACGCTGCCAGTGTAATGGGAACGTTTGGGCCAGGTGCGACTCGGGGCGAGCCTTTTTAAGTCCTTCTTCACCTTCCAAGATATGTGCTATCGATCCACAACGTTGACGAAGCCTGTTGCAGATGTCACGTTATTGGTGTGTTGTTTGACGAAGCCTGTCGCGGATTAGATTTTTGTATTCTCTCTGACGATGCCTGCGTTGCGGATTTGACTTAAAAAAAAAAAAAAAAAAAAAAAAGTAATTTAAATATACACATAAATATAAATACATTGTAGATCCAATTCACAAGTCATTGGAAAGCCATAACTTCTTAAGATTCGTCTTGAGCGATGCTACAGATGGAGACTTCCTAAGGGACAGTGGCAATTCGTTCCACAACTTCACAGCGCTTACTGTGAAAGATTTGGCGTACGTACGCGTCTTGTTAGACGGTACAGCCAGAGTGAGATTGGCAGACGACCGCAAGCGGTGTCCACTGCCATCGGCTATATATTTAAACCTTTCACTGAGGTAAGGAGGTGAAGCAGGGTTGTAGAGAACATTAAAAAGCAATGACAGGACATGCAGGTCTCTACGCTGACGTATTGGCAGCCAACCCAGCTGCGCTCTAAACGCGGACACGTGATCGTATTTGCGCAGTCCGAAAACATATTTTATGCACACATTTTATAAGCGCTCGAGCTTGTCAAGTAGTTCCTCTTTGAGATTCGTCATAGCAATGTCACCATAATCCAGAAGGGGCAACAAGAGTGAACTGGCAAGAGTAAGCTTGGTGGACATAGGAAGGAAGTTCTGCAGGCGCCTAAGTGAGTGAAGAGATGCGAAGAGCTTCCGGCTGACCTCCGAGATATGCGGAGACCAAGACAATGTCTGGTCCATGATGATACCTAAATTCCTAACAGCAGAGGAAAGAGGGATAGGAATCCCACCAAAAATAATATCAGGCACCACCATTTCCGCCAGCTTGTTCACAAAGTGAGGACTACCGATGACAATTGCTTGCGATTTTTGTGCGTTTACGTTTAAACCAAAATTATTAGCCCAGCTGTGAATAGATTCTAAATCTGCATTGATTTGATCAATAAGCGATGGCAGATCCTCAATACTAGCCGCTGCATAGATCTGCAGGTCATCTGCATAAAGATGGAACGAAGATCTTAGGCACTCTGTGATCCCACCAATGAAAATCGAAAAAAGAAGAGGAGAAAGGACCCCCCTTGAGGGACACCAGCGGAAAGTTCACGCCATTCCGACATTTTGTCGTCGACCCTAACCCGCTGGCGTCGACCGAAGAGGTAGTCGTGAAACCAAGATAAGGATGATTGAGACACATTTAGTGAGCGAGTATGCCGAGAAGGATATCAAAATCTACCGTATTAAAAGCGCTACTGAAGTCAAGAAGAACGAGGACTGTAAGTTTTTTGTGTTCGATATTAAGACGAATGTCATCAGTGACTTTAACCAAAGCAGTAACTGTGCTATGCCCGGGGCGAAAACCAGATTGGAAGGGATTGAATAATGTATACCTATTAAGATGAGACAGGAGACGGCGATTGACAAAGTGTTCAATTATTTTGGACAAAACTGGGAGTATGGAAATAGGGCGATATTGCGAAAATTCAGTAGGATTGGGTTTTTTTCGGGAGAGGAATTACATGAGCAAGTTTCCAAGAGGAAGGAAACGTGCCCGAGGAAAATGAAAAATTTATAATATTAGAAAGGATCGGGGCAATGGAATCCGCTACGAGCATAAGCATGTCCACACTGAGGCTATCCTCACCGACGGCCTTCGTCTTAATAGTTTTCAGAAAAGCAAGTGTCTCTTGCGGAGAAATTTTACCAAGTTCAAAGGGAGGAGAATCGGGGAGTGTAGTATTGGCAAGAAGTGATCGTGTTGATTGTTTAATGAAGGGTGGAGAGTAACCGGAGAAGTACTAAAGTGCATATTGATGGCGTCTAGGTCGAGAACGCAAGAAGAATTATGTTGAGCTTTGCCTACTCCCAATGACTTCAGAAATTTCCACAGCTTAGCAGGAGGACAGTCTTCGATACAATTGTGGATATGGCGGCGTCTGGCATCCCTACAGATCTTATTGCAGCGGTTTCGTAAAGAAATGTATGCCTGTTGGTAATCAGCGTTTTGCCGTGATTTTACACGCGCCCGGTCCCTTTTAGCCATAAGTTGTTTAATATCCGGCGTTAGCCACGGAGCAGGGAGGTGCTTTACACGCGTCGGTTTTAAAGGAGCGTGTTTGTCAAAAATCGCAAGCAATATGCCATTGAAAGCCTGCACCTTCAGGTCAATGTCATCCAGAAGCTCAACGCTACGCCAATCAGAACATGAAATATCATCACAAAGCGCCTGGGTATCGACATCATGAAGGTTCCTACGCATAATGACCTTATGTCTCCTTTTCGGGGGACGAATATTAAAAGAAGCGTAAATAAGGTCATGGTTGGAGAAACCAGCAGCATTAAATTGACCATGGAATGAAACTAAATCCGGAGAAGAAGTTAAAATGAGATCTAAGAGCGAGGGAGGGCCATTATGCGGAAAATGTGTGGGGCTAAAAGATAAAACACTCAGGTTTAAAGAAGTAGCTAAAGAGTGGAGTTTTGAGGAACGAAACTCATTTTTGAGGAGACATGTGTTAAAATCGCCCATGATAATACTATGGTCAAACTGTGGGCCTAAATCAGAGAAAGTGCTGTACAGCGAATCAAAATAATTAATATTAGAGGACGGGCTGTAAAAAAAGCCAAGAAGAACTTTAGAATGATGCAAAGTGACATCTAAAAAAAGATACTCGGGAGCGTTTGAGTACACTGTCGGTGACTGAGAAACTACTTGACAAGCAATATTGCTTCTTATGTAAATGGCAACACCTCCGCCACGAACGGTTTCCGTTCCGCCATCTTTAGTGCCTGTCCTGTCATTGCGAATTAGACGAAAACCGGGTAAAGGATACAGAGTAGATGGAAGAGTAGGCTTTAGCCATGACTCTGAAATAAGAATAGCGTGAATATTTTTATTAGTGCTGAAAGTCGTAATTAATTCCGAGTAATGTGCCGATGTGGACGACGTTAAAATTTTTAACGGACGCATTGAATGAAAGTTGCAACCGATCACTGAGGTCAGGCATATCTGATGCATCACTCAGAGAATCATAAAGGCTCGAAGAAGAAAGTGGGAAGAACTCGCTGTCTATACTTGCATTAAAAACATCAGACATTGTGAGTACAATTGAATACTATAACTTATAATATAAAAATATATAATATATAACAATATAAATACAATATAATATGGACTCCCTACTATATAACATACGAATAATGAATAACAATTAAAAAAAACACATTAACCTCCTCATTTGCTCGCCAGTAGCTAGTAAAAAAAAACAGAGAAAACATGAATTTATAAAATTGGAGACAATTATAATTTAAATGACACACGAAAATATCAAAAATAAACTTAAAACTGTTTTAAGCTAAAATTAGACAGGAAAATACAACTCAAACACAGCAAAAACTAAACGCAGCGTACGTCAAACGTCAACTCAGATATCATGACATGATTGACATGACAAGTAGTGACAGAATGTGATGTGACGTACTTGCAATAATGTTGGATTACCGCTGTTAATATGACATAAATAATGGACGGAGGAAAAGAAAGTAAACGATGTACCTTTTGGGTTAGAAAACTGCACAATTACATCATCACAGTCACAACGACAAAAGTTATGCAGTCGGCATCGACTACGTCTTCGTTTTCGGGTTTTTGCCTCCACCAGATGTGGCAGAACGGGTGGACTTGGCCCGACGTGATGATTCTGGAAGCGGTGCGATGCTAGGATCCAAAATATCCTCCGTTGTTGCCTCCGGCGTTGAGGATGCAGCAACAGCAGCCGGTGCAGGCAACGCCCGCAGTTCTGCCAACGTCGTTACCTTCCGCCGCACTCCATCGTGGCACTGCACCACAATACGCCCTTCGCTTGTCCAGCTACCCTTAATGCCATACTGGCTGCGAGCCTCCAGGAATACGGCATGCCGGCTGCCTGTCAGGAACTCTGATAGAGTCGGACCTGAACCTTTAAGCCGCTTTTTAGAGGCCCAAACTGCATTCGGAGTCCTTAGACAGGCGAACTTCAGAAGTAGAGGTCTCGGCTTAGATGGCACAAGGTTCTTACCAAGGCGGTAGACGGCAATAAAAGATAGCACCGAGACTTCTTCCAGTTTCAGCCTTTGCTGCAAGAGATTAACCGCTGTCACTGTAGCATCTTCATCCTCGGCTTCAGGAACTCCATGCAGCAGCAAGATGCCAGCGCGCGACCTGGTCTCCATCTCCTCAAGGGTGGCCAAAACACAGCCCATTTGCTCCTGCAAACTTTTGACAGCTCTCCACACCAAATTCCTGAACGTCGAATATTCAGCTACAACAGTGTCAGATCCCCGGGTGGCCACAGAGCTTTCAAAGCTGGCCATTTGTGTTGAGAACATGGTCTTCATGTCCTCCATGCTCTTCTGAAGTTGCATTAATTGATCCATTGCAGATTAACTGCTGTTGAACTTTGGACTCTTTTGTATCACAAAGAGAGTTGGTGAAAACAGTGAGTGCAAAAGGTGAAAATTAGCTAAAGGTGGCAAGGAGGTTTTAAATGTCACATGTAAGTGAAATTTACATAAAATACACTTGTATAACTATTTTTTTCCGAAAATTAAATAACAGCTCTACTATTTTGATGTTTCTTGTTTGCCTACCCACGCGAAAAAAAAAACTTGTCATCTCATCACGCAGAAATGGCAATATTTTTTTAACACATATTTGTACAGGGATATCTGGACATCTAAAGTTGGGTATAGGAATTATAGGATACCTCTTACCCGTCTACGGTAAAGAAAAAATTACGCGGCAAAATTACTGGGACCTCCCAGTAAAAATATAAAAAGTCAAAAAAATCAACAAAAAAAATCACCATAAAATTCAACTACTCACCGAGACCACACCGAGACGAACAACACAAACTAATCCCGAACTAAGTATTAGGTTTATACTATGGGTGCCTATTACTAGGTTAGGATATACCTACATACCTACTTATATAAAACATGGTCTTTAAACACAGAAAACATTCCAAGGACGAAATATTCACGCACGTTAGACAAAATATTTACCCTTGCCGGTATTCGAACCCGTGATTGACTGCTTCATAAGCCGTTCTGCAGCCGATACAACTAAACGTGTTGTCAAAACACGCGAAACATCGTAATTACCCGCGACGTTACTCGTCCCTATGAATGATTCAGCTAAATAAACTCATTAGCAGGCTTGTACGGTGTTCACCAAACTTTTGAGTGATGTCCCACAATCAACGTAATGTATTCCCAACGTCATAGGTATGTGATATAGCTATGCTGGTGGAATATAGCGAACGCCAATCCAAGTGCTGGCTCGCCCTCAGGCTTATAAAAACGCGGTAAAAACCGCACCCTATAATGCTAGCAAAGTCATAATCTAATGAACAAACTAACGGACAGTATCTAACTGGTCGTATAACCTATATTTAGATGTAAGGTAATAATACGCTGTAGATAGATTTTTCGTTACAAACTTTCACAAAACGATATAATATTAGTAGGAAGTAAAACAGGAAATAATCAGAAAACTTGGATATTGCAATCATTTCCGAACGCAAAATGAATGCGAGTATATCAATCAACGATAGGTATTTGCCTACGCCAAATATTGAAGTTGAAAATAATTCATTCACTGATTAAAACGATTTTACATGGATTCCTAGTCGGAATTTTAGGAGCAACTCTGAGTCCCATTATATGATTATTCGTATGTATCAGACGTATCAGTAGACCAAAAGAGTGGATTAAACAGTAAATCTGACAGAAATCAATAATCGAAATCAATAATATTTGACTTTATCTTTAGATAAGATGTTTATGTTTAGATATGATTTAGATAATTGAAATAGTTACTTAATTGTAAGACACATTTTGTTTCATGTATAGTTTAGCTGTCCTTTGGGTGGTATCAGCTTTATTCGTCCCATTCGCTTTTCGTTCAATTCTTATTTCGTCTCATTCTGCATTCGTCACTCATTCTTTTTTCTCGTGTTCGCTATCTGTACCTAAGTCCAATTCAGTAACTTGTCTCATTCTTATTGTCTTATTCGTTGCTCGTCACGATCTTCCCAGGACTCCTGGACTTAGGAAGATGGGAACAGATGACGAACACGACGATTAAAGAATGAGTGACGAATCCAGAATGCGATGAAATAAGAATTGAACGAAAAGCGAAGGGACGCATAAAGCTGATACTCTTTGGGTAGCTTATAATTTAATTTACATCACTCTTGGCTGTGAGTGGGATTTTTTGCCCGCTGCGCGAGGGTAAAATCACATTTCCTGGCCAAGGTGTAGAGGACAACCGCGTCCGTCGGCTATCGACTACACCGGCACTCCGAAACTCAGCGATGAGTAAGGAGCGAAGCGAACTGTAGGCTAAGGTAATGAACGGACGAAACGAAAAACGCAAACTAAAATCAAACGATATATATTTACACAAATTAACAAACAAACAAAACAACAAGGATCGGAATAACACTTAAATTTACACTTAATTAATTATAGTCTCTGTCTATGAATTTACACACTAAATCGCGGACCGATGGTACTACGCTATACTAACAAACTAATCGCGGACCGATGGTACTACGCTACAACTGTTACAAGATGGTTAATGCAGGAGAACAAGAACTGGAAGTAAGTGAACTATGGCGGATCGATGATCAACGCTGAACTGTACTACGGAGTGGTACTCTACGTAGACTAAGGATGAACTGTAATTACATGAAAAAATGGCCGTCCTTTTATACAATTCGACTCTAGGTCCAGAAGGGACGCCCGCCCTGTGTTTATATTTTAATTTACTACAGTTATACATTAATGAGCTTAAAACTAACTTATTCTACGGATTGACGCCGTTTGAATACACAAAATAAAGTACATGTTTACATCGTGGGAGCTCCCGTCAGACTGTTAGATGCGAAAATACCTAGTGTTTCTTTGTCCCCGGCAAGAGGCCGTCTCGCTCGCACCGTCCGAGATATACACCTGCCTTATCTCTCTTATGGCGCTGCGCGCTGCGCGTTCGCTTACTTTCGGCGTTGTGGTGCTCTCGGACGGTTGCGGCCGGGACAAATTCAATGAATTTACTAATAAATGATTCTAAAAGGATTTTAAATTAATCTAAAAAAATTCCTTAAATTTTGCATCTAATGTAAACAAAGATGACTCATCTGTTTTCGTCTTTCGGATGGAAAGTTCCTATGAATCATCTTTGTTTTGATTCTTAGTCTTTACATGGTCTTTATTAAGACATGACGGGAGCTCGGTATAATAAGTGATTTTACACACATTTAAATAAGTTTGCCACTTTTATGGGCGAAATCTTAAAGCTAATTCACAGGGAAATATTTATTTATTAATTTACTCAAATTAATAATGCTTCGCAAAGCTGTCCGTAACAACGATCTTATATCTAAGTATTGAATAATATTTATTTATTTATTCAACTTAAAACTAAATGCGTTGCAAAGCTGTCCGCAACAGCAAGACGTAAAACTCTACACAAACCACGGGCGGTAATTCGTAAAGCCGCAGATCGCATATTTATGGCATCAACACCTGCGATCTGGGACATTTAAGGATTCACCAACTTAGGTATGTATTGCTCGGAGTTTCTTTGAAGGATCGAATTCGGAACGAAGTGGTCCGCCAGAGAACCAAAGTTACCGACATAGCTCACCGTAATAGCAATTCGAAGTGGCAGTGGGCTGGCCATATTAACCGAAGAACCGTACCATATTAACCGAAATGTAACAACTACTTTGTACCTATGTTTGACAAATAAATATATTTTATTCTATTCTATTCTAACCGATACCCGGTGGGGTAAACGTGTTCTTGAGTGGAGACCGCGGATCGGCAAGTGTACTGTGGGACACCCTCAGACTAGGTGGAGCGATGATCTTTGCAGGGTAGCTGGTAAGTGCTGGATGAGAGTAGCCGAGGATCGTTTACAATGGCATGCAGTAGAAGAGGCCTATGTCCAGCAGTGGACAAGAATAGGATGATGATGATGATGATGAGGTACCTATGTAATTCACGGTTAAACATGTAAACCTATCAATAATACGAGTATATACCGGGTGATCAATCCAAATGGGTCAGTAGGGAGGAATCATAAACTATAAAAGATAGGGAAATCTGTTTTTAGGAACCATGGCGTCCATTTTAGATTGAATAAAAACTGCATTATTATTTTTTTATAAATCTCATACATAACCCAGTCAAAACCACTGTAAAGAATTTTACAATTCGACATGCGATGACTTAGGTACAGAATTTAAACCAGGTTCTATTCCCGGTTATGTAAGAGATTTACAAAAAACATTGAATGCAGTTTCTATTGAATCTAAAATCGACGCCATGGTTCGTAAGAACAGATTGCCTATCTTTTATAGTTTTCGTTTTCTCCCTACTGATCCATTTGGATTGATCACCATCTATAATGGTAATGTTTAGTGCAAATAAATTACTATCTTATCTTATCGGGATTCGAACCCAGGATTCGATAGACAGCACTAGAAGTTGATATTAATACTAGAGGACGCGGTTGGCGCAGAGGTTAAGCAACTGCCTACTGAGCCGACGGTCCCGGGTTCGAATCCCGGCAAGGGCAAATATTTGTGTGATGAACACGAATATTTGTCCCTGGGTCATGGATTTATTGATTTATTTATCTATTACATGTCACTTACAGTTAATACCAAGCATGACACATATTGTTTATATTAAAATTAAAATTAAATTATATTCCATATTATACTATCATAAGTTTACAGGATTAAGATATATTTATCAATTAGTTACCTATAGAGCTCGCGAGTACAGTAGTCTCGAGGTGTCGCCCGGCTGTGGCTAGGAATCTCGATTCGGGAGTCGAGAAGAGGTCTAGTGTTTCGTCGTGGTCCAGTATATCGTTAATAAGCCGCACTGCGGAGTGGAGTGGTGAGTGAGAGAGTGACCTAGTGCGGGTGCGTGGTAGGGTAAGCAGAGACCGTTTCCGAGGACGTAGACCGTGCAAAGGCTTAGGAGGAACATTTAGGGAAATCTGTGATAATAGGTAGCAGTTGTAGATGTTACCTCGCAGTAGCCGAAGGAAGTAACGTACTAACGTAATATTTCGTCGTGCCTCCAGAGTTTGGTATCCCACCATGCCCAGTACATATAGTGATGGGTAAAGAGATGGATAAAAATAATACATTTTTTTGAACATAAATCTGGCGAAACTCTTTTGTACCTTTTCAAGTGTCAGTGTGTACTTGGCTTCATGCGGATTCCAAACGATAGCATTACTGTCTATTTTACTCCGTACATACGAATAATAGAGCACGTCTTGGGTTCATTGACTATTGAACTGTTTGGTCTGACGCACAATGAAGCCCAATCGCTTGCGAGCTGCTTTACAGATTTCGTTAACCTGGTGGTGAAATGTCAATTCTGAGTCGAACCATGTGCCAAGGTCTTTCACCATGGTTTATCGCTTAATTTTTTCGCCCCTTATGAAATAATCTTCATACATAGGGTGCTTAGATCGCGTGTAGGTAACTATTGCACATTTTGATATATTAAGCGCTAGACTGTTTGAATTACCCCACTCATATACTCTGTCTAAATCAGCCTGAAGCAGATGAGTGTTCTGAGGGCAGTTCACGGGCAAAGCCAGTTTCACGTCATCAGCGAATATTAGACAGAAGGAATGATTAATACATGCTGGTTGAACATTAATTAGAATTAAGAAAAATAACGGTCCGAGGTTACTACCCTGCCCTATGCCTGAAGTGACCTGGTAAGGTTGTGATGTATATCCCATATAATTCACAAATTGGGCCCTCCGTGTCAGGTAATCCGCTATGAATTCCAAGAGGTTTGACGAAAAGCCGCGTAACGCCAGGATGTTCTATGTATTTAGGTATTTATTTATCTATATAAGTATGTATATCGTCGCCTAGTACCCATAACACAAGCCTTCTTGAGCTTAATTTGGGACTAGGTTGATTTGTGTGAGGTTGTCTGATATTTATTTAAGTATTTATTATTTATATTAACGTGGCAATGACATACTACGTTTTTTTTTCTACGAGTATTAACTAGCTAATAACCAGTAACTGCTACTAAATATTTACTCATATCTAAATAGTTTCGTGAGAGGTGTAATGATATATAGGTACTTTTATATTTGCCATCAAGTCATGAAATAATTTAGCACGATAAGACAATTACCAACTAAATCAGTATGCCAAAAAGAAAAGACAAATGAATCCCACTTGAAGTTTTGTAACGGAAATATTTGTGTTTCATGTTTGCTAAGAGTCGTAGATTGCAGAAAGATAAAGAGAACTAAAGTTTACATAAGACTTAGGAGCCATTCTACTGGCTTCTACACTGATATATAATATACTATTTATTAGGATATCGGCCAAAACTAGGGCTAAAATCAACGTTTCAAATTACATATCCGTGACATTTCGCCACCTGTGTGTTATTTTCACCACGGATGTTATTTATATTTAAGTATGTATTTATATATATAAGTATGTTTATCATCGTCTAGGGTCCATAACATAAGCCTACTAGAGCTTACTGTGGGACTAGATTGATTTGTGTGACGTTGGCCGATATTAATATTATATTATTAACCTTATAGCTGCTCTAATGATTTGAAATGACTGCTATTGCATCCTCATTAAGAACTCACAATAGTCTATTATTTTTATATTTATTTATTTTGATTTTGACGTAAAATTCAAGATCTGAAATTAGCATATTGCGAATGTGCGTGTGATAAGCCCAGTTTGATGCATGGTATAAGACAACAAGGTATAACAGTCCGGCTAGTGGGACGTTCTTCATCACTGAATACCTAGTTGCCACTTTATGGGAATAACATAATTATAAGGAAAACATTATTCGGCGCCAGTCGTACAAAAAATAATGCATTTATGCATTACAGTGGTCATGTTCCTTGACTAAATTATATTTTTCGTAATAATTGATTTGAAACGATTACAGGCAACAATGGGAGTAATATGATACACCACTAGCAAGACAGAAACGGATTTATAGAATCAACCAACCAATCATAGCATGATGACGTCGAAAGTCCACCTGTCATCCCGGCGGAGTGACATACCTTGTTTTTTTATATCATAATTTGATGTAATGAACCATATATCCTCAATTTTGTTAATATCACTTAACGCAGCTCGTTTAGCAAAATCAATAAGTATATTATAAAACTGTCATGGCAGTAAGAAAATCGAGATATTGCTAACTTGGGATAACACAATGTTCGTCGGATTATGGCCCTTGGTTACAACGTAGTAGCAGCTGATGTACACAGCACAGCTTTCTGTAATCATGCATTATAATTATAAATAAACTGAACCATTATAGCAACGCAGTAGGTATATATCGCGGCAGAAAATAGAATACGTGAATATTTACGACATGCTTTGTTACTTACACTTTAATTTACTTTGGCGTAATTAAAGTAAACGGTAGCTGAATTTATGGATGCACTTAATAGTTCTTTGTTTGTTATTAATTACCTACTTACGTTTTAGTAAAGTTTTCAGTTACGTTATTAAGATCAGTAGATTTCCTCTATTGTAATGATAAGTGTATCTGTATCTGTATTTCTTTATTCCTGAGGTGTGCAATAAAGAGTATTCTATTCTATTCTATATTATTTTGATAGCTTAAAAATTACTTTTATAATCTTCATATTTGCTCCACTGTAAGTATTTTGATAAAATAATACATCCCCGGGTTGCCAGCTACACGGACCAAATACCTATCATTGAAATCCGCCAAACCGTTTAGTCGTTATACCTACTTATGTCCGCTAAGACATAAACTTACATATACCTAATCTCACGTATAAACGGCGATGGTTAAACTCATTGCACGGTAGCATTTGTACTGCGCAATGATTTTAAAACCGCTCTTTTTACGTGACATTTATCATATACAGGGTGGAACAGATCGAAGGACTTTTAAGCAAACAGGGAGTTGTTCAGATGAGTTCATGAACTATGTAAATATTTTTATCCATTTTGTTATAGATACAGTTTGTTAAACATTAGTGTAAAAATCTGTTCGTATCAACCCTAGCATCTTTTTGAACATCGCTTAAGTTAGACAGGTGTCAATTTAAAATGTAAATAAAACCTTTGAATTAGTAGGGTTGTCACTGATATTAAAATATTTTATTTTGATGACTTTTTCTTACTTTTAAATCCAGCTTTACAATTATAATAGGTCGATTGTAGATCACTCAAATGACACTATCCAGTCAACTCAGTCTTTACAAATGTTCCATCCTGTATAATATAAAATATATATTTTTTTTTTATGCAAAACAATATACGTCGTTGAGTCAATTATAAGGAGACAATTATTACCGTCCTCATGAAATTGGAAGCTAAAATTGACGATTAACGGGTGAAGAAGGGAAACGTCGTGAGAAAAGTTCCACATTGTCGGCTATTGTAAGCGGGCACGTTTGGCGGTATTGGTAGTAATTAACCTGAGCCTTCCATCCCCTCACACCTTGGACATAACTAAAGTTAAATTAAGTAAGCACAATTAATAAAGTTAAATCTAGGAATTTGTAGTATGGAAAATAAAATATCATAATTATGTTATAATTTTAGTAACTTATTACTTGGGGATGTTAACCCTAATAACCATAACGGCAGTTTGGAATGAAATAGAAGAATGAGTATGAGTATGAATCGTATTTTATTGTTAATATCGGTTCCATAGCTCTCTGAATTCCTACCGTGCTATCAGAAGTCAGTTACATTAAAGGTGTTTGTAACGAAGTTTGAATCACAGCCATTTGGAAGTTACAAAAATTGGTTACTTCCAAATGTGGTTTCGATATTTGAATGTTATATTGAGATACTTGTCAATTATGATGAATTATCGATGTTTTTAACGGAATATTTCTAGCATTAACTGTGTAATTCACAGACCATATTTAGATGTGTCAATAACCAGTAAGGTTGTCAATATTTAATTGAATGGCTATTTGAAGGGCTTTAAATGTCAACTCGTACTTAAGTAGTTATAAAATTGTTTCATCATGCGTAGACAATGTCAAACGATTAGAAAATAGTACAATAACATAATAATACAATTTTTAACGTTATTCTCTTCGAAAAATCCTCCAACACGCTTTTCCACTTAAAAGCAGACTCTTGGCATTATTTCTACAAGTCTGTGTAGCGTTTCTTCGCTATTTGGTTTCCACTTATATTGCAATATTTCCCATAGAGCTGTTGCAGATGTCGGACATTGTTTTCGGACCCTACGGTCGAGTTCATCCCATAAAGCTCGATCGGGTTAAGGTCTGGTGATCGCGGTGGCCAAATCATGTTTTTTAACACAATATCTTGCCGTAAATCCAGTGTCTCCATTTAACCATATCGGAAGCTACAAATAATAAAAAACAAGACTACCAATTTTTTTTCAATATAGGTATTTGCACAATTTATTGATTTCACAAGTTTAGGTATATAGGCATGAAACATAGTTTTTTTTTGCATAAAAGTTTAACAATCTATCATGCTTAATAATGCTACTTTTGCAGGATATACCTCGTTCCATCCTGAAAATCGCAATAAATAACTGTAGTTTGTCAGAATATTTGATTTACGATTTCCCTAACAATTCAACGCCTATTTGGCGCCAATTCGCATATAATATTCCACGCGCCCATTGAAGCCCAATTTCACCACGCTTTGCGAGTTAATAACTCAATTATGTCCACCAATTGGTCGACGTTGACCGGAGTTATCAGGGCTTTATAACAAATGATAGAAGATGGTGGAACTGGACCTTAGGAGTACCTAAAGTTTGATGGTGACGTCAACTTCAATCGTCGATGAAAGCATTAATTTCGACGACCATTAAACGTTTTTAGTACCTGTTTTATGCCTCATAAATATCTCTATTAAAACTACCGAAATGTGTTCTAGAGTCTGGCTAAAATATCTTTGCCCCAGCAAGTTTAGTTCTTTACCTGTAAATCAGTATATATGACAACACTGAAGATATGGCACTAATTAGTCTTGATACTTGTGTATCATCCTTAATTTTTAAACTAGATTCTAGCAAATTTAATATATATAAAAACCATTTTGGTATGGTATGCTTTGATCAGTATTGAATAAAAATAAAATATCGTTATTATAAACACCCGATAGTTATTTCGTGGGTGAATCAACTTTTTTGTGTTGTTTACTCTGTCCCCGTTGTCCAAGTGACATTTTCATACTGTTTCATAGAGAAATGCTTAGGTTGTCCGAGGGACAAATTTTGCGTAACCATAGCAACAAGGTGCACTTAAAAGTTGATTCACCCTCTTATTACATTACTGAATTTATTAACTTTAAGCTATGATACCAGACGGTTGGCACAGAACCAAGATTTTGAGTCTTAATGGGATATTAAAAAATCGAAATAAAAAAAGTATAGCGTAACTCTTCAATTAAATTAAGGGCCGATTGTTCAATCACCAGATAAATTTATCTACCAGTTAAAATTATTGCTATCCTTTTCTCCCGTCATATAAAACAAAAGTGACAGCCAACATTTATCTGACAGATATGTTTTATCTGGTGATTGAACAATCGGCCCTAAATGGCATATGTTGGTGTGCCTATAATGTTTATACTCGCCTTAACTCTAAAAAATGCCTGAATTTTTCAGGGTGATCAAATAAAAATACATATATTTTATCAAAAATATGCAAGTACTAAGATTTAAGATTGTTGGTTACTCTTACCGGCCAAAGATTTGATGCAACGTTTCGGTGATAATTTTGCCTCCTGCTGGTGCTTTACATAAAATTATGCATTATGCGAAATAACAGTTCTCGCTCGCCACTTTTAGAAGGTTTTCCTATAATTAACACTTTTATTATAAAACAAACTAACGGAAATAGATAGAATAATTACTTACGACACTTTAACAACTTGACTTCTGAGTCAAATACAAAACGTTGCCATAATTAGTTTTTATGTGTTTGACAGTTCATTTGCTTGGAAGAGTGATTGTGGTCCGACTCTATTGTTGAATAATATGAAGGGTAAGAATATGGATGTAAATAAACAAAAGGTCGTCGAGTGGTATTCAGCGAATTCGTGTTTCAATGCACAATGAACATTGTTTATCCAAATTCAAAAACACATTCAATATATACTAGGTAAAATATAAATAGAACGTCTTGCGATAACAACAAGGCCAAACAAGGCCCAACAAGGCCCAAGAAGGACTTTTACAGCCCACGCCATATTGCGGATTTTTAGTGGTTAAGTGGTTGGCCAATATTTTGAGGGTGAAATGGGTAATTTCACCCGAGTTAAACACTCTACTTTTCATTTCGACTGCAAGAAAAATAAAATACTACACGCAAATGTCATGAGTGAGTTATATTTATGTCCATGTCATGTTTAACCAAAAACCAATCACAGACACGGAATTTATATTAAATCTCGTGTGCCCACTTTTCCTATTGCAAACTTTCATTATTATTACTGTTTTTAATAGATTAAAAAAGTTAAGATATAGGTACGTACCGCCAACATTTAAAAAGTAAAAAAAGAAACAATCCAATGTTTTCAATTTTATTTTTAAAAAAAATATACGATCTATCAGTAAATGTGGGACGGAATTATATGTATGCATTATGAAATTTATATTTAATTATTAAATATAAATAAGTTAAGCTTGCCTATATCTAATCTTTGGAGACCATTTTTCAATGGCCAATTACCACGGCCAACTAGATTGTACCTAATTGAGTTGGTCACGACGTGCATCTGGATGGCAATTATCTTTGAATCCGTAGCAATAAAAAAAAATACTTTCCACCGAAAAGATATTTTTTTATACAGTTGCTCAAAAAGTGGTACTTTTCGTAGCTGCAAATCGTGCGAAAAGTTGGTTATTTCGAACTAGTGCCTTTTACTTATCAATTTTTTTTAATTTTCTGTTGTACTAACACGTCATACCTCATACATCCAAACAAAGGTCAATCACTTTCTGACTTTATTTATTACTTCATGCAGCATTGCAGGTGTATATCTCATAATTATGCTTAAAATATTTAAAATACATATTGGATCAATAAAAGGGTTATCTATTAAAAAAACTCAAAAACGGTGTTAATAATTTGTTTGAGTGACTATTATTTAATGAGCAAATGAGTATTATGCGTGACCTAAAAAAATTAAAAAGAAAAGTATTGTCACAGATTAGGAAATATAGTATTAAGCGTGACCCACGCGCTGCTTTATACATTCATAATAATTATGAATAATCGCTATTTTTGTGTATTAAATAATATATTTATTTACAATTATATGAAGTGTAAAGAACTAAAAACAGATTCACGATGTTTATTGTTTGGAATCAATTAAATTACTGTATAATATTATCATATCTCTTCTGAAATATTAAAACTATTTCTTTTGATTTGGCTGAATGATAAACGCCGACGCCATCTTGAAAAAAAAAATTACAATTAAAAGTAAAACTTTCTTTTTCATTCAAGATTGTTTTAATTATGTGTAAATGACACGTAAGATTTATAAAATAAGAGTTTTTGATAGAAAATGATGGATTCTGATGTTACCAGAATAGATTTAACACCGCCCTATATGCGAGCCAAAAATTGCAAGTGAGAGTATTTTACCCGCAAAATCGAAAGAAAAATTACATTGCCCCGTCTATGAACATTTTATTGGCTGGAAACGAGAAAAAGATAATTATTAACAACTTGAATAAAACTTTAAACTTACCAGCAAAGGCCTTAAATGCGACCCTTGACAATTGCTCTAAAAATTGTAGGTACTCTTAATTTTTATCAGACAGAAATAAATATAATTGCCCCTTTCAATTACTGTTTTAAATTTGTATTATTGCAATTTTTCGCAAATGTATTAAAAAACGTTGTTTGGTACACGTGTGGAATTGTCATTTTAACTCGTCCCGAGTCTTGACCCTCGCCTTGCGGCTCAGGCCAAGACTCCTCGGGACTTGTTCAAAATGACATACTTTCCACACTTGTATCAAAAACTATATACTATTCCACCCGGCTATCTACTCATGAAAATGACACTTTCCGAACAGGAGAGATGAAAAAAAATAACCGACGTCAACGAAACGAAGTTATATTACAACTTATACGACAATGGGACCAAATATGACAATAGGTTCAGCTGTTTTTGAGTAATCGGGGAATATACATAAAAAGAAACAAACAAAAAAAAAACCGCTACGAAATTTGGACCAGTTTTGTTTTTGATGTCGATTAAAAATGTGAGTTAATAAACTAGTGTCTTTATTCTGTGATAAAACTTAGAAATAGCATTGGATGTTACAAAAATTAACACAAGTAATTGTTTTTACCGACTGGAAGAAATCTTTTATTATTCACTGTTGTTGTTAGCTGTGGTAGCTATCCTCTGAAATAAGGGTGGTTAATCACTTACAAAAATTTCATCGTTTTTTCGATAAAATTTTCTTTCGCAATTTGTCCCTTGAATAGACTGATTTTCTATTGGACAAACGGGACTAGATTGCTCTAATACTTATTATCACGTAGGTACTCACTCTCTAAGACTATTTTTATCGTCAGAAGATGTTAGATACTACTTTACATATATTATTACTAGCTCTTAGTATTTTCATTTTTCTTTGCGGATACTTATTACAAACTTTGTGTTCTTACGCTAGCTTCTATGTGTTTACATTAGTGTTTTGATTAAGAAAAATGAAAAAAATTACACTCGCACTTAATGGTTAAATGTTATTTAAGACTTAACCATACAAGCAGGCCATAATAAATAAATAAATAAATATCAGACAACCTCACACAAATCGATCTAGTTCCAAAATAAGCTAAAGAAGGCTTGTGTTATGGGTAACAGACGTCGATATACATACTTATATAGATAAATATATACTTAAATACATAGAACAACCATGACCCAAGCACAAATATTCGAGTTCATCGCACAAATATTCGAGTTCATCACACAAATATTTGCCCTGGCCGGGATTCGAACCCGGGACCGCCGGCTCAGTAGGCAAGCGCTTTCAAACTGAGCCAATCACGTCGTCAAAACACACATCGTGGGCCATAGCCCAAATAGTTCCTAAATAACAAGGTTTTCTTGTGTAAAAGACGCAAATATTTGACTTTGATATCACCGGCCCGTCTAGCACAACAACGCTTCGCGACTTTTGTCGCGTGACATAGCGTCGCCTGTCACTCTCTCACAGTACAGCGAAGAAAGGTATAGAGCGAGAGAAATTGTCGCGTGTCAGTTGTGCTACAGATGTGTAAGTGACGATAACGTCTAAGGGTGCTTCTGACCGCAAGCATTCGCCTGCAATGTAACAATAAATACCATAGAATGAATAATTATAGACCTACAGACTTTTTTTGTGGATGTCTATCGATTCTGTTTTTAGGGTTCCGTACCCAAAGGGTAAAAACGGGACCCTATTACTGAGACTTCGCTGTCCGTCCGTCCGTCCGTCCGTCCGTCCGTCCGTCCGTCCGTCCGTCCGTCGGTCACCAGGCTGTATCTCAAAAACGGTGATAGCTAGACAGTTGAAATTTTCACAGATGATGTATTTCTATTGCCGCTATAACAACAAATACTAAAAATAAAATAAAATAAATATTTAAGGGGTGCTCCCATACAACAAACTTGTTATAGATTATATACCTATATATATAGGTACGGAACCCTACATGCGCGAGTCGGACTCGCACTTGCCCAATTATTATTGGGATCAAATGTCTATATGGGTTTAATACACCACACTTAGGCTGCTCTAAAAGTCAGAAATGACAGTCAAAGTTCAACATTCCTACGGAGCGCTAAAACGCTCCATACAAATGGCCACCTACATTAGGGTGGAGCGAAGATGTATGGAGAAAAAAAAAAGTTGTCTGATCGACCTGGAACAGTTGTAATATGTTGCCTTTAGATAAGATATTAATGAATATATATATATATATATGTAATTGATTTTTAATATGTTTCAGCCCTCTACTTGATAAAAAAATTTTTTTTTACTCATAATTGGTAAAAATAAAACTTTTTTTTTACGTAATTAGTATTAGATTTATAAAGAAGGGTTTCAACTCCAAATGTTTTGAGCTTATTTCATACTTACGGCAATTACTACGTGAACCTCTGACCCAAATTAAAATTCAGTATTTTAAAAAAATTAATATTTTTAATATTGTTTATTTTTATGCAATAAATATCTTTTATTTCGAGTATCATGTGCTTAGAAAAAATCACTTGACTTTCATTAAAAAAAAATAAGATTTTGATAAAAAAAAAAAATTCAATATGGGCTTGATCATAATATTGTAGTGGGCTAAAAGTAGTATTGAATATTTTTATTATTATTTTTCTCGTACACCTGGCAGCCTAATGCAACGTTTTAGAGACATTCTAAGTTGAATTTCCAAAAAAAAAATTCGCTCCACCCTAACCTACATGTGACGTCGTGTATCAGTATTTGTATGGAGACAATAAGTAATTTGCCATTTTCACTGTGGAAATGTGAGTGTAAAGTTCATGGTTGTCATACGATTATTGTTTTGTTAAATTATGAGGATTCTGAAAACAATTTCATTTTTTTTGATTCAAAAATAAATTATAAAATTTGTATACCTTTGAAGTCACATGTTTCAAAAAATATTACTTATTTTGGATCTTACTCTTTGTTTCGTGAGATATTGAGGTAATTTTATTCATATAACTACAGTAGGGTGTATAATTCAACATCAATCTACACCCCTATTACAAGCGGATGCTGGCGTGAGCGTAAGATGAAGAAACTGCCTGAACACCCGACCCCAGACGACCTCGGAATAAGGTTTGGACAAATGAAAAGGTGTGTCTTTAATGCTCACGTAGTGCGCTATATTTGTCATATACTTTGGCTTATTGACACAGTATCCGTAAAATATAAGCAAGATAGAAATACGTGACGAGACTATTCCCAGCGAAACGTAGCAAATACTGAAGTTTCCTTGTTGTTTTGGATTATTAGCACTATTAACAGCCATTTTTCGGTAAATCATTTTGACGATACTACTGATTTCGTTTGCTGTTATTTATAAAAAAACTACAGTTCTTTTTTATCTTCTGGAAAGTAGCAGACATTATATAACGTTAAGTTCCGATATTGAATTAGCTCATAGGCTCTTCTGAAATGGTCTGTAACGACAATGTGTGTTTTTCGTTCGAAAATTTAACTTTAACACAACAAAAGTAACCAAAAGAATCACAATCATAAATTGTATCTCAGGATTTATTTAAATACTTGTTTGTTATTATACTTAACATATTATATAATAACTCGGAGTGCGACCTAAAAAATCTCTGCTCCTGTTTTCAGATCAGTAAGTTTAGCGTTATTCAACAAATGTGTTTTAAGCATATATTACATGTACTTTATGAAGTCTGTTCTGTGTTGTACGTTGATCATCCAATAATTTGAAAGCACTTTCCGGATAACCATATCGAAATCCAGAAATTTTACTATAAGAAAATTGGGCAAGTGCGAGTCCGAAGGGTTCAAAAAACAAGTTTGTTGTATGGGAGCCCCCCTTAAATATTTATTTTATTTTATTTTTAGTATTTGTTGTTATAGTGGCAATAGAAATACATTATCTGTGAAAATTTCAACTGTCTAGCTATCACCGTTCTTGAGATGCAGCCTGGGGACAGACGGACGGACGGACGGACAGCGAAGTCTCACTAATAGGGTCCCGTTTTTACCCTTTGGGTACGGAACCCTAAAAATTAGCAGAATCTAAGACTGTCGCTCACTGAACACGAGAGCGCGTGTTCAGTGAGCGATATGCGTAATGTTAAGCGTTTTTGCATATAAATATTTTTAATATTTACACTTTATGTATTTTTATTTACATCGGAATTATACGAGTATTGTACCTCAGTTCTTAGTCTAAAAGCACTTGCCTGGAATCCATGATGAGATAAGGGGTCGCCGCGGAGATCTGGATGGCGACGGCTGATAACAGGTATCCTTTGTTCTTCCAGTGAGGCCTTTCGCGGGCTACCGTGATAACACTCAAGGTACACACAACGCCTGACTACGCTGTATTTACAATGCGATTAGCACAGTTATACCCACAACCAAAGTTGACATTACACACTAACAGATTTTTCAACCTTGCCACTTAAAGAAATTATTTCTGCAAACTTCAATTTTTACACTTGTGTGCACTCGGAACACTTAGCAGACGTTATACACTTTAAAACGATCACTATTGTTGCCGCGCTAAATAATGGAAATTTTATCTTACAACAAAACACGATCACTTATCACATTTATACTCTAGTTTAAATAAAAATAATTTATCTTACAAAACAATAAACTTGTGTCAAACTTTTGCCGCTATTTTTCGATAAGTGGTTTATCTAATTCGTCTCCCTAATTCAAAATAAACGCAGTTGATTAAGTACATTTGTGTTCCGAAAAACGTTTGGGCGGATCGCGACTGAAACTTTTCAGTGTGAGTCGGCGGCGCGTCGAGGCGATATGCCGCGATGCTCGGTCGCTCTCGACTGCCGCTCCACTCTCAACTATGCACCCACCCTTTGGCAAACATTGCTCAAAACATTTTCTCTGGGAAAGTCATTAATATTCTTTTAATTGCACACTCGGATACCTAGAATTGCGGGGTGTTTTGAAATAATGCGGGTTTTTTTCGAAAGCTGCCAAGCGCGTTGGAGCATTATTTTTATCATGTGATTTTCGTTTGCCTGAATGAGACGCAGTTGAATGAAGTTCAGCGTTAGTGGTGAAGGTTAAATTAACGGTATTTCGCTGCCTATTATGTGATAACGGAATGGAGTTAATGAAATACCGCCTAAAATTCAACTGGAAGTACCGTTATTTTAACTCGCTATTGAGCTTATGGTTTTTTACAAATACTCTCTCACATTTTTGAAGTCTATGACTGTATAGACCTGTCCTTGTTTTTCGTAAACATTAATACCTATAATAAGAGCACCCAAAAACGCGTGGAAATTTGTGAAACTTTTTGTTTTAATAGGAAAAGTTTTAGTTTTCAAAAGCAAATAAGAATAATTATATTATAGATGCTGTCAAAAGCAGACATCGTAAATAATATGGAAATCTTGCTTTATAAATTATTCATTCATGAATGATGTCTCAATAATGTGTTTATAGTGAATTATGAAAGGGAAATGAAAAACCAGCACAATATCTTTACTTTTATAAAGCGAGTCGGACTCGCGCACCAAGGGTTCCGTACAACTATATAATGTTTAAATTTTTTTATATTCTGTATTTGTTGTTATAGCGGCAACAGAAATACATCATCTGTGAAAATTTCAACAGTCTAACGATCACGTTTCATGAGAGCCTGGTGACAGGCAGACAGACGGACTGACGGACAGCGGAGGCTAAGTAATAAGTAGGGTCCCGTTTTTATCCTTTGGGTACGGACCCAAAAAAGTGGCATATTGTCGGGATGTTGTTTTAACACTTTCACGAACAATTGAACAACCCACCTAGTGGGCGCTGCACTCGTAGCAGATTTCCGCTACATACGCATTTCCCCTTGTTATACCTTTGCTAAATTCGCATAACGCGTAGCATTGTTGGTCGCGACAGTGTTAAATAACTATTTGGATAGAAAAAGAAACGTTGTATTTGCTAAAAGTTGAATGGCAGGTTCGTTTTCTGTTTGTTTTTTTTTAGTGTTTCTTAAATAATACTTATACTATGGTCTGAAAATTATAGTTTTATATTGAAAATTAGTTTTCTATGAAGAGGTGACATGATTTCAGGGTGAAGATTAATAGCGTGATGCAGGATCGTATTTTGTTTTGTATGGGCGCGCGGTGTCATGCCAGCCTGGCGAGTGGCGACATCTGTTGGACATAATTTCCTTTTTCCTCTCGTCACGCCTCAACGGCTGGACGGATTTTAACCAATTTTGATACAGGGATAGCTGGACATTCAAAGATGTTTATACGATACTTTTTATCCGTCTACGATAAACAAACAAAATACGCGGATGAAGTTGCCACCTCCTAGTAATAGAATAATATTAATATTTCATACTAACTACACAGGCATGATAGATTTCTTGCCGCTACTGTAGGTATACGAAACCCGTCTGCCTGAACTTAAATACACCATTACAATTCTCATAATTAGGTTATTCATATCACGTACTTTCCAAATGCATTTTACTCACCCAATGACTCAAAAATGTAGGTATGTAGTGCATAAACGTGTGTTTATTTCTGAGCTTGTTTACATGAAGCAAAATTAATATGAATGCTCGTACTTATCGCTAAAAAGTTTAAATTAATTTCTTTGAACTCTTAAACGCGATGTAATTTATTGATACATTTAATCCAAACTGAAAATACGTGATATTTCAGTGAATAAATATATGTATAGTATAAGTGTGTTAATGTGCCGTGTTACCGATTTTTGTTTAATTTTTGTCCGTTTTTAATTTTATATTATTTATTAGAGTCGTTTAGTGAATCTAGGTGAAATAAACATAATTTTATCTGATTCATCAATTATCATTATCATTGTGTTCTCTCTCTTTTATTTTTCTCTCTCATACTTATCTAGTACCGTGGTTAGGGGTTACTTTGATCCGCGGGGTAACATGAATCACTAGTTTTTTAACTATAGGAAGCTTGTTTTTGAACGCGCTTATAAAATTTCTTGGTTAGACTAGGCAACCTCGACAGAAATACATTAGGTATGCTTTTAAAATTAGACGTATCCATGCTCAAAAACCGATGATCAATGTTGCCCCGTGGATCAAAGTAACCCCTGTCCACGATATAGAGATTCTTCTTCTTCTTCTCAGCATATATGCGTCCACTGCTGGACATATGCCTCATGCATGGATTTCCAAGCTGATCTTGATGCGGCGCTCCTACTCCAGGTCGGCCCTGCCGTCTTTTTAATGTCGTCCGACCATCTGGCTTGTGGTCTTCCAACGCTTCAGTATAGAGAATATTATTTACTAATTATATTTTTACTAATTCTAAAATAGTATTGAAAATTTATGGGGAGGGGTCATTATTTCAGAAAAAAACTTAAAGGCGCGATACAGTTTTTCTATGAACACGTGGCGCTGCTGCTGCTGATAAAAAAAATCTTATTCTGCCCATCACGCGGGAGATTTTCACCAATTTTAATGGATGACAATGATGAATTTGATGAGGATAGGACCTTTTTTACCCGAATATGACAAAGATTTTTTATACGCGAACGAAACTGAAAAAAGCACCACCAATGTATTGATGTAGTTTTAAGTAAAATTTTATGTTGATTAATGGGAAAATTTGTTTACAAGAAAACATTAAAAAAAACAAATAAACATATACTAAAAAGTGGCTAAAACTATTATCAAGTATTATAAAAACATGGCCCTTATGGCAGCGTGCCCATCACACAGGCAGCATACATTTGTTGATTAATGTTATATGATTATTACAAATAATTTATTAACAAACTAAGGACATTTAGAATAAGTACGTTTAATTATTAGTAACATCGGATTTCACTGCAAATTACGTAAACACACTGGAGACGCGTTCATTGTGAAATTGATTTATCTGTGATTAGATATTATATTTATTATGCCCGCCCGCGACCTCGTCGGCGCATAACTTTTTTTCTGTAGTCGGGTGTGTTCTATAACCATCTTCGGATGTCCAGCTATCCCTGTACTAAAATTGGTCAAAATCTGTCGAGCCGGTTCGACGAGAGGACATAGAAATTCTGACCAATAGATGGCGCCAGACAGACATGGCGCCGCGCGCCTATAGAAAACAAAAGAAGATCCTGCTTGCATCACGCTGTTAAGGCTCCTTATCCGTTCCAAAATGCTGATTGTTTTAGACATTTCTCTGTATGATTAAATATGTTTCTTAACATATTATCTATGTTACTACTTAGAGCGGGGCTATTGAGATTTATTGGTATATATATTTGAAACGTACAGTTTGAATTTCTCATTGATAGTTTTTTGTTTCAAAAACTACTCAAAATTGACAAAATTTACGCGGAAAACTGGTCTCTCAACTTATTTTCGACTGCACGCAATGAAAGCATGAGATAGCTATGGTACTTTCTAGAACTCAAGAAAAAGTTGGTTTAAATTATCATAACATGAGAAAAATAAAATTTAAAAGGAATAAGGTCTTTTAAGATTTTTCCTGAAATCATGATCCCTCAATAATATAACTCAGTACAAATCTATAATTTTATAATAGTATAGATGTTGTGTTACAAAAGATAAGGTTTTTTAAATACAAAAAATCTCGATACTGCCAGAGTACACCTGAAGAAAACATTATTTTGTTTTTATTGGTTTCAGTAAAAGTTTCAGGAAGTAAATAACAAGTTTGCGGCCTTCACTCAGTTCCACGGAGTGCACATTGAATACTGATTTTTCTATACGGGGCTATGGCAATGAATACAAATCAAAATACTGGGCCAAATTTACCAAATACATTTTTAAATTCACTCCAGGAAATTAAAGAAAAAGTTGTAAAGCAAGGATTTTACTACATCTTGTTTTCAGACACTGAATAAAATGAGGCCTACATATTTTATTGGCCGACCGAGCGAAGCGTCTCAGCTTGGTCCAAAATTCTTTCGTATGTCCAAATGTTTGGATGTCTCGACGCCTTCCAGCTGTTCTCGCCTAGACGTCGCATTTGTCAACCCACACTCGTGATAAGTGTTATAGATTTCTGTCAAAATAATTTTCAAAATGGCCGATAACGTAAAAAAATAAAGTAAAATATTTCGAATCAAACTCGCGACTCGCGGGGTCTACAGATCCACTAGTAATTACTTTATCGACGTTCTATGTTTGAACTTTTTATAATGTATCAATCGTTAAAAAATATACTGTATTTTTTATACAAAATCTTCAGCGATAGCCTTTTTTCTCTGGTAAGTACTGAAACACATATAACCATAGAACCATACTGTTATAACCGCTGTTAATTATTTTATAATTGAATGGGTAACAAGAACAACTTATAAGTATCTAGCTGACTGGTTGACACTGGCTGGAATTTCTGTTCTGGCGATTAGGCATAGAGTAATTAATTTAGTCAATGTCTTAGTCACCTGGAGTAACGGCATCCATAGAGACAAATTCTTCTTTTGATGATATCATAGAAACGCCAATAAAGTGGTTTCTAAAGTGGTAAATAAACATTCTGATATCTATGTCTATCTTTTGTGACTTCATTGTAAAAATGGCTCATGCTGGGGCCACATGTTTGCCAAGCCTTGGCTAGCATACAGGCCTTAGTTATATATTAGAGTGAGATGGAACCACATCGTGCTCACTCTAACATATAACTGCGTCCTGTAGGCTTGGCAAGGCTTGGTAAGCGTGTGGTCCCGGCATAATGTGGCATTTTGACCAATTGCGTCCTTAAGTTCGAACAACTGTAATATTATGTCAATTATGCAAATTTCAATATTAATACAGCCACACAAATGTTTTGAGAATGCTCTCAAACTGGAGTGGCGGTCTCAAGTTGCTGCCAGTCGATGAATGGGCACATTCAATTCAATTGGATTTCCGAGAACGTCTGAAATTGAAAGCGCACCCCGTCCCTTTTGATGAAGAAATAGGCTTAGTTTAGTTGAGAGTAATCCCTGAGATGATTCAGGTCAATCATAGTTTTGATATCGAATTTCTTTCTCCCTTTGAAGAAATTTATGAATTTATATTTTTGAATAGCAATAAGCCTGATTTATAATATTTGTGTCACGAGCTCGAATATTTATTATTGAGTCATGAATGTCATATCAAGAATATTTTATAGATGCGAAAAAAAAAATGTGATTTGAACCTACGTCCCCACGGTTTTCGGGACCCGACGGGTGCATTACCAATTATGCTATCAAAACAACTAGCCAAAGCATCGAATCTTTCAATCAGTTGTTTTATTTCTACATGCCTTAGGGCGGCATCAGTGCGCCATCTACCGCAAAGAATATGTCTTCATGTTTGGCACCATCGTCTCACACTATGTTGCGAAATACAACTTTCTTGTTCCTATTGAGTAGTATTACTAGAGTCTGGCTAGCGAAATAATGTTGACAGATATTTCCTTGTGGTACTTATTACCAATTGTCTATGATTTAAACAATTTAGTACGTGGGTCCATCGTCAATTTTGATACTTTATGTACTAGTTCTAACATTCCGATCGAGTTGAAATTTGTCATAGTACTTATGTATTTTTTTTGGTGATGGATTAATATGGTATTATCGAGCTAGGTTTTATTTACACTACATTTAATTTTTCGCCTTGTATATGGTTAAAAAATGTAAACATATGCGTTTGTCATTGACTGTACTGTACATCGTTGTAGAAATTATGTGAGCTGACTATGAGTGCACGTCAACATTTAACTTATTTCTTTAGGTATCTTAATACGTGTGCCACAAACAACCCCCACTAGACGGAGCATGTAAGGCGACCCGCACGCACCAACGATATGGTACGGCAGAACATTAAATTATCAACACGGCGGCCACCGTTTAGTTGCGTTCATGTTTATGAGGTCTCTCTACACCACTTAACACTACAATTTACCATGTTATTTAATTTCTTTTTTCGTTGACATGCGCATGGATCATAAACAAGGACGCAGCTAAGAGGTGGCCGCCGTGTTGATAAGTACTTTAATGTTCTGCCGTACCATATCGTTGGTGCGCGCGGGTCGCCTTACATGCTCCGTCTAGTGGGGGTTGTCTGTGACGCGTGCATAGAATATAGAAAAATATGTTCTAGTATCAAAACTATAATTCCTACTACACAAAGTGTGACCAGCCGCAGATTTTATAAATTTCCCGCCAAAACTTAGAGTAATATTACATTAGCCAGACTATATCTAGTAACAATGTGTGACACCAAAAAATTTTTAACAAAAAAAAGAACCGACTTCAGTAAAACTAAAAAACCAAAAATAACCCGTTCAAGTACAGATTACATTTGACTCACCCTTCGAAGTCGATCCCAAACCACTCAGTTCTTATATTTATAGTTGTATTATAGTTTACGCGAGGTTTGGCACCGACTTCGAAGGGTGAGTCAAATGTAATCTGTACTTGAACGGGTTATTTTTGGTTTTTTAGTTTTACTGAAGTCGGTACTTTTTTTTGTTAAATTTTTTTTTTTTTTGCTGTTTAGTGATTCATATCAAAGTTCTAGTGGCCATCTGTGGTGTTCATCATCAGTTTCCTGACACCAAATCCTATTTACTGAATGTAAATTCTTGACTTTATCAATAAATTACCGAAAGCGCCGTACATGTCCCTATAACATTTGAAGAGTTCCCTCGATTTCTCCAAGATTCCATTATCAGATCCCGACTTAGTGCCAACGGGACCAACTCGGAGTTATACCCTTTCCAATAAAAAAAATAAATAAAAAAATGGTTGCCTGTAAAGTCGGTTTTACGGGCGAAGATTTTACGTGACAACATATGTTTGACAGGTAAGTAGGTACGAACAGTTTGTATTTGTATGGGAATATAAAATTATCCTTTTTATTATTTTCCACTCATTTATTCAATATTTTCTCACCGTTTAAACCTTCCCTTGACCTCCACGAATATTTCAATACTAAAATTAGCCAAATCGGTTCAGCCGTTCTCGAGTTTTAGCGGGACAACCGGCCCTGGTAACGTGAGCGGGCGTTACACTTTTTCATGAGTGACTCCGAGCGCAACCTAATTTAAGACGTTGTCACGTCAAAATCGGTTCACGGTTCTCGGAGATATCGAGTAACATACATACAAAAAAATTTTAGTTCGAATTATTATGTGAGCGGCGACATGTACCTTTGGCAGGTGATTTTGCAGACGGAGCTGCTGTCCGCATTTTCCCTACAGTTAGACAGGTAGACGCATACAATAACAAAATGACCACTGAAAACGCTAAAGCTCACCGCATTTAACGCTGTAGATGAATCTCGCGAGACGGCAACGTATGGTAGGAAGCCACCAGACAACGTTACCCCTAAGGACGTCAATAACTGTGGTGGCTTCTTACCAACCATTAAAATTAGGCGTCGAATCACGAGTGATGCTGAGGCGAAACATTTCCGTTTCTGATAGGATATTATATCTTTAGTGTAGGTACATAATATTTCACGTATAAAACATTATTGTTAAATATTGAAACATTATATAAATATAACATAGGTGACATAGGTAGGTATTATGATTTTAATTTTAAGGAGATGCCTTCTATAATTAACCCTGAAGCATAAATAATGATTGTAAATAAATAAAACATAAGTAATTAGGTACGTGTTAAATTGTAATACTTTCGTCTAAGCACCAGAACTGTTATGTAGATATTGTACTGTTATTGTGTAATAAATATCGATTAAGAAGTCGATTAATAAAAAAATAAGTCTTCTGTACTCAGAATGCTTGTCAGGACAATTCCAGTAACACCAAACACAACTCGGTTACGTTGTTTGGTTACCGCGTTCTGTAGGGTCCTTTCCGGTTCCAGCATCAGACCAGTTTTATGGTACCGTATTCAATAGCACCATGTACATTTGTTTCCTCCTAGTAATTTAACTATCCGAATCGGCACATCTAATCGCTACCTTCGAAACACTGGCCGTTTAGAAGTAAAGTTCTAGTGGCCATCTGTGGTGTTCATCATCAGCTTCCTTACACCAAATCCTATTTACTGAATGTAAATTCTTGACTTTATCAATAAATTACCGAAAGCGCCGTACATGTCCCTATAACATTTGAAGAGTTCCCTCGTTTTCTCCAAGATTCCATCATCAGATCCCGACTTAGTGCCAATGGGACCAACTCGGAGTTATACCCTTACGATTAAAAAAAACTAATTGAAAATCGGTTCACGGTTTTCGGAGACATCGAGTAACAAACATACAAAAAAAAAAAAAAAATTGTTCGAATTGAGAACCTCCTCCTTTTTTGGAAGTCGGTTAAAAATCAATCAACTTATATTTAAGGGGCTACCCGCTCTCAATGACCTTCGATCTGTTGCGATAGATTTTCCCATATTATAAATAGCTAATCATAATAACATAGTTTTTCCACAACAAAATACCGTATCAAGTACCTTTCACATGTCACTGACTTTGAGATACAGGCCGTCAAAGTTTACGATTTTTTCGGGGAAAAAGTTGTGGAAACGGTTTTTTGCGTTTTTCTCGAAAAGTATTGAGAAAAATAGAAAAAGCTTCAGAACAAATTTTGTGGAATATGGTTTAGAACAATAAAATGTAAGATATTTTCTACATATACACCGGGGATAAAAGTAGAAACGAGATTAGTGTATTTTTGGTCCTTCACCGAATATTTTTGTATAAAATACACAGTCGTTAAATCAAAATTCGGGTCTAGACAAAGTGTTAAGCATAGACCATACTACAATATATATTAAATAGGCCATTATAACTCTATAATCCACAAACTAGATACGATGTAAAAATCATCAAATTGGCTGATTTCTGCAGGGAGCCCCTTAAGCAGTAACGCCTGCTAACGTAAAGTTTATCTAGATGCGAAAAAAAAAACAAATTAAACATTTAGTTTACGCTAGCAGACATTACTCCTTTAGGTAATAAGAATATAGTAATGTATTTTACATTTATTATATTCAGATCTGTGTTTTAACCACAGTCAAAGTATATTTACAGATTTCAGTAAAGAAAAACCACAATGTAATGTATGACCTTTCTATAATTATATAATTTCAATAGTACATTTTTTTCCCGAATTTATTCTATTTGTCCGAGTACATCAATATACTGGCTTTTCATAAATCCCAAGGCGAATTTTCGCCAAAAAATTGTTGCCGCTGGTGATTATATGATACACAATATAACTAAGTTAGGTTAAGGTCGTAGGATATCCAAAACTCTTGGAAATTGTCACTTTTTCGTATTTTTCTTTATCCTACAAGACTTCTAGACGAACAGCAGGTTATTGTCCGCATGTTGTCAGCATTAAATGTTTGTCAAATAAAGCGTCTACATTGATCTTTTGAATGGCCGAAATGTAACTTGGACAATTAATTTAGGACCAAAGAGTAGAGTGATTCGCATAAGCTGCAACAATACTAATCATAATTTAGAGTCAAGAGTAATCCCATTAAAGTTAAAAAACTATCATTTGTTTATGAGCCTTACAAAATCCTTGCATCAATCCTTATGCGGATAAAATGAACAATAAAAAGAAAAGAAACGCTTTGTTGTGACTGTCGCAGCAAAGCAACCGCAAGTGCAATAAAACCAATGAACTATAAACTATATTGCATTTGAGCTACTTATATAGTGTCTGAGGGCGCCACAAACGTTCCATCTGGAGCGTGATGCGAATATTGAATTGAACACGATGACAGACATAGACGATCGATTCATTGCGAACGTGATTATTGTCTACGTGATACTTGTCCAAACACTAAAAATTACTCACCGTATTTCGTTTTCCCGAAAACTATTCAAATTATCATCGTTTGTCCGATGATAGGTTTCGTATTTTTTTCTTAATACGATTTCAATAATTGATTCATTTACCCAGTGGTACTTTTGGCACTGCATATCTATTTGATATGAAAATTTGTTTGATATGAAATTTTCAGTTTATTTTTTAACGATATCCATCCCAAATTAGTTTTGGAAGGAGAAATTTTTCCCTATTATATTATTAACATTATTAATCGCTTATCTAAATTATTACAAACAACCATTGAAATTTACTAAAAGGCTTTTTGTAGTAGTTTTGAAATGTTATATTTTGTGTACGATATATTAGGCAGCGAAATCCGAATCTCTCGAGGCTCTTGCTGGTTAGGACGCGTGCCGACACAGAGCACCCTAGAGTGTTTTTGTCAAGATTGAGGCGCGGAGGGAGAGGCCTTCAGCGACCAGTCTCAGCCGCACCGCTTCGCACAGCTCCCGAGCTTTGTCACGCAAGGGCGGAAGGGCTGCTTTCCCCGCAGAGCCGGAGCATGATAAAGTGATAATTTGTCAAACATTTGTGATAAAACAAAGGTAGAATGTCAGAATGTTGCAAAGGGATACAATAATATGTCATCAATAATAAAGTCCGTTTGAAAAATGTCGTATAGTTAAAAAACCGAATCGTCACATCGGACAAATGAAAGCTGGACAAATGATGTCAATCAAAAAAGTCGTATCATACGAATACTATACGATTTATTAATCATACGAATCGTATGATTAATAAATGGAAACGTTACATCAGATAACTGATATTACGGACACATGAGATTTAGGGAAAAAAAACATTTCTTGAATAATTAAAAAACCCAAAAAAATTATGCCTAATCGTAAAAATTCCAAACTAATTTTCGAAAAAAAATTAAACGTGATTTCTTGTAACGAAAATCGGGCTAACGTACTTAGTGTTTCAGATACTTAGGGAACCTTCTTATGAACGCAAAGATTACCCCACCGGGACACCCTTAGTAAGTACAATTGTAACAACAATGTATAAGATAAGATAAAAATAAAAACACAAAGTTTTTGCGATATCCGCATTGAATGACTTCCTGCAATCCTCACAAGACCGTCAGTCCCTGTCACATGGGGCTTATGTCTGCGGTGTCTACCTGTTCGTGGTCGCCATTCGATAACCATTGTCAACATAATTGATGATAGCATAATTGCCGCCAATTCGGTTGGTAAACAACGGAACTCTCCAACCGCAGTAGGAGTGACGGACGTAATCCATTTAGCCAACTAGTTAATTGTGCAGCAATAGATTGTGGATGGCATGCCGCAATAACGCACAATCATCCGTTTTTTTCCATCATTCTTTCTCGTATGTTTTTTTTACCCGGCAGCGTGACAGCAAGTCACGGGCGATATAAATAAGGTTTAGGTTTAACGATCTTTATTACTCATTAAGAACAAAAGTTCACTTACAATGAGCTTAAATTATAACATTGTTCATATGCATAAAAATGACATCCGACTTATCGATAATATTTAAATAAATAAAATAAATAAATCTTACACAAAATCGACCTAGTCCGAAATAGTTAAGTGAATAGAGACTAAAGTACTGGGGGTGACCTTACATACGGTCCGGTAGTTTTGAATTTTTGATAAATATGTTGTCTAGGATAGTTATAGTGAGTGTTTAAAATGCAAAATGCACCATTTCATGATTTCTGGCGTCTAAGAACTGAATCGTCAAAAATCTATATAATTATCGAACCTCTTCATACAATTTCACGAGGATCGGTTAAAAAATGTGACATGAAAGACGAGAACAGCCGGAAAATCTGAACATCTGGAATTCAGACATACGAAAGCATTTTGGGCCAAGCTGAAACGGAAACGCAAAGAACAGAGCTCATCATTTCTGATACATTATAAAGAGTAGTTGACAATGACGATATTCCTCTTGTAGGTACGGCATATAATCTAAAAGAATTTGATGATGATTCTTCAGCATACTCGAATCTCATTTATTATTAGGCGAATAAAAGTAACGCGCTAACTTTCAAGTTCAATTGAATTTCAAACTTAAATGTTGCACGAGTTAAAAATGAAAAAGGTAAAGTGATTTTCTAGAAAGAGGTTACGTGCGGTTTTAATAAACCCACGAATGATTACATCAATCAAACAACATAAAAGTATCTGATTGAACGGTTCTAAAAGAATATCGAAGATAGGTTTAAATTTCAACCGTACAATAAATAACGCTGAAACTAAAAGCACTTTCACTGAGACAGCTTCTGCGAAACAAAGTTTGCAAACTTGGTATTCCGAAGTTGTTCCTAAGCTTCTTAAGACTTGTAATTGCTTTTAACTATAGGTTTGATCTTTTTAGGATTCCACACTGGCAAGAAAATAAGCTACCTATAACATTCCATTAAAATACCACCATGACGTGTATGAGCCGCATCTCTGATGCGCCGGGTGGGTGGTAATCCCAACAATATCTCGAGGATGATATAGGGGACAGGATTGACTGTCCCTTCTTACGTAACTGCTGTAGGGTACACGCTCCCAGCAGCAGTACAGTGAAATAATAACTGTAACCTTTGCTATGCTAATAATGATAATAATGCTATTGCTCGCTATCGTTAATGACTCGACTCCGTAAACGACTTGTATGAAGAATTGTAATAGTTTTAGAAAGTAACCGCTAGTAGCGCTGTGTTATTTTTTGTACAAATCGTTTACGCTGTCGCTAGAGAGTACGGTCACGTCAACTCATGGTAAGGGTACCGTATTGTTTCCTAACACTTACACCTAAATCAGAATCACTAACAACATATGAGTACTTGATGCGCAAAAAAAAAATATTACTATTATTCACTCATTTATTCACGTGCCTTAGGTTAGTTCATTAGTTATTAAAAAAATATATGATATAAATAAAAATTAGTTTCGAAATTACAAACACATTCTAAAAAAATCGTTATTATTATTATAACAACCAACTTTATGTAAGGCGGGAAATCTCGAATCGCTGTGTAAAAAAAGTTAATAAAAAGCGATACAGGAACTTAATAGTATCTGTAAAATAGAATAGAATAATTGACACCGGAATGATTTATACTCAAAGATGCCAACTAATAGAGAAGTTCGAGCAACAGGACGTTTACTTAGCATTTTTGTGTCTGATCTGTTGATCGGTATTAATACGAGCTTCCTATTTTTGTAGTATCATGAATATTTAAAATTTGGACTTCATTGGTGTAGTTCTCTCTTTGTCTTTTAGTATCTTTGTTATGCAAATCTAGGCTTCACTGTACATTGTACAATACCACCTACTTTTCCACCTTATCTTTTCATCTGGTCTAAATAACTGCATTTTGTAGTGATTGCTAAATAAACTATTTGGTATAGATGTTCTACATTGCATAAACTCTACCTAACAAAACATATGGACAGCGGACAGTCGACAAAGACTACTATTTGTATGTGGTCAGTGTAGTGGTCATGATGACTCACCGTGTGTTATATTTAATTTTATGTATTTTTGGTGAAGGTAATTAATTAATATATAACTTGGTTAATTAATATTTAGGCTTAATTTCTTAAACGCAGCATATAAATATTAATTATAAATAAATCTAGTCCCAGACTAAGCAGTGCTTGTAATATGGGTTCTAGACGACGATATACATAATACATAAATACCCAGAAACAAAAATAAAAACCGGTTAAGTACTAGTCAGACTCGTGCACCGAAGGTTCCGTAAAAACTATGAAAGCACTGCTCTAAAAAAGATAAACTGGATTGAGGGACAAACTTAACTTTACATGCGTCGGGGTTATTTTAACAGCTGCAATTGAGTTTACAAACTAAAAAAAAAATGTATATACCTAATAATATACCTACAAATTTACGGTTTTCGGACTGTTTAATTTACTTGTGCTGCATTTCTAAACAAATTTCATGATTCCAGGGGATCTAAATTCCTTGCCAGTGTCAACACACGTCGCATAAACGTTCGTATCTTTTGATTGCGCTGCCTTGGCGACGACGGTCCTGGGTTCGAATCCCGGCAAGGACAAATATTAGTTTGATGAACTCGAATATTTATTCCTGGGTCATGGATGTTATCTATATATATGTATTTATATGTTATGATTGTCGTCTAGTACCCATACCAACATTGCTTAGTTTTGGACTAGGTCGATTTGTGTAAATTTAAAGTTTTACACTGCTTTATAAGGGATTACAGACCTAAACATTCTAACTTGATACCACTGTACGCGTTTCTGAAAAAAGAGACAGACATGTAACAGAATGATCCTATAAGAGTTATTGCCAACTAAAGGAAGAAACCAAAAAAAACAAAAATTAAAATTATAAACATACATTCAAATACGTATACTAACTTTAAGTGTACCTCGGAAAGATTTCTAGTTTAAGTTATTTGAAAAAGTAATAAACACATTGTGCAAAAGTTCAGAACACAAATTAAGATTAGACAGCATATACTTTATATCTGCCTCCCACGAGGCACGAGTTTACGTTGGAAATGGCAAGCTAATTAAAAGTTTCGTATTATACTTATTTTTGCTCCCAATGAAACAAAAAGTGTCATAAATAAAATAAGATTATGGACTTACAAATAAATATTACCATAGGAGCTTCAATGTTTGAAGTATTTTTTATACCAGGTGGGACCTGTAACAGGAGCAAAAAATTAAAGCATAGATTTTACTCGTCAAACTGAACAACATTTGTTCAAACTTTTTGTAAAAAATACTATTTTCATAGGTATGTTCATTATTTCCAACAAAGTAAATAACATTTTCAATGTACGCCGTCCAACACTGACATCGCCTTAGCATTGACATAGCTGTCGCTCTACTAAATATCAAATGTTGCGCAATACATTGCTTCTTTGAATAAACTTTCTTTTACAGCGTTTAATACAAAGATTATTTTATTTTACAGGTTTATATTATAAATGAGTTATTTTTAAAAGTTGTTTAATAAATGTTGTCCAGTTTGAGGGTCAGAATATATGTTTTAATTTATTTCTCCTGTTACAGGACCCACCTGGTATGCATAAATAAAAATACATAAAAAAATATACTCATTACCGAAATCATCAAGAATATAAAATACTACAATATCTTCAGCATATTTTTTTCTTTACCGGAGACGGGTAATTATCCTATAACCATCTATGGATGTTTAGCTATCCCTGTACTAAAACTGGTTAAAATTTGTCCAGCCCTTTCGGCGTGATAAGAGGACAAAGAAATTATAACCGACAGATGTCGCCAGACTGGCATGGCGCAGCACGCTCATACAAAACAAAAGCTGACCCCTCATCGCGCTGTCAGTAGTTTATAATAGTATAAGTACATGTTATAAAATAAGTTAAACGCGAGCCCCTTTAATTTTAATGGAAAATAGCTACGGTAATATTGTAGCAACAGAGCTATTATAAATATAAACTAGGTATTTTTTACACTGAATTTTCTTCATTTACATACAAATTATATTGAGGTGATTAATGAGGCCTGGGTTCTTATGTAATTAAGAGTGCAATTAATATTTTAATTGGCCAGGACCTATTTATTTACAAATCATTATCTCACGATTAATCTGTCACCCAAAATTACCTATTAGACTCAATCAAAAGGTACACGTGTATGCAATTAAAGCCTGACCAGAAATATATGAGGATGCGCCATATTGCGGAATTTCACTGGAACTAATTTCTTACACTGGCAATGATTTTTATGATCGTTTATCAACTATGTCAATGTCATTCGTGGGGGTTTCTTTAAAGGACAAATATTAAAAAAATATGTAAAGAAAATCATTCACAGTCCGTAATATTATAAATAAAGTGTACACTTGTTTATTAGACAAAACACAGTCAGGAAAATAGTGCATTCCATTAAATAATACTACGAGTTTACCATAGGAACTGACAGGTATTTAAACTAATGTCATTATAGTGCGATTGCGATTGGTTGCAAAATTGTTGCTATATAAATTTTGTAAATAGCGCCCTCTTGACAATCCTGATATATTTCTGGTCAGGCTTTAAAACATTATTATCGCGCATGGTATATTATCGCGTGTAGTTTTGATATAATCACCAAACCAAACGTAGGTTTTTATGCTATGACGCGACATTGAAATGTAAGTAAGTTTAGTCTGTGGTTTAGTCTTGCCTATACAGATGTTTTTATTTTAGTGAGCATCATTGAATTGCGTGTTATCTCTTGTGATGTGATGTAGTAGTAGAATAGTTTGGGGCTCCTTATCCGTTCAAATGATTATTGTTTTACACATTTTTCTCAATGATCAAACATTTTTCTCAAGATATTATCAATGTTATAACTTAAACAGGGCTATTGAGATTTATTGGTATATATTTGAAACCTACAGTTGAAATTTTTCTATGAAATATTTTTATTAAATATACTCAAAACTTTATTGTCAAAATTCACGCAGATTTTTTTTTGTTTTTCTTCAACCTATTTTCTATTTTCGACTGCACGCAATTAAAGCATGAAATAGCAATGTACTTTCTAGAACTCAGGGAAAAGGAGTATTCACTTTAAAAAGTTAGTGAAAATTATCAATACATTTGTCATAATATGAAAGATTTTTTTTTAAAGGAATAAAGCCACTTACAGGTGCGTGAAATGCGTGAGGGCCGCTTGCGGGCTGTGAAATAGTTCCATAACGCATGTCATAGGGCCCAGATTTGGGGAACCGTTTTCATTGGTCGACAGTGCCCGCATGCGGGGTGCGGGAGTCTTCCATGACGCATGCGATAGAACCCGCATTCGAGGAACTGTTTTCATTGGACGATAGGGGCAGGGTGCGGGATATTTCGGTTGCGGGAACGAGGTGCGATCGAGTTATCGATCAATGTGTAACTAAGCCATTAGGTATAAACATAATGACCCTACACAAAGTACTTATATTTTTCCTGGTATCAGATGCTGTCCTAGATATATATGATTATGAGCAAAAAAGAGATGAAATTGCGGATAATGACAATCTATATATTAGCGAAACAAAAGCATTTCTCAGTAAATCAAGAATGTAACCAAAATTAAAGAATAAGTACACGTCGAATACCTACATTAATCTTTCACCCTTAAGCACCGTGTGCGATTTCGCTTTCCCAAGAGGGCACTTAGAAGTCCCTTGTAAACGTAGGTTGGGTCCATTAAAGGACAAGACTCAATCTTTTTGTGACAATCGGACCTTACGTTATACTTTGTATAATATTTACTTTTGCCGTAATAGTACATTACTACAGAAGCCGGAAAATGGGGATAACCTGCCCAATAGGTACAGTCTGACGAAAGATTCTTTTTGGTCAGACTATATAGCCGGCCGACAAAGTGAGGCTTCGTGTCATGGAACACAATGTTAATAATTCATAGCATATTTGAGAAAATATCTTAACGGTAGTTAAAAGCCATTTTATTTTAAACATGGACTCTTTATATTTTGCTTGAGCTGATGTGACACCCATAAAAAAACTATTTGCAATGATAACCCTCATATCTTTCTTTAACAGAAATTTTGTGATTGTGACTAGTTTGATAAAGTCAAAGTTAAGTGCATTTTTAGGGTTCCGTAGTCAATAAGGAACCCTTATAGGTTTGCCATGTCGGTCTGTCCGTCTGTCCGTCTGTCTGTCTGTCTGTCTGTCCGTCTGTCCGTCTGTCCGTCCGCGGCTTAGCTCCGTGATCATTAGTGCTAGAAAGCTGAAATTTGCTATGAGTATGTGTATGTATCACGCCGACAAAACGGTAGAATAAAAACTAAAAAATCATTTTTTTTTTCGGGCACCTCCCGATCATAATTTTCTTTAAAATGACGTAATTGCCACGCGGTGTCCCTACACTTCGAACGTTACACATATTGGTTAAGTGCCATACTATATTTAAACATTTCGCTCAATCTGGGCCGTATAATCAATAACTTCCAGAAGGTAATAAGTAATTACTGTTACTTTGGCGTTTACGACCTTTTTATAGAGATTGAAATCTTTCTCGTAATTTAAGTCTTTCTCGTAATTTCCGACTATTGTGAAAGATGGGCAACTACGGAACCCTACACTGAGCGTGGCCCAACATGCTCTTGGCCGGTTTTTAAGTATGCCATTTCAATACCTAATATAATTTTTGATACTGCATCATGACATATACAGTGCGTGAGCTGTCATAATACGATTCGCTTTTAACACCTTTCTCGCTCGCTCTTACGTGATCTAGATAAGATCCTCTCAATGTTCAGCCAAACCCGAAACGCAATTTGGGAAATCACGGACTGTATAGGGACGTTGTTTGCATCACGTATTTGCGTGCTATACGGTGAATTTTCCTTCTAAAGTTTTTTAAAATGTATTCGATTTCCTTAAATGTATGTATTTATCTTAAATGTATGTGTTTTAATCATTATTGTATTTTCAAGGTTTTATTTAAGTGCCAATTTCGCTCATTATCTGGGGGCACGGTAGTGCCCCCGCCAAGACGAACAAAAAAGAGGCGGGGCACTACCTACCTTTTCTCGAACCGTTTCGTCTCATTTTCAAACCCTCATAGTTTCGTCCCAGTTAACACCAGAACGCCCAAATTCACAGGTTAAGGTGCAGTTAGGGAGCATATAAAATGTACAAAATTTCATTGATCTAGCTTTTATACTTTAGGTTTTATTGGTACCTAAAATACGCCGATTTTGCCACTCACTTATACACTGACGTATCAAAACCTCTGGGGTACTTCCCGATGACCTAGAAAGCTGAAATTTGGTATGTAAGCTAGTATTAGTACACAAACAACAAAATAATTCTAAAACTTGGAACTTTTACCCCCCAACCCCTTAAACTAGGGGATGGAAGTTTGTATGAGAATTCTGCAAATTTTGATACTAGAGGTCTGAAAATTGGTATAGGGACTCCTTGTTATAAATAACACACATAATATTCTAGGATTTTTAGAAAATCACCCCCCACCCTTTAAATAAGGGGATGTAAGTTTGTACGGGGTTCCCATAATAGGGGATAAAAGTGGGGTAAGTAATATAAGATATAAGAACTTATGCTATAATATTCATATTATATACGCTCATATTGTATAAGCTTGTTTTGTATACCGTTCAAGGTGTATAACGAACGTTGGATATAACATCAAAATATCTATTTTTTTTAAGTATAACGTTATTTAAGTATAATATCATTGTATATAACGATCATAACGTATAACGTTCATAATATCTCAGATTTATAATGTATATTACTCAATACATCTAACACCAAAATGCATAATGCTCGTATAGAATAACCGCCTGCACATCAATTGTGTACATACTTATGCAATAGTTCGCTGTAAAATTTTAATATATGTATCTCCATGCAAGCAAGCATTTTAACGCTCCGCTCGCTTCGCTCGCTCCGCTATCCATGGTCATAAAACAAACCTAACCTAACCTACAGTTTTCGGTTTTTGACCCATATTCCATTTTGTCGCAGTTCTTCCAAACGGTATACTCGTATTCGCCAGAATTTCATCAGCATTATAAATTGTGTACATACTTATGCAATAGTTCGCTGTTAAATTTTAATATACCTCCATGCAAGGAAGCATTTTGACGCTCCGCTCGCTCCGCTATCCATGGTCATAAAACAAACCTAACCTAACCTACAGTTTTCGGTTTTTGACCCATATTCTATTTTATCACAGTTCTTCCAAACGGTATACTCTTACTTGCCAGAATTTCATCAGCCATTATCAATTGTGAACATACGAATATCGTATGCAATAGTTCGCTGTTAAATTTTAATGTAGGTACCTCCATGCAAGCAAGCATTTTGACGCTCCGCTCGCTTTGCTCGCTCCGCTATCCATGGTCATAAAACAAACCTAACCTAACCTACAGTTATCGGTTTTTGACCCATGTTCCATTTTAGGGGCATAGGGGTAGTAGTTGTAACCTATTTAGTATATCATACGCTATTATATTTTCTAATCATTATACTAAAAGAAAGTATATACTATGATCGATATAGGTTATGTATGTTATATCAACTGAATTTAGAGTATTTGAGTGTTATATAAAAAAATATTCTACAACATGAGTATTATGCTAATTGACCGTTATTCCTAATAAAAATATTGATTTTGATGTTATAGCAAAAGTTCATTATATCTTGTGAACGTTATTAATATGAAATTATATATTATGTAGTTATATCTCATGGGACGCACCCATAAAAGTGTATATATATATGGGGCTAAAAGTAGGTATTTCTTAAATACACAATTATTACTACACACTGACTTCGTATTTTAAATATTTCTTTATAGACCTACCAAAATGCGATAATAAATGTAGCACAATTAACACGCGGAATTTTATATTTTATATTGTTGAATCAATGAGTTTTATATCCATCTTAAGCAGATTTAAGCGTAAGACGAATGCGTAAGAGGAAATGATATCAACAAGAGAAATATGCAAAGATAGAGCTCTGAAGACTGATGCTCAAGAAACGCTACAGCCCAAAATAAATAAAAAAGCTAGGGCACCTTACAAAAAGAAATAAGATCCCACCAAAACATTTCATGTAAAATTGGCGGCCAAGACTCACATGCTCATAACGCTTTCACTGTAAAAAGTTATCAGATCCCAGGAAAAGCCAAGCCCCTAAGCCCTGACTTTACTAACCCTACACCTTGGTTTCAAAAGTATGGCTTGGCTGTTTCATAGGTTACCGTAAATATATAAACCGTAATGGGCCAAACGGTCCGTTGGACTTATTTAAGGTACTGGTATTTGGTTATTTAAGGTTTTGGTGGGATATTTTCTTCGCTTTCAGCGATTGTCACTCATTTAAAGTTCATTCATTTTCGCTTATTTAGTACCTAAAACTTGTGGTAACTTAAATTACCTTGAAGGTGATTTCTCACAATGCAATGTATTTTGAGGGTTGTAAAATTCTAAAAAAGTAATCACTGCTTTAAAAAGCCCATTAAGATAAAATCTATTATAGTTAGCAAAGTGCACGCACTCGCCTCGCCTCATTAAGTTAATTACTTTTAGAAAATTCAGTAAAATTTAGGTAGTCTCGGGTAATTAAACTTCGTGTTCACAAATGGCTCCTTTATTATGATGATCATTATTATTTTAGTATGGTTCGATCGAAATAAAGTTGAATATGTACGGGTAAATTTGAAAAAAAAACAAGTATAACGCTTACTTTCGGATTGTAATGTCAAAATCCCATAAAATCATGACATTACTATCCGATTAAGCGTTATCTTGGATTAAAAGTTTAGTCGAATCCAGCCTTACTGTGTTAAAATTAAGAATTACGAATTGTAAAAGCATTGATGTTTCCTTCGGGATCATCAATCAGGGATCACAGCTTGGCTGGAACGAAACGTAAATCTTCCGGCCCGTTCAGATATTGGCCTAAATAATTGAAGCGCAATCATCAATGAAGTCAAAAGGGATTGATTAAACATCCGTTTATCGTGCTTTAATTGCCCCAGTGATTTAACCTACACGAAATTAACGCGTAATGAGGTCGCTTATTTCTACACAATCCATGTTTCTGATGATCGTGTTGGAGTTTGAAATGTATAACTTTCATCATCGATCAGGTGGAGTATGGTAGGTTGGTTTTTCACGTACCTATTGTAATAGTTGGTATTTCGCGAATAATTAATTTAGCGTGATTAGTATAATTTTTGCTTAAATTCACGTTGGCGTTATGCGTAGTTGGTGTTTCGCCAAATTTGTTGTTTGCGTAGTTTGTATTTCGCGTTTGTGGTCTTATGCGTCGAAAGGACGCCCAAACACAGCGCCCAGTGAAGGCACAGCAAATACGTTCACACAATATTTTTGTGTCCACGCTGTGGGCTGCCCTTATAAACAAGTCGCCACTTTAATATGACCTATAGACACGTATCAAAGATTTGTAATCAAATATTCGTCAATTTGCCATTTTTTCATAACCAGTATATATTGTGACATGTGTTCCACAACGCGTATTACAAATTCATGGGTCTAATTATTTATATAGCATGAAATAGGCGTGGTGAAGCGAAACTCCTTTCCAACCTATATAGGTGTTCCAAATTAATACATTCCCGCCAAGATGTTATATTAGATATGTCTAAATAGAACCTGCTTGCTCACTTTGGACTAGGGGCAGCAAGTGGCCGACAAAAGGTTATTTTACCTCGCATCATCAATCTCCGAGATTGTAATTTTGTTGAACAAATTACTTGTGGTAATATTTATTTTGAACATAAATATTTTGGAAACAGCATTCTTCTTTTCTTTACATGAACATTTAACAAACTAAGTAAAATGTCCGCCTATAAATCCCCCAATAATAGGGATCATAAAAAAGGTGTTTTTTTTGTCATAAACACCAACTATCTTTTATTTAAAGACCGCATCATTTAGTCTTACAGGTGACACGAGCGCAATGTTCGCTGACTGCCTGCGAAGTTCTAGACATGGTGGCGCGGGGGCCCCAGGGCCAGGAGCCAAAAGGCCCCAGCCCGTGCATTGGAGACTTGCAGTGGAGGCAGTTGGATCGCCGTCTGCGTGCTATTGAACAGTCGAGTAAGTACGTCACTACTAATCATTACTTCAATCACTTTATAGGCTTAAGCGTGATGTTCTCCGGGGCCAGAAACCAAAATGCTCCAGGCCTTGCATTGGGGACGTTATTGAACAGTCGAGTAAGTAATTATAAAAACGGTTGAAACTTACGTAACAATTGTCAGGAACATGCCGACAGGTTTCGAACTCACATGTAGCTCTTCATCAGGAGCAGCTATCCGTGCTCCAGTCGAGTAAGTACGTTACTATTAATAACTACTTCAGTCAGCTCTATAGGTTTGAGCGTATGTTCTCTGATGACCTGCAAAATACTAGACATTGTGCTGCGAGAGCTCCGGGGCCAGAAACCAAAATGTCCCAGCCCTTGAATTGGGCACGTCATTGAGAAGTCGAGTAAGTACGTCACTACTAATAACTACTTCAGTCAGCTATGTAGGCTTGCGCGTGATGTTCTCTGATGGTCTGTGAAATTCTAGCCATGGTTGCGCGAGGGCTAAGAGCCAGAAAGCCCCGGGCCGGGGGGCCCCTTACGTGGGAGTCGTCGGAGACTTGAAGGGGAGCAGTTGTATCGTCGTTGTTCAGTTGTCGCATTTACCTATTACATTAGTTACTGCTGCAGGTCGGAGGACGATATTGTTTGAATGTCTTGAAGTATTAAATATGCTGGCGATGGTCACATAGCCAACAACCAAACAATATAAGTGCCACCCTGCCTTAAATTTTCAAGTTGCCTAAAAATATATTAGTTATGATTGAACTCTGTTATAGTACCTAACTTATGACCAACATTATCCCAGCGGCCCGTGTAAATAAAATCTAGGCTTATTATTGGTTTATGTTTTATCACAGGTCAATAAATATTGGAGACCGTCGAAGCTTATACAAAATTGATTTCCACCGACCTCTTATAATTTGGTGCTACCCTACCGCCATATGAGACCTCTGTCTGATGCATTGGGATGGTTTTTGCTTAATATATCAGCGCAATCTGTTGATAAATTCAAATTCAATTCATTCTGTTCAATTGAACTAAACTGTAAGCATTTTACATACGTAATAAATATTATATGTCAGAGTCAATTATTTCAACCATCATTATTATGCCAGTCACGGAATTTCTTTCTATGTATTATGCGGTCAATTGGTTACAATTACGAGCAATAAATTATTACGATTCAGTCCGGCACCAAATGTAATGATTTCGCAAATCAAGTAGCTTTTTGTAATAGTACAATTGAAAGCCAGAGCAAAATCGAACCACTCTCGTTAAAAAAGATTTACCTTTATTAGGCTACTAAATTCGGTCTCTCGAAAATAAAAAATGTTTTCTTAGTATTTTCACACAATAGGCTATATTTTTTAGGGTTTTCGCTAAGTTGCTGTTTTATGAAAAATCGTTAGGTTTTAATGCTTTATATTTCAAAGAGATGTATTTACTAATCTAAGTGGTCTCGATAGGTAGATAGATGATTAGTGTAAGGCACGTTGTCACGTTGGAGCCAGTGTGGTAGTGATATGTGTCAGATGATGTGAAATAATTCCACGCCCGCTCAAGTGTTAGCTAGCTGGCTTACCTACATGCCAGACCTGTTAAATATTTTTCTACTATTCAAATAATCTAAGTTCTTTTCTATATTTTTTCATAGCTTTCACTACGCAGCTTTTCAGAGTTTTCATTACATCGCTATTTTATGAAAAATCTATCGATCTTTTTGTGTTTGCGAGTCACCAGTGGGCCAGATGGTCCGTTGGACTTATTTACGGTACTCTATGAAACCAAGCCATACTTTTGAAACCAAGGTGTAGGGTTAGTAAACTCCGGGCTTAGGGGCTTGAAGCCAGTTGATACCATACTTTCTAAACCAAGGTGGTAGGGTTAGTAAAGTCAGGGCTTAGGGGCTTGGCTTTTCCTGGGATCTGATTTTTTTTTACAGCGAAAGCGTTATGAGCATGTGAGTCTTGGCCGCCAATTTTACATGAAATGTTTTTGGTGGGATTCTCTCTTCTGTCTCGTCCACATTCCTAAATAACCCACATTCCCAATGCGTTCACATTGCTCACTCGTTTAACGTCTTCGTGGTTGTTATTTTATGACATGTCATGAAAATCGTAATTATCATGTCTTGTTCTTGGATAGGACGACTTGTTTTTATCGGATTCTATTGATTACCATTCGCAACACGTCCCATAGCTCGTTGAAAGTAGGGATATATCAAATTCCAGTAATTGAATAATTAGTTTTTTTCGAAAACAAAATCTGTTTGTTATGCAATAGCTAAAAATTTAATGTTTATTATCAGTCTACGAGTTAGGATGTGGATGAGTTGGGAATGAGACCGATTTGGGAATATGGACGAACTGATAATGTGGACGAATGTGTATATTAAATGCATTGGCAATGTTGACGAAGTCGGATGTTGATAAAATTGAATAGTGGACAAAGTGAACATAAACGGTTATTTGCATGATTTCGATTTTTACAGCGTGCTCGATTATTATGGGCCAATCGAGCTGGCGGCAGTGTGGTAGGAGTGTGTGTCGAGCGACACGTTTCAACACTTGCTCAACTGTTTGCGAGCTGGGCTCACTAAGTTTATTGCCAATCTATCTCTTAGATACAATATAATAGAAGTTCTAATCAAAGTAATTTCAACAGCGTGGACGATTAGTATGGGGCAGTCGCGATGGAGGCAGTGTGGTAGGAGTGTGTGTCGGTGCGACGTGGTACGACGCTCGCTCAACTGTTGGCGAGCCGGCCTTACAACACTTACTGCGGATCTTCTGGTTCCGTCGGATCTTGTCAACATGTAAGTACTATTCAAATTAAAATGAATGGTACACTGTGGTAAATAAAAAAATAAACACTACATTAAAATTGCGATAATTTAACATTTTGTCTCAGTTTGTGATACATACCATCCACCTTCGACATTCACAATCAAATTCAGGCAAATGTGGCGTGCGCTGTGCCTCATGGGATACCTCCGGCAATTTTCGGCCTCCGTAGGTATTCGTTGGAGTTATAAATTCGGCGAAATACGTTGATATGAGTGATGTTCGTGCGTGATATAGATTTTGAGAATGCTTGATTCGGTGTAGATTTCTATATCGCGAATATGGTAGGGTCATATACATACTTTACTACCTACCTACTATTATGAGTTAGGGTTATATTTATTTCCTTTTGACATTCAAAAAATAACGGACTTTAAACGCAATTTTTTCCTCTAGATCTTATACCTACCCATGTAGAAACTATAAACTACTTCAGGCCTACAAAAGAACATACAAGTTACATGTACCTAAACCCTAAACCTAAACTTTTGCACCTAACTGTAGACAAGAAAGACGGTTAATTAACGACGCAATTTTAAATCTGGGGGGAAGGGGGGGGGGGTAAAATAAAGGACATTAAACAACATTGCGTAATGCGTTAGTCGCATCATTATTATAAAACAGTAAAGCTACGGGAAACGTCAGGGAGGCACAAAAAATAATATACGCGATATAATCCGTTTACATTGTTTTATTTAAATGTGAGACAGTAGCGAAAACCGAAGAAAATATTAAGTTTGTGTTTATATAATACACGCTAAGTTTATAGCAAATAACAAATTATTTTAAAAATTATATAATTTACCCTGTTAAACTATTTTTAAGAAGGATAAAAACGTTTCAGAGATCTAGGCACGAATAAGCTGCGGACACTGCACAAAACTACCTTCAAAGGGATGAGATCACTGAGCGAGCTGGACATGTTCGATAACCACGTGGAATACCTACCAGCCGGCATTTTCGACTCTCTCATCAACCTGAGAATACTGTGAGTACTCGCCTTTGCCTAGTACATGCATTTGTTCTATAAAATCACCTTCAAAGGGATGAGATCATTGAGCGAGCTGGACATGTTCAATAACCACGTGGAATACCTACCAGCCGGTATATTTGACTCTCTGATCAACCTGAGAATACTGTGAGTACTCGCCTTTGCCTAGTACTTTCCATTTGCATTATACAATCACCTTCAAAGGGATCAGATCGCTGAGTGAGCAGAACGTGTTTGATAACCGCGTGTAATACCTATCAGCCGGCATCTTTGACTCTCACCTTTCCCAACTACATTCAATTTGTTTTACAAAATCACCTTCAAAAGGATGAGATCGCTGAGTGCGCTGAATGGAATACGTGTCTTCTGACATCTTTGACTGTCTTGTCAACCTGAGAATACTGTGAAGTACTTTCCTTTGCCATTTGTTCTACAGAACTGTGACGTCACCAGTTTAAATTTTTTTGTTACCATGGAACAGCAGGGAACCCTTTTATATCCGTTCTATTGCACAAAGGATGAGTTTCCACTTAGTCGGAACGGACCGTGATTTACGAATCAGAGTGCAGCGTGTGGTTTGTCCACTTTGTCTAATCACTGTCCGCTCCGCCAGCTCCATGTTAGTAAAATGCACTTTAGTCCCTTAGTAATTATCGTTTCTTTTAATTTTGTAGATTACTAATAGTTTCAATTATCGTCACTCAAACACAATTGAATCAATCAACGACGACGCGGTTGGCTTTGACGACGCGGTTGGCTCAGTTTGCAAGCACCTGCCTACTGAGCGGCGGTCCCGGGTTCGAATCCCGGCCAGGGCAAATATTTGTGTGATGAACTCGAATATTTGTGCTTGGGTCATGGTTATTCCTATGAATTTAAGTATATATTTATCTATATAAGTATGTATATCGTCGTCTAGTACCCATAACACAAAACTTCTTGAGCTTAATTTGGGACTAGATCAATTTGTGTGAGGTTGTCATATAATTATTTATTTATTTAATTCAATCGCAAATTTTAAAATTAGACGAATTACTTCAAATGAATGTTGAATGAAACCATCTATTACTCGTAAATCAGATCATTGGTTTAGGCGCTTAAAGGCTCATATAGATTTCCATATACATATGTAACAGCTTTTTATAGTTGGGGGTTTACAAATACCTTTTACAACGCTCTCCTAAGAGAGAATACTTAAATAGTTAGGTACTTTACGAGTATCACTTGAAGGAATTTAATAACGCCACAGAGCGCTTAATCCTGCTTATTTAATTTATATTCTAACTCTTCCTTTTAAATAGTCGTCCATTATTTTCTATATAATTTAAGGATCTAGCGGATTTCACTTTATATTTATTGGGGACTAATTAAATTTTATAAGCATTATTGTACTCACAGTACACAGCACAGTTCTGTAGAAATTTAACGCCACATGAGTGGCATGTATACCTAGAATATTAATTAAAAGGCAAATCTGAAGAATAACTGTTATGCATCGAAAGTTGAATTAGAAAATTTTGTCAAAAACGCGTTTTCACCGTCTTTATTTTGGTTTGAATTTATTTGTGTTTTGGTGAAAATGTACCAGTATCAATAACACTTTGTATCTCTGTTATACCTACCTATCCATGGTTCCGGTTTATTGATTGTACCTATTTATTAGCTATTTTCAAGATGAGATGTTTGATTTTCCGCCCTGCATAATAAATACATATAGAATTATAGACATGTTTACTAGAATGCTTTTTGTTTTGACGATTTTAGGACACGAAAACACGTTCTTTTACAATATAGGCTTACATTATTTACATTTATTTCATATTTTTGTGGTAGCGACCCAAAAACTTAATAATATCGTCAAAGTAAGAAGTACCTACCCTAATTTTTACCTACGATTATAATCAGTCAATAACTGATAGAACATCTCTAATCCGTTAATGGACTGAAATAGTAAAAAATAAGTTTAGCTTATAACTACAACAATCGGATAATATTATCAATAGTTCAGACAATTGGGCATTTAAAACAATGTGTAATCTCCCCCTCCCCTACCCTTTTCTATCAGATTATGAACCCTTTTTGCTCAAAACCAGATTTCACATTAAAAAAAAACAAAAATGTGTACATTTTATTTTACTCATAAAGAATATACTAAAAATAATCGCAAAACTGTATTTTTTTATAGGACACATTGTTATAATTATAAAAACTGACTGTATTAAATATTACCTTATCTTATACTGAGCAAAATGTCTAAGATAATCTGCGACAAGTTGAGGGCACACGTTTCTATAAAAGTGCCCGATGACACGTGTGAAACAATAAAATAATTAAATTTTCTTTTTCCAGTCGACTACAAAGAAATTTCCTAGAAGAAATCGACAGCGAAACGTTCCGAGCCACCAAGAAACTGTTCCACGTGGACCTGTCCAATAACTTCCTCTACACGCTACCGGAAAAGTTATTCGCCAATAACTCATATCTCGAAACAGTCGATATTTCAAACAATCAAGTCGTTTATATACCATCAGACAGCTTTATCGGTCTGGAGTCACTACGGACCTTGGATTTATCCAATAACAAAATACAACAACTCCAAAACGGCACATTTCTATTGAGGACTCTAATGATCTTGAAATTGTCGGAGAACAGGATTGCCAACGTTACGGAGAACGCTTTTGAAAATCTCGTTTCATTAGAAACCTTGTTGCTGGATAAAAACAGTCTTGAGCATATTCCTGAACGCTTATTCAGCAAACTTAGCTGTCTGATATATTTGGATTTGTCTGAAAATAACATACAAAGTGTAAGTATCTTTATCCTAAGCTTATTTTTTTAGTTTTTAAGTAAAAAACATATTTCACTCATAACAAGGAATTTCTTGTACTTATTACCTTGTATCCAATTGCCTAAACCGGTTAAAAACGGCAGCTATTTACTGTTTTTCTGCAAGTCTGAATTCTAGAATGTTACCTTACAGCAACTGTAGTAGCACAAGTGTGGCGTCACCAATCTATTGAAACTTTTTGTTACTATGGAACAGCAGGGAGACGCTGTTCTGTGTTCTATTGCACTTAGGATGAGTTTCCACTTACTTAGAGCTAAGCGGAACGGACCATGATTTGCCAAACATAGTACGTAAAATGCCCAAAGTGAACATAGTTAATTTCTACAAGTAGTTAGTTACGTAGATGAAAAAAAATTAAACGATGGGATTGTATTTGCATTTTTAAAAAGTACTTAGTTTATTATTATAAGTAGGTGAATTAGATAGGTCTTGTATCATTTTTTCACAATATTTCATCTTAGATAAGGCGCTTATTTCGACACCATAAACCGGTTATAATATAATATTACCGTAGACCTAAACTATATTATCCTTCCTGTACATATATTCCCCAGCGAGATGGTATGTTTCGCGGTTTGTTTACTCCTGTATAATATTATTTGATTGGGTAAAGGTTAACGCGCTGGACCGAAAATCCAGAGGTACCGGGTTCGATTTCCGTTCTGTTCCACCAGGTTACGCATTTCAAATTTACTTTGATCTTTGTATAATGTTTATAATTACCTTATAAAATGAGACATTACATGTTTCATAAATTGATTTATTTGGATTTTATTTTCGAAAATATTACATATCTTTATTATAAAACAAACTTAACCTAACTTGGTGGGTTTTATGTTACACAACAATTTGAATAGAAATCCGGGAAAGCTTTTAGTTTCTAAAATATATTAGAAGTTGTTGAACTGTTTAAATCAATCATAAATAAACTTATGCGATTACTATCCTCGTATATAAATCTATGATTATGAAACATGCGATGTGTCATTGATACAAAGATCAAACCTCAAAGAAAAATTTAAATGAGTTATATTTGGTGGAAGAAACCGGGAATCAAACCCTTGATAGGAATATCGAGCCCGAATAAGGGATTATTAAATATTGTTTCAGCTAAAGGGAGTAGAGTTTGAAAATCTTAAGCAACTGAGAAACTTGGATTTGAAAAGTAACTCCCTAACAGTGTTGCCAGACTACACATTCTCCAATTGTTCGAGTCTCGAGAAGCTCGATCTGTCCAAGAACAAAATGCGCTATCTAAATATCACGACATTTCACGGGCTGGAAAATCTCGCGTCGCTTATTTTATCAGAGAACAAACTGTATGAAGTGCACTTTAAGACTTTTTCAACGTTGAAGAACCTCACCACTTTGTAAGTATATAATTATAATTAAGTAGTTTTTTCATGCCGGTGCGTGGCCTCCTTTCGTGAACCTTACTGCCCCATCGGCCGTCAGTTCTACGTGCTATGTGCCCCGCCCACTGCCACTTCAGCTTGCTAATCCGTTGGGTGGACAGACGACCTGGTAAAGGTTGCAAGAAGCCGCTGGATGCAGGTCACTTCCAACCGGCCGATCTGGAAGTCACTGGGGGAGGCCTATGTTCACCAGTGGACGTCCTGTGGCTGAAATGATGATGATGATGATGAGTTTTTTCATGTCTTCGCCCTAGGGAATGCAAACCCAGGAATGCAATTTTCTCATAGTAAACCAGCGGGCCTATGATGGTTCCGTTTATCACGTGATAAATAAGTGACAAAGCATCTGTCACTCACACTCGCATTTTGTCAAAACGTGACTTATTTATTGCGTGATAATTTGATAAAAGCAACCACCATTTATGCTGGTTTATTATGACAAAATAACCGGTTATTTGTATGTTAAAATAACTGGGTTTGCATTTCCTACTTCGCCCGCGTGGCAAATGCGTTTTTTCCAAATATATAAATTGCTTATAATGTATTGCGGTTATATTATCCACTTAATATAATTATGTAAGTTCAACAGTACATTATTATAACAAAACGGGACTAAATCGTACCTCGACGTTTCGAACGTGATGTTACTCGAAGGGACGTTTTGTTATAATAATGTGTGAATAACGTGTAAGTTTAAATCGACATTAAACGGTTAATAAAACTTTTGTAGTCAAATAAAGTTTATAACGAGAAACTAAAGTTAAAAAATATACGCAGTTCCCTTCGCATGTTAAGCTTACGAGTAAAACCTATTCTGCAAGCCATTTTGAAGAAAAAGTACAAGAATAGGTTGGATGTTTCAAAACCTCTTAATACCAAAAATATAGATTCCAATTATTTTTGATACAAAAACAATTGTAAATTAACTTTAATCTTCGCGAAGATAACGGGTTAATAAATCGCCTGGTGACAATCAAAACTCATTAAAAATTCTGTCACTGCCTTTCAAAACCTCGTATCTAGTAATTAGATTGACCCTAAGACACGAGCTCTGTTTTAAGTAGGTACTTGTTACTTAGCTAGTTTTGGATGTCAACAGACGAAAACCTCTCTTTGAATGCTTATATAGGAGTATCAAGCATCTTTCACAACAAATCAAATTTATAGATACTTGGATGGAAATATGTTCCCGTCCCTTCCGTCGCGCACCCTGGATTACATGCCCAAGCTGGCTATCATCAAACTGTCGGGCAACCCGTGGCACTGTGACTGCCACACCCTGTATATATCCTCGTGAGTAAAACATATGTTAGAAAAATACAACAGTCAATGCTATAATAAGTTTTTCAGGAATTCCTGTCGTGACCAACAAATATCACCATATTTATATACCATATTTCCATAAGAATACTATGGCTTCACAGCCATAGTATTCTTATGGAAATAAAATTTTACGAAGTTCAATAGGTACTACAACAAAAATGGGAACTATCGCGTATAATATTATCTAATGAACGTCAAGTAACCACGCGAGGTAATTAGATCATATTAATACGTGCTATGTCCCGTTTTGGTTGGGATAGCGTGCAAAAATCGTGTAAATGTGTTTAAATTAAATCTTAAATAATAATCTCTCTAACTCCTTTAATTGAGAGAGTAAGAGTTTCCAACTACCAGCAAAACACGCTGAAGCCCGCATGTTAGGTATTTAAGCTAAGCGTTCTAAGCAATTGATTACATTACAGATGGGTCCGATTAAACGAGATGAAAATTTGGGACTATTCCCCGACGTGCGTGTCACCCTGGTATTTGGAGGGGCATTTCCTCAGGAAACTCAAATTTCCCGAGCTCTGTTCGGGACAGTGGGCCAGCATGGTCAACCTATCGCCTCGATTGCCCATACAACAACTACTATCCCTCAACGTATCAGTGAATAGAAAGCCGCAAGAGAGCATGGAGCAAAATCATGACGTCACTACTATTGATCCTTGGCATTAATAATGTCCTAATGTTGTTCAGGTTGACTTAAAGAACTAGCTCAATATAGTGGGAACCGCATGATCAACCTGCCACGGAGCACATTTGACAACATTTCATATTTCTAACAGGTGGAAATCAATATAGTGTATGTAAAGAAATATAAGAAAATACATAAAATAACCGAAATCTACGACAACTATGCCTGCATAGAGTTGTCTATCCTTAAAAAAAATAGGATGTCAATAATGTCAACGTCATTCCTTTTTTTTTAATTAAACAGCAGACTAAAGTAACCTTTCCACTGTGTCATAGTTTTGGAGTTACGACATTTTATAATAAGTAAATTTTAATAAATTAATGTGAAAATAATTAGTAATCACAGGAAAAATATAAAAACAGTGATTACGTCCTCTGTCTAAGCGGAATACAGAAAAGTAATAAAATTTTGGTTTTAATAATATGAAATCTTGTCAAGCGTGATGTCATTACTTTCAGCGCGGCCACGACTTCAAGCGACCAGCGGGTCGGCGAGCGGCAGCTATGGGTGGGAGCGGAAGGATCCGAGCGCGGTATCTCGCTCACTCCTATGGCAGCCGCTCTACTGTTATGATATCTTGTTAAAGTTGACATAAAACAATATAATAAAACATATTTATGTAAGTATTTATTTATTTCACCACCCACAATTTATCTGCTTTGCCTGAAGGTTGACTGGTAGGGAATACCTCATTGCATTATGTCCGTCTTTTGAACGACAAGTTTTTCTTTTGTAATAAATATTGAATAATAATAATTTCATCCGTTTCCCGATTAAATGCGTCTATTATTTTACCGCCAAGTATTTTGCGGTGACATCACTTCTCGACATGGCTTGTACTGCAAAACAGCAAAGAAGAATAAAAGTAAAAAATAAATACTAATAACTTTTCACAAGCGTCATATTGACACAATCTAATTATTTATTGCGATATAAATAAGAACGTATATCTCTTTTTACATGGATCAAAAACTCCTTGGAATTGAATAAAGTGAATAAATACCGCATAAGAGCATAGACCGAAATTATGACGTCACAACTATCAAACCTTAACATTGAAATGCCCTGTTTTCGAGTCGGCTCAAAGGTCCTAGATATGATGTTGCGAAATACAGGCCGTTCACAGACGATAAACTAAATGGCTTTGTTTGTTCCAACGTCAAAAGAAATTTTAGATTTCTTATTCTTGTACAACGGTAACTTTTATTCATCGTCTATTTTATTTGTCAAATAAAGAAAGTGAAACATAGACAATTCGTATTCCGAGAAGGATACAAATTAAGAATTTCTTTAAATAAATATAACCTTCTGTGTGTCCTTTTACTAAATATTAAATCAATTGTAAATGAGCACGTAATATATTCATCAGTTTACGGAGTAATGAGTTTCTCGAAAATTCTTGAGCTTGACCCTATCTGATTTGTAGTTACCAAGGATTTCAGAATAGTTACCCATGTTTGATATTGCCAACTTGCAAAGATTGAGTTTTGTTTGGAAGTGGCAGCAATACTAAATCCATAATTGACGGATATTAAATCCATAATTGACGTCATTTATTATCAGCAGGACATGATTTAGATATAAATGCCGAGAACTTTCGTATCAGCGGCATTTTTTAATTTATCGATAGAAATCTTATCAGTGTATCATGATCATGACACACTTAACTGACAATATTTCTTTTTTAACCCGTCGTTTTTGCGATATTATCAAGTAAAGCATTAAAATATCCCAATTTGTGATTGAACAATTAATTTTGACGTTCCTCATTCTAAAAGAGCGTAGGCGAGTAATTCATTGATTTACGCTACGTTACGTTGCACGTCCATGTTTGGGTCATCAATTTACATATGTGTACCGAATTTCAACTCAATCGGTCCAGTAAGTTTCGGAGCAAATTGGCTATGACAGACGGACGGACAGACACAGACATACGAGTGATCCTACTATAATGGTCCCGTTTTTCCTTTTAAGGTACGGAACCTTAAAAAAGGACTAAATTGTACCCAGAAACGGATCTAAGTATGACCGGACCGGACCTTTTTAGACCCCTGGCTAGACCCCAGGTAAACCCAGCATATAACACGTGAACCGAAAAAGATTGTAATCTCCTTAACCGTTCCCTTATTTCCTGATTACCATGAAATTCTTTCCTGATAGCATGAAAAGCCGATTTCGAGCACGTTTCAGCGTATTTGCATAAACTAATACGAATAGCAGCGCAGTTCACACAAAATTTTCCATATTTTCATGCAAAATTTCTTGTTCGGTGCCCCCTTAGGCACGTAGGAACCGGTTAAGATTAGCGGCACGTATACTTGCAGTTAAAAAATAACGTTAAAAATATTTGTGCTTGGGTCATGGTCAATATCTATAATTATGTACTATATAGTCGCGTATTACCCATAACATAAGCCTTCTTGAGCTTGATTTGGGACTAGATCGGTTTGTGTGAGGTTGTTCGATATTTATTTTATTTATAACGACGTGTACTCGTAGCTATAATAGCTTCATACGAATAGTTTTTAGGTAGGATTCAAAGGGGTTTGTCGGAAACAAAGGGAAGTTACTGAGGTTATTTACTTAAGTCACGTGGCAATAGTTGCAAAGTATTATGAATATTATAATGTTAATAACCGAACCTAACCTACTTTACTGGTAGTAGATCAGTTCTGGCTAGGGTTTGTAGAACCGGCAATTTTTAGGATGGCGGTACCGGGAATTCCCGGTACTACCATACTAAAGTTTCCAGATTCTGCAAACCCTACTTCTGGCGCTTCGCGGACCGCTCGCTTCGCTTACTCGACTCGCGCACAGTTTTGGTCGCAATTCTAACCTAACCTACTTTACTGGTAGCATATTGGTTCTGGCGCTTCGCTGACCGCTGCCGATTGTTAATCACTAAAAGAGCTGCTTTTAAAAATATTTCATCTATGACTGTACAATGTTATCAGCAATAAAATATGAATAGTTTTAAAATTTACGGTTATGCGTTACGCTTACGCCCTACAAGTTTCAAACTCATCGGGAATATTATGTACTTATTTAGTTTATTAGCAAGAGTTTTTCCATCCATCCTATTACGGCTTTTTAACAGTAGGTAATTTGTTCGAGACTTAGTCGCTTCCCGATAACGGTGGGCCAACTGCCTTAGAAATCTCAAACTCAGCACCAAATACGAACCGTAGAAAATATAAGATCCACAGCTTCTAATGATCGATCGAGCGTGGATCGTAATGGGGCAGCTACAGCTATACTGAATTTCGAATTTAGAAGAAATGCTGTAAACAAATGCGTAAAAAAAAACGGATGCCCGTTTGATCCGTGTTGGTGTTGGCAACCTTAGGATAATACACGCCCTACAACGTGCTACAACCAACGACGTTGCATGTCACTCAAAATTACCAATCAGATGCTAGTACCTAAGCAAATTTTTCAAATAAGTAACTAGAGTGCGGCTTCTGTAGTGTCTATTTGTGTGTATATTAACCTTTTCTTTTAACATGACATGAATTGTATCAGGGCTTTTTAGCCCTCACTACCAGTGAGTCGGACTTTGCGTGGGAGTATAACCCGCTAATGGGGTTATCTCCGCGTAACATGAGTGATTATCATATCCAAACAAATCATATTAGAATGTTTGGAAGCTAGCTCACTCACTTGAATGAAATAAGTAACTGGTGATGATGCCAAGCCATAGGGGATCAGTGGGCTGAACTCGCCGCCAGGCTTAGACAACACTTTTGGTGTCATTCCGGTTACACACTATTCGCGAAGTTGGCCGAGGTTGGGCGAAATATGATACTGTAGAGGGGCACTTCGCTGCGGAAACCCAGCATACTCCTTAGTAGAGTAGTGTGGAGCTAGGGTTGTACTCTCGGTCGGTCATCAAGTGTGTAAGTGAACACCACTGTTAGGACGAAAACCTTGTCATTCTCTTTTCGGATCTTTACAGAGTATCGGTATAGTTGTCCTGTGGAATGTACAGGAAGTACCTACCCTAATCTGAGAATACCTGAATACTTAAGTACCAGCTATAAATAATATTCTATAATATCTATTAAGGCGCACTAAAACTAAAAGCATTATCTGATACCAAAAACACGTACATGTACGTTTTTGCGGCATATCATTCGAAAACAATGCTTAATGATCACATTTGTCGTGTTTCCATTGTTTTATCAGTATATTATCACTCATTTTCCTCTTAAATGATATCAATCGATAGATAACAATGATTATCTTTCACGGAGTTAGTTTCATGTACCTACATTTTTATAAATGTTGACGTATATATTTCATTCAATCCAGGGTGTCAAAGAGTGGATATTGTGCAATAATTATATTAATTCATAATATTGTGTCTTCCGAACGTTTCGATTAGTGTTAACAACCATTGAAAGTGTGAATATTGGTATATCATCAAATATCTATATGAACGTCATTTGTACGTGACAAAGGATTATTTTTATAGTGACTCAACCACATCTAGGATTGAAAGTCTTCTCCAAATAATGATATTCCAAACAAAATGGGACTCGGGATGAATTCATTATTCATCGTTTGCGTTCTGGCATCAATTTACAGCAGTAATGGTGAGTCTTATGATTTATTTCTTTTTATTATGATGAATGTTGTGGTGTGGAAGTTAATATCTAAGTGCATAAATATACTAACCACCTAGTTAGATTACAACAAGTAGGTAATAGAAGATTTAAGAGTGTTCATGATATAGTTCGGTGAATACAGGCTAAAGTACTATGGGTGACCTTATAAACGGTCCGGTAGTTTTGAATTTTTGATATGTTGTCTAAGATGGTTAGTGAGTGTTTAAAATGCAAAATGCACAATTCCACCGCGGGCGCGTAGGCCCGCCGCCATATTGAAAAATCGGCACTTTCTTCAGATTTTTGCTTATATCTTCCTTTAGGAGAATTTTAGCTAGAAAAAAGCTGAGACAATGTTGTAGAGAGTTAAATTTACGGAGCATTTTAGCTAGAAAAGAGCTTGGGCAATCGTAAAGAGAATTTTTACTATAATTTACATTTCAAACTTTGTTTCAAGGACGGTTAGTTACGGATACCTAGTTATTTTATAACAAGTAGGTAATAATAGAAGATTTAAGAGTGACCAAGATAGCGAGCCACTAAATTTTATCGTGCAACCTCACAGACGTGTCAAAACAGCAGAATGTAGACACATCGGTGCGCGATCATAGTCCCTCTGTTGATGAGCAAAACTCACTAAGTAACAAATACCTACTTAAAACAAAGCTCGTATCTCAGTATCAATCTACTAACTAGTTTCGAAGAGTATTGACAGACATTTTAGAGTTTCAGAGTTTTGGTTGTCACCTGGCTATACGCATTTACCATTGGCGTGTCGTCAAGCATACTGCCTGTAAAGCCGGAGTCCCTTTGGGCTACTTTCTTATATGTACTTACCATTAGATTATAGTGTACTATATTTATAAAACAAGGCAAAGCCGGTAGTGCACTATTTTGCAACCTTACATTATTTTAGAACCTTAAAGTTGCGTATTTTTAGGTATAATTATAGGCGTAGGACCTTTAGACGCTTCATTTATGATTTACTAGCGACCCGACCGGGCTTCGCACGGGTGCAAAGCTGTTAAATTATGCATGTATTATACATATACGCTTTCCTCCTGAAGCACTTTATCTATTAAAAAAACGCATCAAAATCCGGTGCGTAGGTTTAAAGATCTAAGCATACATAGGGACAGGCAGACAGACAGCAGGGAGCAACTTTGTTTTATACTATGTAGTGATTCAATGTAACGGTACATTTAAAAAACAAGATACCTGCTTTCCTTGAAAGGATTACAGGTTCCCTTCAAATGCTTAGGCCCAGATTCATGCGGATTAGAACAATACAATACAACATTTTTTTATTGCACACCAAGTAGAAATCCATCGATTTAGTCGTAATGTCATAGATGACACTGTTCGGGTCTAACGGAAAAATGTTAAAAAAAAGCTAAGTACCTATGTTGTCAAAAACAAAAACACAAATGGAAACCCAAAAAAGTTTTTCAGAAATCTTTAAGTTCGGTCAGCATCAAGAGCTGACAATTTCACTACTGCCAATTTTACTTACGTCAAATTGCATAGTAAAATTGACAGCCACTTTTGATGCTGACTGTACCTACAACATAATAATCATTAGCATTTTCTAATATTTGTTACTAATACAAATATAACCACCACAATTATTCTGAACGGACCAACAAAATTATTCTGCTAGTGCAAAAGTCTGGAACCGTTTAAAGATAGAAAACTTGGTTAAAAAACACTAGATCAAAAATCTAACTTTTTCATGGATCATTAAATTTACTCAATGTCCCCTTTTTAATAATTAATTTTATTTTAATTTAGGTATAGCTTAGCGCTTGATCAGTTGTAAACTTTCCAGAAGAGTGTCCCATATTTTTATTAGAAATTTAACTCAAGATAGTTTTAAATACCTTTTTTTAGCCAGCTTATAGCCTTGTAGCCAGAAAACACCAAGGTTTTAAAGCCACTATACATCCAAATTTTCAGGATGCACAATGGAAGGTGTGGTGGTGTGGGCGCTTCCAATCAACGTCCGCATCGAGGATTACCATGAAGGCGTTTTCCTACAACGCGCTATCTCCAACATCGGAGGTGAGTTCTCATTAAGTGAAATTGATAAAAAAAAAACTAAATATGTATTTAGTATCTGGGGGCTTAATGATGGTTGCTTGTATCCCGCGATAAATAAGTGGCAAAGTATCCGTCACGTTTTGACAAAATGCGAGTGTGAGTGACAGATGCTCTGTGACAAAGTATCTGACACTTTATAAGCTCGCGGTCTGTACTCATAATTAACACAAACTACAACGGTATGAAGGTTTTTAAGTAATATCGCGATAGACCCGTTATAATTTGTGTTGATTATGTGACAAAACATCAGCTGTTACTCACAAAACGTGATGGATGCTTTTTCACATAATCAGATGCTTCGCCATTTACTTATTTATCACGTGATAAACGCAACCATCATTGGCCCGCTGGACAAATTTGCTTTTTATTAACTAGTAAATGTTCCAAAACGTTTTTTTTTTAATCACGCTTACGTTACGTATTTTGTTAACCTCTCTTGGAAGGTGGACTTACGACTACTGCTTGTTTATGATCGGTGGAAGCCAATGGATGCATAACGTTCCTGGATATTTGTTATGGAAAATCTGAGCGGAGATATAGACGTCTATAGGTTGAGATTAGTAGAAATCGAGTAATTTATTGGTGATAAGTCAAATATTATCTAGAAAGAAAGAAAGAAGAAAAAAAAATGGAGGAGTTATTATGGGCTTGAAAACGTAAAAAGATTAAAATATCACCTATTTTGTAAGAAACTCGCAAGGTCTACAGTTAATAGAGCCACTAGTTTTATGAACTCAGCATTACATACATTTTCAGGTTACACTCTGACGTCGTCCACTGATCTGAACGGAGGCCCCTACTTCTCCATATCAACGGAGAACTCGGTCTTCACACTGAGCACAAACGACGCGTATAGGCAGTATGAAGATAACGAGACCGCTGAACTCGTAACTTTAACATTCACCTTTTCATGCACAACTGGTACCGCGCCTTTTAATACACTAGTAAGTGGCCTTTTATTGAAACTATTTTGAAACTTTAAGATTAAAATGTCTGCACATTGAAAATATTTGAAGCGAAAAATTTAAATTTAACGGTTTAGGCAGGATCCGTGTTGGCCCGGAAATCCGTTGGAGACGCCGCAGGTTCGAACCCTGCCTGAACTGTTAATTTTTTCAATTTGCCGTTGCTGAAGTAATGAATCTATTGATCTTATTGTCAGCGTCAGGTGCGTACTCTAACATCATGAATTACGTTACAGACAGTCCAAATAGAGATAAACGACAACAACAACAACCCTCCGCTCTTCAAGACACCAGACACAGCAGCATCGCTGGACACCACATACGAATTCACGATCGCTCCCCCCGTCCCACCAGGCTTTCTCATCACCAACTGCATTAGCGATATCATTGTTCGAGACATTGATCTCACTACATACAGAATTGATTTCGGGATCAATGACAACCGTTATTTTGAAATCGCATACGAGGAGGGCGGGTCGACCGTTGACAAAGAATTCAAAGCTGTGTTGAGGACTACTTCGTTCATAAGATCTGTTCCTGAGCCGATTGTTCTGACTATAAGTGCTACGGTAAGTTCAAGACATAAATATAGAAATAGGCTAGTTACTAATAACTAATACAAATCAGCTACTTTTTATGAAATGTCAAAACGCCGGTATAGATGTAAAGGGTATAGCCGTGTTGTATGGGGCATCGGCCCCAGAAGCCAAATCGACTGCCGGTCTGCTTATACATATATTAGCCCAGATGTAAGATGCTATTTTACAAAAAAAAGACCCTGAAATACTTCAGGTTCTTAAGAAAATAAAAAAAAACGAAAATTGGTTTTTATTTTCTTTTATCTAAACTACTCAATAGATTTTTTTGTAACTTATATACATTATGTAAGTAATAAAGATGTATTATTAAAAAAAATGGATTTCCAAATATCCTTATAAGTAGGTAGTGAAATTTTCACTTTAAATTTTTCAATATTTTTTTTTTATATTTTCGAGATAGGGACACACCCACCAATTTTGGCTATATTATGTATAAACTAATATTCTATAATATATATTTTTTTCAAAAACATTCACTTGGATCAACATATCCAAAATGAAACAAACTTATCGCCTGGTGACAATTTTTCAGACAGTTATATTCAAAACCTCGTATCTAGTTTGTTGATTGATACTGAGATACGAGCTTTATTTTAAAGTAGATATTTGTTACTTAGTTCTGGTTGTCAACTGACGTTATGGTATACCATACATTTGTTGGACTTAATATGCCTAACTACTCGTACAAGAATCGAATAAATATAACATATAAGAGCATCATCAAAATAAAATGTCTTTACATAGAAAGCTTATTTTACATAGAAAGCTCCAGTGAGTCCCACGGCTCGTAGCTCAACAAAATACTTACACAAAACACATGCAGATTCGAAAAAAAAGTTCGTCGATAAAATCGATTCAATCAAACGTTAGATCACTACAAACATCAACAGAGAAGTGTCAAATGGATGATTAAAAATAAATCAGACAGTAACTGGCCATCAGTAGGCCTTATGTCGATGTTCATAAGGTCTACTGATGGTCAGTTAGATGCGCTTCAGTTTGTACTACAAATAGACATTTTATTTCAATGATGCTCTTATGTTATTTTTATTCGATTCTTGTACGAGTAGTTAGGCATATTAAGTGCAACAAATGTATGGTATACCATAACGTCAGTTGACAACCAAAACTAAGTAACAAATACCTACTTAAAATAAAGCTCGTATCTCAGTATCAATCAACAAACTAGCTACGAGGTTTTGAAAATAACTGTCTGAAAAATTGTCACCAGGCGATAAGTTTGTTTCATTTTGGATATGTTGATCCAAGTGAATGTTTTTGATAAAAATATATATTATAGAATATTAGTTTATACATAATATAGGCAAAATTGGTGGGTGTATCTCGAAAATATAAAAAAAAATATTGAAAAATTTAAAGTGAAAATTTCACTACTTATAAGGATATTTGGAAATCCATTTTTTTAAAATAATACATCTTTATTACTTACATAATGTGTATAAGTTACAAAAAAATCTATTGAGTAGTTTAGATAAAAGAAAATAACAACCAATTTTCGTTTTTTTTTATTTTCTCAAAAATCTGAAGTATTTCAGGGTCTTTTTTTTGTAAAATAGCATCTTACATCTGGGCTAATATAATTAGCAAACCGGCAGTCGATTTGGCTTCTGGGGCCGATGCCCCATACAAACACGGCTACACCCTTTATATTATAAAAGAACCGCAAACTATGACGTCACTATCCCGTACGGTAAAATTAGGTACATCATTTTACTTGGATTTTTGACGATTTTATAATTTCTTAATACGTGAAAATATTGTGGTATGATTATTCTGTGTAAAATTATATTCAGTGGTTAGTGTCAATTAATTTGTATTGTCTTCAGGAAACTAACATTTGTGTATACTTTAAGTCAACTTACCTTAACTAGGTATATAAATATATAGTTATTCATTTGAAACTAAATGTGAACGTTTTATAAATGTTCACTTTAATAATAATTTAAGGAGGCGTACTCTATCGTTGTCAAATTTGTAAAAGTTATAACTATATTGTTTTTATTTATAAAGCGTTTGTGAAATTGTGCCGTATAATCACCAAAAAAGTTGGATAAAACATACCTACATTCACAAAAGTTTCAGGCTTGTTAAAAACATCAATGGAGTATGTATGATGTAATGACTTCATTGAGTTCATGTAACGACTAGTTTGAAAATTGCATTGCACTTGACGGGTATCTACTTGATTGCAAAATTAATGGTTCCATTATTATCAATAATTGGAAATAGCGGTATCAAAGCGATGAATCAATTTACCCGATAGCAAGATAAAAAACTCGTCTAATATTTATATACTGGAATTCTGGAGCATTTAAATTACCAAAAAGATACCATTATCACAAATACTTTTAAAAAATTTGCAGTACAGATGTATAGCGAATGAACTGATGTACGGATATTCAAACAAATAACTGTATAAAAATTATAAGAGAGTATCCACACCACACCACTTTTAAAAAGACGGTGACCCACCATAAACGCAGTGACCTTATGCGTAACTTTTTTGACGCATTCAGTCGACACCGAGGCTTGAAATTGCGTGTACTCTATACGCGTCACATTTTCTTCATACACTTATGCACCGCCAGGGTATTTTGAGCTTCGGTGCGGACGGTTTGCGTTAAAAACGTGACACTTCCGACACGGCACTGCGTAAACGTAGCGTCAGCTTATTTTGAGCAGCGATGTCAGCGCTCCTTTATGCAAACTTTGTCCTTTTTTTCTCTATTTGCATGTATTTAAAAGAAAAAACTTCTACAGGACGTGGACAGAACTGGAGACCCCGCTATAACGACAACGACGACCGTCACAATACACGGTAGCTCAGAATTTGAAATGCCTCTAGAGCCAGTGTTCAGTCAAGCATTTTACTTGGCTAACTACACGGAGGAGAATCAGGTTACTCTAGAACAGCCTATCTCACTGCAACAAGGCTATGATGATCAAGTTCAGTTCACTTTGGAAGGAGGTATGTTCCGTTATGCTAATTAGGAATATACTTTACTTGATTACATTGCCTGGTGACAGCCAAAACTCACTATAATTTCTGTCACTACTATTCAAGACCTAGTATCTAGTTTGTAGATTGACAGAGATACGAGCATTGTTTTAAGTAGGTATTTGTTACTTAGTCCGTTTTGGTTGTCAACAGACATTAAACTATACTTCTGCCCAAGTTTGCATGGAAAAAACATTTCCAAGTCCTCTCAACACGAGTTTCAAAGCTTTTATATTGGAAGCCCCAATCCAAAAGATAATAGAAAATCATTAATCTGGATTAGACGAAACTGTGTATTTTCCTCGTGTTAGCGTAATCAAAAAAGACCCATGAATTTCGGGAGTAGCAGTTATTACAATCTTGGTTCTATTACGGCACTCGTCTGATAACTCGGGCTGCAATTCACCCACGGAACGACCAAACGTCAGTGCCCACTTTTTGCCTTATGTACTACATTTTTCAATTTTCCACAGACTACGCTGAGGATCATTTCACTATCACCGTCAACGGCAACCTAGTGATCCTGTCAGTCACCAACGCGCTGCCAACGGAGGCATTACAGCAAGGACAGATCTATTTAGTAGTGAAAGCTGCACGAGAGTACACCAGTGGAGCCTCTGCCACCGTAGTCGTGCAACCGCCTGAAGGTTTGCATTTTCCGCGATACTACTACTTTTTTACTGTGGTAAAGGGGGTCATAATTTCAGGATATTTTTTAACAGTGCGACGAACATGCTGTCCCCCTAGTTGGTCAAAATGTATGTGTCTGCTCATCAGGCCGAGACGGTTGAACGGATTTTAAGCAATTTTGGCAGGGACATGGACATCCAGTATCATCTTCTAGTTTACTATAAAATAAGAGTAAGACCAGTCTGTCTCAAGTCGCAAGATATTGACAAGAAAGTGACAGGTAGTATTTGTCGCACGTCACAGTTATTTACAGGTATTACACAGGTATTTTATGGATCCTTTTAACACTAAGGGTTATTGCTAACTCTATGTATGTCAAAAAAATATTATACGTAGGCTAGGAAGGCCATGGATTGCCAGGATGGATTTGTACTGCGCCCATTTTTCGTAGGCGTTGTCTGTACCGTACCGTAAGTAATTAAATAAGATTTCTTCTAACCCGTTACGTTACATATAATGTTCTTATAAAATTTAATACATTTTCTTGTAGGTAGATATAAGCTAGAACATATGGACATAATGTGAAAGCTATTAAACAAACCATGCAGCAATTTTGTCCAAACAGATGCATACGAGTAAATGCAATTTAACACACCAACGAAACAGTGCTTTTACAATGAAGATAGTTGTCCTTGAACATTGTAATGGCGCACGGCATTCCTGTGAAATGTAACAACTTTAACTATTATCCTTATGTTTATTTCCAGTGGTGGACTTGGAATTTGAACGACCACATTACGAAGGAGTAATCGTTGACAATACTCTACAGTTAACGCAATTAATTCTAAGTCAAGGTTACCAAGGATCTACCGTAACCGCTGCTATTGAAGGTAAATAAAGACAATAAAAAACTTTCGTTCTTGCTTTTTTTTGTCTACAATAACCAACTAACTAACTATTTTGGCTCAGTGACCCAAACAGGAGCTTAGCCTCCGAAACGAGAGTACGCCACTTGTCCCGATCCTGCGCAGTTTCTTGCCAGTTTTCGGCTTGAAGTTTACGCAGATCCACCTCCACCACGTCTCCCCAGCGGTACCTGGGACGACTAACCGGTCGTCGACCGGTTGGTTGCCCCAAATATTCTCTTTTTGCCGCACGATTCCATTCTTTGTTGGTGACCGAGCCAACGAAGTCTATGGGACTTTGTCTCTACAATAAAGATCCTTTTTTTTCCAGACTTACCTTCGTTTTTTACCGCCTCAGTCGTTGGGAATATAATAACCCTGTCGATGGCACCGTTGGACGATAACATTATTCAAGAAAATAGTTTTATAAACTTGAGAGTAACTGCCTCTGCTGACTCTAGGTCTGCAACAACTATAGTCACGTTAGAGATAGTCAAGGAAGATATCGCCACCCCAGTGTTTGGTGAATCTTTGTATGAAGGAACATATGACTCCGTGGCTGGTCTGACAATACCCCCAATATTGTTGGTGCAGGGCTATGATGAGACTGTCACTGTTTCCTTATCTGGAGGTAAGATATTATCATATCTCAATATAAAACAACGAAGATTCTTTATAATTAAATAATCAGCTAGAATCACTTTACTATTTCATAGCTGGACAATTTGGCATACCTTTTTTAACCGAGTTCAAAAAAGGAGGTTCTCAGTTTGACCTGTAAGTATGTATGTATGAATGTTTGTTTGCAATTATCTCGCGTTTGGCTGAACCGATTTTGATGCGTTTTTCAGAAAAGTATTTGTTATACACTTAGGAGAATGTTTTGGTATTTTAACCGATTTCAAAAAAAGGTTATTCCAGTTTGACCCGTGTATAAATTGAAATTGTTCCACAGAATGCTCGCAATAATAATACCTAAATATAAAGTAATGGTTAAAATAGTTATCATTTATCACGATCGATGAAGATTTACATTGATATAATACCTAGCCGTCCCGTTATTTTCGTGAACAATAAAATCAAAAGGGTCCACTTAGTCGCCTACAATAAAGACGTATTGATAGGTTATTGGTTTAAAGTTGCAAGCAAATTTCTACTCTATAAATAAGTGTCAAAGACCCTTTTGGTTGAAAACGTCACATTTATGTTACTTATTTCAGAACATGATAGCTATTTCGAACTGGTTCGGGACGGGGCTTCGTCCACACTGAGGGTGACCGGGGGAGGCCTGCCTTCGCATATCTTAAGCGAGACCCACTTGCTCCTGTCCGTTGAGGCCGCAAAACCACGGACTGTGGGCGCCACCGCTGTGGTCTCGATCACTTTGCCTGGAGGTACATTTAATATGTATATTTAATTCATTAGTGATTTCAATAGATGTAAATATTTCGATAAGTGTTTAAAACATATTTTTTTTCCTCTTTTTATATATTTTTTAATACTGGCATGATAAAACTTAAGTGATACGGTATCAAAGGCATTGTCTTTAACAGACTGTTACAAACAGTGTCATGTACGAATATTACTCTTGCCGCTGCTGAGATCTTATTGTCTGTTTTATGTGTATGATATGAGAATTTATATTTTGATAGATTTTGTCGATACAGCATCACTTTTGTTTTTTATTTATTATAAGAACGAAAACGACACTTTATTTATCTCGTTTTATGCAAGTACTTTCTGAGTTTTATTTGTTCTTTTTCTATTTTCATTCTAGACTCAGACTTTCCTTTTCTTTTCTTGGCTAATACCTTTCAGCTAGGGAATTGCAATTTGAAGCTCACTCTTACAAAGGATCCCTGCAAGACAATATATTGACACTTGACACCATTATTTTAAATGTTGGTTACGGTGACGACGTGACTTTTTCGCTCTCGGGTGGTAAGTAAATTTTCCTTTAATAACATTTTAAGCTTAAAAAGTTTTAGGTAAAATATTGCTGGTACAATATTGCAATACAAAAATTTAAATATGCTAAGCATTCAAGATTTTTTAAGACTGAAAACTGAAATGCAAACATGTAATTTTTTGATATACATACAAGTAGGATTCTATATTGAGTCTTCTACAGTCACCAATATATTAACATCGTATTGTAGACATTATCGACGAATATGATGTTTCTATAACGATTCCGTATTTTTCCTTATTTGAATTAATCTCAGGCATTACATTGCCTCGGTGAATCTGAGCAGATCGTAAAAACGGGCACGCCCCAATAAGCTTTAATATCTTTTTATTTGTCGCCTTCCGTTATCATCTGCCCTATTACCTTAATCTTGGCGGTGTTCCAGATTACTCAACCTCATTCAATTTATCGAACGTGCAAAACCAAGTGACAATAACTCTGCCGACGCAGCTTCCCCAAGAGGTTATTTCAGAAAACAATTTCCTAATGTTGACCCTCACCGCCTCCTCGACGAACGCGCTGCCAGCTACAACTGCTGTGTTACTAGAAATAATAAAAGATGACGTTACGACGCCTGTATTTAGCCAAGCCATATATTACGGCACTCACTTGGGATCACTGGATATCGACATTGTAAATATGAACCTCGTACAAGGATATGACGACAGCGTGACGTTCAGAATTGCAGGAGGTAACGTGTTAACTGTTTGTATTGGATCCCCTTCTTTATACCTATACAAACTAGGGTGTTGCTTATTTTGACAATTCTTTCCTCTTTGATTTTGTCCTAGAACACGTAAAAATAAACGTAATTGTTTTTATGTAGTTTGAGGAGTCGCTACCGCTCGTTAATAATGAAACCGGTTCACATGTTTATTTTACTAAATCAGCATCATCAGCAGTTATTTATTTATTATTTAATTAACCTAATATATCAATGTTATTATATAATATCAACTACATTATTCGATTTTAGTCTTTTTTTTAAAGAAAGTTATGTAAGTTCTGCAAGTTAAAAGGTACAAAAAAAACTTTATTAATTTAAATTTTACATTTTTTATTTGCCGGTAGTGACCCTCAAAACTATGTTTTGTTTATATCAGGGACATTGACATGACAACATTTAAAATTCTCAAATACTGTTCAGTTTAAAACAATTTCATTAGGTAATTTAGTATTACAGAACCCAAAATTATTATTTTATTTGATTATACCGATCAGTCTTTAAAATATTCAAAATAGTTGAAATCAGCATTGTATTTTTATTACCATTTTTTTTATTTGGTAACTATCTTGCTATCATCGACAAAATAGCCTGGTTAAAAAATGAAATGTTGTCAATTAAGTAAAACTGAAGACGAGTACGAGTAACGTGTTTTTTTTTTATTTCAGAGAACTCCGAATATTTCGACATAACTCAGAACCAAAATAGTGCAACGCTGACTGTTCGATCTAGTATTCCGGAAGAAGTGATATTTAATGAAAAAGTATTTGTTTTCAACATCTTCGCTGACAAACCACTGACAGTGGGAGCTAATGCCGCCATATCGATAAAGTTCTCCGAAGGTTTGTTACATTATTATTTAAATAATTAGAGATTACTCGTACATGTTTATCACATATACCACAGTAACAATGAATCGGAAGGAGTGCGTTATCCAGCACATCTGTCTACCCCAAACGTTTAAACCATGTTGTGAATGATTAAATCCCCAAAAGAACATAAAAGTTTTTTGTCCAACTTTTGATGTTCTTTTGGGGATTCACATGTGTCGCGTACCTATACGAAGTTGTTACATCCAGGCTACATAACTTGAAACATTTTCTTGTTTATTACGCGATGGAAAAATTTATATTAATTTATAGACTGAGAAGCCAAATCCACACGATTCGAAAATTAACGATTTATTCCAGATGGAATTATTTATTCCACCGAAACGATCTAACAACAGCTTTTTGTCAAGAAAATTGGGTCCCAAATTGAAAATGCTTATCCCAAACTCAGATCATACCACTCCACCTTTATTAAATATTCGCGGCGCTCAAAGTTTGCTTTTCCTTTCAGACTTGATCCAGCCAACCGTTATGCAATTTGCTAATAATGCTTACACCGGCAACTTGGAAAACAACCTTTTGACAGTGGATAGTATTGTTCTCGAGACAGGATTCACCGAAGGCACTCAATTCCTTCTTTCTGGAGGTACGTCAATGGAAAAAAGTATTAATATACTTCAGTTCATCCAGCCCGTCGAGATTTTTTGCGGGACTTGGGATAAAATTAATAAAAATTTATCTTAATCAAAACTTCACTTTACAGATTTCGCTTCATACTTTACGCACACAACTGCAAATAATATCGTGTCGCTGTCAATGACAAGCGAGCTTCCCGCCGAGGTTCTTGAGAGTAACAAATTTATAGTGCTAGAATTAGAAGCTCGTAGAGAAAGGGCGGTCTCTGCCTTCACCAGCATAATTATTGAGATAATCGAAGACGAAATTGTAGTGCCTGTCTTTGGCCAAGCGTATTACACTGGAATATATACCGAGGAAAACACTTTGCAGTTCTTAGAAACAATAACTCTGGTACAAGGATACGACGAAACGGTCATTTTCGGGTTGGAAGGAGGTAAATTAAATTGTGACGTCATTTTATCACACTACGGCACGGCGGCGACAACAATGCGATCGCATAATTTCTTTGGCAAGATATAAAGAAATCCTATTAAAAAAGGCTTCGAGGCACTTTAGTACGATCTTTATGAAAAATAACCCCGCTTTTAATGGGGCAATATCAACGCTTTGTCTACGTCAAACGGGGTTTTATTTTCAATTTTGTGGTGCGTTTTATAGTTGTTGCCCGGAAAGCTCGGAAGGTTTTTGTTATTTGACGACACAGTTAGTTGCTGCCTGCAAAATTAGCAGGTGTTAGTTCAAATCCAAGCATGGGTTTGTGTGATGAGATCAAATATTTTATCTTTATTTATCAATACTACTTTTTGGCGTCTAGTAGCCACTCTAGTTAAACCTTTATATATAACGTATACAAGCAATGTTTCGATTGAGACTAGATCAACTTATAGAAAATTGTTTCGTAACAAATATTCAAATAAACAATATTCAATTCTATTCCACACATTTCTATCCTATTATATTTTAGAATCTGCTGCTTGGTTTAATGTGACTCAGAATGGTAATTCTGCGAGCATTGTGAGTACGTCACTAGTGCCACAAGATATTCTGGACAGCCATCATCAGCTCCTCTTTACTGTGGTGGCATACAAACCGAATACCACCAATGGGCACGCTGCCATTTCCATTGATTTGCCCAAAGGTAAGTAAGTTTCAATTAATGACCGAAACATTTCATCACTACTTTTTAATAATCAAACATTGTGTTAATATTAATAACAAAAATATGAATATAGAATGCATTTTTTTTTTCGAAAATTCTTGAATTTGATTTCAGGGACACCAGACCCTTGTGAATAAGACATGTGTATATTGGTACTTCTAACGTGCTGGTATAATTTTTTAATATAGGGACATTCTTTATAATTCCTGATACAAATTCTACGTCAATTATGAAGGTCAATCCAACGTGCTCGGCCAGATTAAATTTTTTTACGCACCGAAACTATTTCATTACCTAATCAATAATTAAATTTTCAGATGTACTAGAACAGGAAGTACTGCGCTTTAACCAAAGCAGCTACGAAGGCCAACTGGATGGCTCTGAACTGCAAATTCCAACAATTGCTTTGAGCAACGAGATTACGGAGAATGTTCAAGTTTCGCTGTCGGGAGGTACGCAGTTTTAATGGCACATTTAGTCTTTGAAAGTTTGTCTTTCTGGCGTTCCTTATAAACGAATTCAAGTTTGGGTAAAATACTTTAGTTTACCAACACATTATATAGATTTTTGTCATCTGGAATAAATTAATTTAAATATAAACCTTCGGTTTTAAACTTTTAAAGTTGGTCTACGGACCATTTTATCAGCTCACGGACTTTATAACTGTGTAAAGACCGTACAATACAATTATGCATATTGCACAGAGATTTAAAAAAATATATATGTTCGCTCAATGTTAATTGTGCAATATCTGTTCCAGCTTACAGCACATACTTCACAGTAACCCTTGATACGAATATCGTTCAGGTGGATCTCACGACCGATTTACCAGCTGAAGTAATATCCAACAATGAATTCATAGTAATCGATATAATAGCTTCAAAACCAGACGCTTTAAGTGGCTACACTGCCCTCGTTCTGAGTATAGTAAAAGACCCACCAATAACAACACCCGTTTTTGAACAATCTTATTACACTGGTGAAATATCACAACAAGGCGGATTAGTATTCGATCATACGATTCGATTGATCCAGGGATATGATGAATATGTTTCCTTTACACTCGATGGAGGTGAGTAGGTCAATGCTAATATCTAAATTTATTTGGCAGTGACTACTTCATCATGTCTGAACTACTTTATTAATATTTGTTATGATCTCATAGATGGGTCAGAGAGGTTTATTCTAACGCAAACTGGGCAGAACAGTTTATCATTGTCCGTTGCTGACGGAGGAATGGAACAAATAGAAAACATTAGCCATTTGGTGTTTACTGTCGTGGCTAGTAAGACTGGAAGCTTATCGGGAGAAGCTGCTATTGTTATTCATAACACAGGTAACTTACTAACTGAAATATAACATTTATAGGCCAAACCACGCCGGCTTCGTGTGCAGCACGTATGAGTCGTCGTACGCTTTGTGTGTAGTATGAATCCTTATAAAAGTTGACGCACACACCGCTTGTGTGTCTTGCGTGTGCAACACGTGCGCTATAGACAGGGCTGGTTACGCATACGTGTTGCGCACGCAGCCGATTTAGTTTGTCCATTAAGCGATAAAAAACCGTCTTCGTAAGTATTGGTAATAAAATAGTTAAGTCAGAACGAAAACCACAAACTCTAGAAATAAGTGTAATGCATAAGTAGCGTGAATATATTTTGTAATAACATGTCCGTGCTATAATAATTCAGATACTATGTCATTATGATTATCAGATGTACATCTAGAACAAGAAGTTCTACGCTTCGACCAAAGCAGCTATGAAGGCCAACTAGATGGCTCCGAACTACAAATTCCAACAATTACTTTGAGCAATGAGATTACGGAGAACGTGCTAGTTTCACTGTCAGGAGGTAGGTTACGCTATCTTCGAAAGTTTGATTTTCTCGCGCTTTTTTTTATTTAGTCTATATAGCTGAAAGTAGTAAATATGACCATTATTTTGCTTATGTACATGCACTTATACTTTTTTAATTGGTTTTCTGCAAAACTTTGGTATTATTAAATTTGTAACGATAAATGTCTGAAGTACACATTTTACTGAACGTTATAGCTATGTGTTAATTGAAATTTAATTTGATTTTTCAGGCTTTATAGCCCATAAAAATTACCTTACAGACTATATTCCCCGCGAAGTGTTGCGCAAGTCCTAAGTGTTGGGTAGCCGAACGCAGAAATGCCGGAACATGTAATTTTTCCGTTATTATTGTATTCATTCATTTCATATTTACCACCATAGGTACGTTTTCTGTTCCAGCTTACAGCACGTATTTCACAGTGACCCTTAATACGAATATCGTTCTATTGGATCTGACAACTGATTTACCAGCTGAAATAATATCCAACAATGAATTCATAGTAATCGACATCATGGCTTCAAGACCAGATGCTACAAGTGGCTACACTGCCCTCGTTCTGAGTATAGTTAAAGAACCAACAATATCAACACCAGTTTTTGAACAAGCTTATTATACTGGTGAAATATCAGAGCAAGGCGAATTGGTATTCGATCACGCGATACGTTTGATCCAGGGATATGATGAATCTGTTTCGTTTACTATTGATGGAGGTGAGTAGGTTACCGCCAATTACTAAATGTATTTGATTTCATAATCCAATAAAGTAGTCCACACTACTTCATTATGTGTGGACTACTTTATAAATATTTTTTTATGATCTTGCAGATGGGTCGGAGATGTTTATTCTAACGCCAACTGGGCAGAACAGCTTATCGTTGTCCGTTGCTGAAGGAGGAATGGAACAAATAGAAAACATTAGCCATTTGGTGTTTTCTGTCGTGGCTAGCAAAACTGGGAGCGTGTCAGGAGAAGCGGCTATTGTTATTTATAACACAGGTGATTCACTAACTAAACAGCTATATTTGAAGAGATAAAAGAACTGTATTCGTATATAATTGTAACAAGAAATACACAACGAAAACCACAAACTAGAAATAAGTTTAATGCTTTAAGTAACATGACAATATCTTGGCCTGTTCTGGGTGGAATTATCCATTTGTCAGGATCAGGAAGATGTAACTACAGCTTTTTTCAATAAATTTAGGTCAAACTCAATAAATTTCATTTACTTTCATTACATTTATTTTTCGTATGCCATTTTTATAGGTCACTGGAAAATCAAGTTATTAACTAGATTAAACTAAGATTATTTTTTACATTATGTAAAATCGCAGCATTCAAATATCAAATTTGGTTTTCCTTTTAGATGTGATCGAGCCAACCGTTATGCAATTTGGTTATAATACTTATACCGGCAACTTGGAAAACAACCTTCTGACATTGGATAGTATCATTCTCGAAACAGGATTCGCCGAGGGCACTCAATTCCTACTTTCAGGAGGTATGTTAAGTAAAAAAATATCTTTAATATACTCCAATCTCAAATTTGAGACCAAAATAAATAAAAAACAATGTGTTGATCTCTCCTTACGAAAACTTAACTTGTTTATAGATTTTGCTGCATACTTTACGCACACAACTGCAAATAATATTGTATCGCTGTCAATTGCAAACGAGCTTCCCGCCGAGGTTCTTGAGACTAACAAATTTATAGTGCTGGAATTAGAAGCACGCAGAGAAAGGGCAGTGTCTGCCTTCACCAGCATAATTATAGAGATAATAGAAGAAGGAATCGTTGTACCTGTTTTCGACCAAGCGTATTACACTGGAATATATACAGAGGAAAACACTTTGCAATTCTTGGAAACAATTACTCTCCTGCAGGGATACGATGAGACAGTCACTTTCGGTTTGGAAGGAGGTAAACTAAATAAGAACGTCATTTAATTACACCTCGGGATGGCAGCAACAATAATGCATCTCGCATAATTTTTGGCGAAATATAAAGAATCCTTATTAAAAAGCCCTTCACGGCATTTTAGTACGATCTTTATAAAAATAACTCAAGCATGAGCAAATGAGCTTTTGTGCTACGAACATATGGGTAGAATATGTGTCTTAGCTGAAGGAGGGACGATTTTTGTGGCTACCAAGTTATTTAATTTTTTTATTTTTTCAGAATCCGCCGTTTGGTTTAATGTGACTCAGAATGGCAACTCCGCAACCATCGTGAGCTCATCGCTTGTTCCACAAGATATCTTGGACAACCACAATCAACTTCTCTTCTCTGTAGTGGCAAATAAACCCAATACCATCAATGCATACGCTGCTATTTCTATTGATTTGCCTAAAGGTAAATTGTAGTTGCATGCTGAAGAATAATAGAATTAAATTATCATGTAATAATAGTTCATCGATATTTCCCGACTTGCACTCAATATTGTACGTGTTCATTTTACTTGACGATCACGATTTATTGTTTTCGCAATCCAGTAGCCCTCATAATTAAGCCATACTCAAGTGTAACACCATTTGTAGTCTCCTACTTCAAACAAGCAATTCTTGTAAAAGTATATAATATTTTCCTGACTCCTCTTGAACTGCTATGTGGATACAATTTTGTATAGCGATAGTTTAGCTTCGTTAAATAAATGTTATTTCATCGTGGTGAAATCCTACACATTCTAAAAAGGTAATTATGATGTATTCAAAGACATGTTGATTTTGATTGTCAGATATACTAGAACAAGAAGTACTGCGCTTCACTCAAAGTAGCTACGAAGGCCAACTAGATGGCTCTGAATTACTAATTCCAACAATTTCTTTGAGCAATCAGATTACACAGAATGTGCTTGTTTCGCTGTCTGGAGGTAAGTTGCGCATTTTTTATACTTAATTTGTTTTTTCATTAAAAAAGGACTGCTCAGCGCTCCTTTAGAACTAATATCTACTAATATCTACTTTAAAATAGCACGTATCGCCATCAAGAAAACCATCTTGTAACACTTATAAATACAACGAAAATATTGTACCTATGTAAAATACACTTGTTGTACCAAAAACTACATTTCTCTTGCAGATTACGCTACATACTTCACTGTGACCTTTGACATGAATGTCGTTAATTTGGAGCTTACAACCGATTTACCAGCTGATGTAATATCCGAAAAGGAATTCATAGTAATCGATGTCATTGCTTCAAGACCTGATGCTGTGAGTGGCTACACTGCCCTCGTACTGAGTATAGTTACAGAATCACCAATATCGACACCTGTTTTTGAACAAGCTTATTACACTGGTGAAATATCAGATCAAGGCGGATTGGTATTCGATCATACGATTCGATTGATCCTGGGATATGATGAATCTGTTTCGTTTACTCTTGATGGAGGTGAGTAGGTTAACGCCAATATCCAAATTTATTGCACTATGACTACCTCATCATTAATGTGAAATACTTTATCAATATTTGTTATGTTCTCACAGATGGATCGGAGGTATTCATTATAACGCACACTGGCCAGAACAGCTTAACGTTGTCCTTAGCTGAAGGCGGGATGGAGCAAATAGAAAACTTTACTCATTTGGTGTTTTCTGTCGTGGCTAGCAAAACTGGGAGCGTATCAGGAGAAACGGCTATTGTTATTTATAACACAGGTAACGTATGTGGGTCAGGACCAAAAAGTTGGATGAAATTAAGTCGTAGTTAGCGAGGAATTAAAAAAAATTGAAAAAGTTCCGTTGTGCAACAAAAATAACGATACAATAAGGAACCTTAAAATAGAACATTAAGTACGTACGTACGTAATTGAAAAGTTAACTTTCGTCACACAACGGAGACTTTGATACAAATATTAATTGAGTGAACTTTTCGGTCTTCACCCATGTATTAGTAATAGGAAAGATAAAACGAAAACCACAAACTCTGATAATAAGTTTAATGCTGTAAGTAAGATGACAATATCTTGGCCTAGTGATCTGTCCATGCTAATGCAGTGGGTAGCTGTCCTGGATAAAATTAATTATTTGTCAGCAAGATACTAACTACATGTTTTTGACAAGAAATTTGGCTAAAGCTGTCCAACAATTCTAGTCACCTTTATAAAATATATATAAAATAGTAGCGTTCGAAATTTGGTTTTCCTTTCAGACTTGGTCGAGCCAACAGTTATGCACTTTGCTTATAACACTTATACCGGCAACTTGGAAAACAACCTTCTGACATTGGATAGTATCATTCTCGAAACAGGATTCGCCGAGGGCACTCAATTCCTACTTTCAGGAGGTATGTTAAGTAAAAAAATATCTTTAATATACTCCAATCTCAAATTTGAGACCAAAATAAATAAAAAACAATGTGTTGATCTCTCCTTACGAAAACTTAACTTGTTTACAGATTTTGCTGCATACTTTACGCACACAACTGCAAATAATATTGTATCGCTGTCAATTGCAAACGAGCTTCCCGCCGAGGTTCTTGAGACTAACAAATTTATAGTGCTGGAATTAGAAGCACGCAGAGAAAAGGCAGTGTCTGCCTTCACCAGCATAATTATAGAGATAATAGAAGAAGGAATCGTTGTACTTGTTTTCGACCAAGCGTATTACACTGGAATATATACAGAGGAAAACACTTTGCAATTCTTGGAAACAATTACTCTCCTGCAAGGATACGATGAAACAGTCACTTTCGGTTTGGAAGGAGGTAAACTAAATTGTGACGTCATTTAATTACACCACGGGATGATAGTAACAGCAATGCATTTTGCATATTTTTTGGCGAGATATAAAGAATTCCTATTAAAAGAGCACTTCAGCACGATCTTCATGAAAAATAACTCAGCTTTAACAAATATTTGTGTTATGATTGTGAACTTATGAACTCGAATATCTGTCTATAGTAGATGATTTTTGTATCTCTCAAGTAATTATATTTTTTTACTGTTTCAGAATCCGCCGTTTGGTTTAATGTGACTCAGAATGGCAATTCTGCAAGCATTGTGAGCACATCGCTTGTGCCGCAAGATATCTTGGACAACCATAATCAACTTCTCTTCTCTGTAGTGGCATACAAGCCCAATACCATCAATGGATACGCGGCTATTTCTATTGATTTGCCTAAAGGTAAATTGTATTTGCTTGCGGAAGAATTGCATCATTACTTTTCATTCAATAAATAATTCATCAATACTTTCCAACCTAAGCCGAAGCAGATACGTGGTTATTATTAAGCTCTATATTTATGTGTTCACTTTACATGACAATAAAGACTTATTGTTTGTTTATTCCATTCTAGTAGTCCTAATTATTAACCCATGCTCAAGTGTAACACAATTTGTATCCTACTACTTCAAACAAGTAATTCTATTCTTGTAAAAGTATATAATATGTACTTGATTTCTCTTGAAATGCTATTTGGAAATAACTTTATAAATATCGATAAACTTTCGCATCGAAAAATAAACGGTCACTTCAACCGGGTAAAATCAATCCTCTACGTTCTAATGAAGCGTGTTATGCATTATTCAAAAACATTTTCATTCTGATTGTCAGATGTACTAGAACAAGAAGTATTACGCTTCACTCAAAGTAGCTACGAAGGCCAACTAGATGGCTTAGAATTGCTAATACCTACAATTTCTTTGAGCAATCCGATTACGCAAAACGTGCTAGTTTTGCTGTCTGGGGGTAAGTTACGTATTTTAATTCTTAACTTGTTTTTTTCATTAAAAGGGGAGTTCTCCTTTTTAACTAATATTATCTACATGAAATTAGCAAGTACCGCCATCGCTTGTAAATACAACGAAAATATTGTACCTATGTAAAATAAGATTATGTTTGTTCAATGTCAATCGTATAACCTTCTTAAATAAATTACAAAAAAAAATACATTTCTTTTCCAGATTACGCTACATACTTCGCTGTAACCTTTGATGCGAATGTCGTTAATTTGGAGCTTACGACCGATTTACCAGCTGAAGTAATATCCGAAAATGAATTCATAGTAATCGATGTCATTGCTTCAAGACCCGATGCTGTGAGTGGCTACACTGCCCTCGTACTGAGTATAGTTAAAGAATCACCAACATCAATACCTGTTTTTGAACAAACTTATTACACTGGTGAAATATCAGAACAAGGCGGATTAGTATTCGATCATACAATTCGATTGATTCAGGGATATGACGAATCTGTTTCGTTTACTCTTGATGGAGGTGAGAAGGTCAATGCTAATACATATCTTAATTTATTTCACTATGACTACTTAGTACTTAATCACGTAAAGACTACTTTATTAATATTTGATATAATCTCACAGATGGGTCTGAAATGTTTATTCTAACGCAAACTGGGCAGAACAGTTTATCATTGTCCGTTGCTGAAGGAGGAATGGAACAAATAGAAAACATTGACCACTTGGTGTTTTCTGTCGTGGCCAGCAAGACTGGCAGCGTATCAGGAGCAGCAGCCATTGTAATTCATAACACAGGTAATATACTAAAAGATTATTTTAAGCGATTTTAGAACGCCTTGGTAAGTTTTCGTAATAATACAAGTAGAACGAAAACCACAAATTCTAGAAATTAGCGTAATGTTAAAAAGGGTGATGAAATATTGGCTTGGTGATGTGTCCATGTTAATATAGTGGGGAAATACTTATTATCATATCAAAATTGTAGATATATAAAAAAAAATAAGAAAACCCATTATTGTGTTTTATATTTTCTTATATCTGTTGTTGCTTCATCTTGACTTGATAAGCTTTTATGGAAACATCACCTAGCCTAATGAGGGTGGATCAATTTGAATATTTTTTTTAAATAACTGCTATTTTCTTAGATACCTCCACAGCTAGGCCTCTTAAGTTTTCGCAGAACTACTACAGAGGATCTCTGGAAGAAAACTATTTGACCGTGGAATCAATCAGTTTCGTGGAAGGTTACAGCCCGGACGTGGAGCTGGCTTTAATCGGAGGTACAGTTTTAATTTAATGATTGGACATTCAACAGATTTTTTGTTGCTGCAAAAACATTATCTAGTTTCTTTTAGACTATGCGGATTACTTCCAGTTGGTGGGTCAAGGAGGCACATACACCTTGCAACTAGTGACGAATATTCCGGCTGAAATCATTGAAGCAAATAACGTCCTGGTATTTTCCCTTGAAGCGAATCTTGAAGACACAAAAACCTACGCTACAATTATTTTAGAGTTGATTAAAAATGATAACGCCGAAATCATTGCATTCGCATTCAACGAACCTTACTACATTGGGACTTACTCTGCGGTTACTGGAAACATGCCTGCTATAAACGCCCTTATTGCTAGTGGTTACAATAGTGATACAGTGTTCACAATAGAGGAAGGTACTGTTGTTTTGTTTTTATTAAAAGTCGTAAACTTTATAGCAGATAAGATAATATTGTGTAATTAACAAGTTGCGATGAATGTAATTTTACTGTTAATGAATTGTTCTTTATAATTTTATTGGATGTGGCTGTAAATTATTTGATGTGAATATTTATAAATTGTTGCATGGTGAAACCAATTAATTGCAATAAAGAGACAATACAATACAATGGATGAGAAGTCAACTGTAATAAAAATAAGCAAACAAACTAAATTCAATGAGGGGTGGGAAAACTACTAAATACAGTTTTTATTTTGATTCAGGATTCGGAGCTTTGTTCAACGTCGAACATGTGAATAGCATGGTAACGTTAACGTTAGTAGCACCTCTACCCGCTGAGCTATTCATTAATAACCAACCGGTAATCTTTTCTCTCAATGCAATCAACTCAGTCGGCAGCAAGGCATCAACCACCATTGTCGTAACTTTAGAAGGCGGTAAGATAATAGTTGCGATTTAAATGAGGAATGCCTTAACGAATTTATTGTCAGTTACCGTTGCGGTTAACCGGTTATGTTATTTTTCAGAACTATCTGAATTAACTGTACTTGGATTTGAAAGAAATAATTTTTTGGGTACGATAGATAACGGCACATTGACATTGCAGCCGATCACTCTCAACCAAGGATACAGTCCAGAAGTTCACTTCATTTTACATGGAGGTAATAAATTTTAATAGTCGAAAATATATTGACATTCGCTTCAAAATAACTATTAACGATTGCAATCTTTTGGTTTTAGATCTAGCCAGCTTTTTCACTATCGTTCAGCAGGATTCTACCGTGAATATAGTATTACATAGCGATATTCCAGAACAGTCAATATCCAACAATAACGTAATCGTGATTGAATTACAAGCAACAGCTGTCCAAGCCATATCTGCCTCAGCTACTATAGTATTTGATGTCGTCAAAGAGGAGTTTGCGGAACTTGTTTTCAGTGCACCCTACTACGTTGGACAGTACCATGCTATGGAAGGCCTGGAGTTTGACAACGTTATCTCTCTAGACGTTGGCTATGACGAAAATGTAGAGTTCCTTTTGGACGGAGGTATGTAGTCCACTTCAGTGTAGTTAAGTGTCTAAGCTTAGTAGAGTAGAAAACCATATTTACCAAAAATATTTTTCCAGAACGCGCTCAATGGTTTGTTTTACATATTCAAGGCAATTCCGTCACACTAACTTTGGCCAGTGCTATTCCACCTGCGGTCATAATCAACAATCGTCAGCTCGTCTTTAATGTAATTGCTCAAAAACCCAATAGCAACATCGCGAGGGCAGCTATCGTCATCTCGTTAGTGGAAGGTAAGTGAGAAAGGAAAACAAATCAAAATATACCACACTGCCATACTAAAGTAAAAGGCGATCTTATGCTTATGCTTAAACTAAAAGGCGACCTTTAGCTTAGCACGGCAGCACAACAATGTGGATAACTCTTTAACTTCTCGATTATTACAGATTTCAATGATGTAGTTATTCTCGGTTTCGAACGATCAAGCTATTTAGGTCATATCAATGATGATGAGTTGAGTTTAGACCCTATTGTCCTCAATGAAGGGTATGCCCAAGACGTCTCATTTACGCTGCATGGGGGTAAGTGAATTTAATTTAGTATGTTGAGAAGTGGTCATGATTTATAATATGCAATGTAAAAAACTAACCAAAAGTGTTCATGCTTTTCAGAGCTATCATCCTACTTCAGTTTGCAGTGGCAAAATAACATAGTAAATATTATGCTACAAAATGCTATCCCGGAACAAATACTACTCTCAAACAGTTTAGTGATACTTGAGGTACAAGCGTCTGCACCGGAATCTATAACCGCTACGACGACTGTTGTGATCAAAATGCAGCAAACTATCGCTGGGGAAGAACTTATTTTCAGTGCGGCACACTACATTGGGCAATTCAGTGAGACAAATGGGCTCGATTTCGATACAGCCATCTCGCTGACCGAAGGCTTTGACGAACACGTTGAATTCTCCTTGGACGGAGGTATATCACATATTTACAATTTTAAATGATATGAAAAGGGCAATTACTAAACTTATATTATTCTTCCAGAACACTCACAATGGTTTGCGCTGCAAGGTCAAAATAACACCATCATAATCACATTGTCCGGCGCCATTCCACCTGCGATTTTAGTGAACAATCATCAGCTCGTGTTCAGTGTCATTGCGCAGAAACCCAACAGCAACATTGCAAGAGCAATCGTAGTGATTTCATTAGTCGATGGTAAACCAGAAATTAATTTCCGAAAAGAATGATTGCCTCTTCTAGATAGAGAATATTAGTACTTGAACTTCTCTGTTCTTTACAGACTACACTGATGCAGTCGTTCTCGGCTTTGAACGATCAAGTTATGTTGGTGCTATTACCAATGATGTGTTGAGCATAGAACCTATCATTCTTAATGAGGGATATTCGCATAACATCACGTTTACTCTACATGGTGGTGAGTTCATTGAAACGCATATTTCACAGAAAAATTTACATTATTTTGTCTAAACATAAAGCCATGCAAACGAGATCTTAATTTGCATACCTACAAAGATTACTCAAAATATGATTAATTTCCAGAATTGGCCATATACTTCACTATACTGCAGCTAGATTCCACAGTCAACATGGTGCTGCAAAATGTCATCCCTGAGCAGGTATTGCCCGCCAACAGCATAGTAATGCTTGAGTTGCGAGCCTCTGCACCACGAGCCATACCCGCGACTACTGCTGTAGTGATCAAAGCAGAGCGGGATGTCGCTGGAGAAGAAATCGTCTTCAGTTCGACGCACTACATCGGAGAGTACAGCGAAACAAATGGGTTTGAGTTCAATGCGGTCATCTCGCTGGCCGAGGGCTTTGACGAACACGTCGAATTCTCCTTAGAAGGAGGTATGTGATATATTTATACATTTAAATAATGTTGCACCTATTCGTCTATGCCAAATTTAATAGGAAGAGCACCTGCTAAAATAATATTCCTATTCCAGAACACGCACAATGGTTTGCTCTGCAAGGTCAAGATAACTCCATCACCATCACTTTGTCCGGCGCCATTCCACCTGCGATCTTAGTGAACAATCATCAGCTCGTGTTCAGTGTCACTGCGCAGAAACCCAACAGCAACATTGCAAGAGCAATCGTTGTTATCTCGCTAGTAGAAGGTAAGCCAACAATTAAATACTGAAGCAAAAATCATCCTTATTTTGAATTAAGGAAGGGCTAGCTGAAGTTTATTTTATCTTTCATTACAGACTACACTGGTGCAATTGTTCTCGGCTTCGAACGCTCCAGTTATCTTGCCTCTATTACCAATGATGTGTTGAGCATAGAATCCATTGTCCTTAATGAAGGTTACTCGGATGCCGTCACGTTTACGCTGCACGGCGGTAAGTAAAATGGAGACTATTTTTGATCAGACGTAGGTGTGTAATGATGTCCAATACATATAACTAACGTTGCTTATCCTTTCCAGAACTATCGTCATATTTTAATTTGCAACAGCAAGATTTCACAGTCAACATCATGCTAGAGATTGCTATCCCAGAACAGGCATTACCTTTTAACGGTATAGTGACGCTTGATGTACGAGCATCAGCAAGACAAGCCATACCCGCTACGACCACTGTAATAATAGACGCCCAAAGGTCCACCGCTGAGCAAGCACTATCCTTCAGTGAAGCCTATTATACAGGAGAGTATAGCGAAACAGGAGGTCTTGAGTTTGATAACGCTATGTCATTGGATGTTGGATACGACCAAGATGTTGATTTCACTTTGGAAGGAGGTGGGTTATCTTGTGGCTTCTGTATTTTTAATACGATAACTAAGCGTTAACACCTTAATCTTTCTGGATTTTTTTACAGACTATTCGCAATACTTTTCTTTGTCTCATGTGGGAAATACAATAACATTATTTGAGGTTGTACCAGTTCCTGCAACTTTGTTGATTGATCTTAGAAAGATTATCATGACTGTGAGTGCTATAAAACCAAGTCATAATATTGCGAGGACCATTGTCGTTTTATCCATCATAAATAGTAAGTAGCTTTCTTGAATACCTATTTGTGTATTTTCATGGATTTCCATTATTAAATATGTTATGTCAGATTCACTCTTTAAAATTACGTTTTGCAAATACTTTGTACAACAGGAAACTTTCACGATACAATCAAAGTAATATAATAATACATTCCTGTTGTTTGTTTATCGATGATAATATCTTTTTGTTACTTTCGTTCACTTTGTATTCTCCATTTAATGACTAATTTTCAATATGTTTCCTTATCGATACTTTATTAGCGATATAAACTTGACACCAACTTTATCTTGTACTTTGTTTAGCATATCTTATCAGATACTATTAAGGATTACATATACTTCATATTATATCTTTGCTGTGACTTCAATAAACAGTGTTTATTTAAACGTACTTGCTTCGTCTCGATAACTTCTCTCTCGTTAATTTATTTTAGGATCACGCGATATTCTCTTTTTGTTTTCAGCGTTTTATTATATAATCTATAGTTGTGGTTTTCGTTCTTAGATTATAAGATTAAGATAGTTCGTAAGAAATATCGCTTGAATTCTTGTGTTCTAATACGTATTTAATTCCACAGATTCGGGATCCCTTCCAAATGAATCTTTTGACAAAGTCCTGTACGAGGGAACAATCAACCTCAATGTTGTTCAGCATGAACCGATTACCATTACTGGATTCACTGGGAGCGATATCGAAATATTGGGAGGTAAGTTTTATTGTACAATCCTTATATATACACCGCACACATTTCATATATGTCTATTAAGGCGTTATCGTCTTATTGAATGACAAATATCAAAACTAAGATTTTGACAAAGACCGTAATCGAATTTCTATAGTAAATCGGCAGTTACATTAATTAATTGGCCTCTGGTATTTTTGTGAGTACCTCTCTGTAGTGAAAAATGTTTATGCTATGTATCAACATCCTAATTGAGACAGACAGTTTATGACTTGATTTTTTAGTTTCTTTTTTATTTTTGGACTGAGGCTTTGTGTTGTTCCAGACGTTTTTTTTGTACAAACGGACATACTTGCATACTATTTAAATCTATAGTGCCTTCTTACCCGTGATTTGTGAAATAGTTTACCACTAGAGTCACACTATAACCAAAAATTTTCTATCTTCAGTTTACAGGGACCTCTTCTCTGCCGCTGTATCTGGACCTACAGTAATAGTGAGTGCATCAGGCACCCTAGGCTTACCCGAGGGCACCACACACGTTGCATTAGAGCTAAGAGCTGGGGGTGCCAGCGCGGCACTCATTCTGGATGTCATACAATCAGGTAAAGAATTATATTTTTTAAAGGTCTTATGAACCCAACCCAAGATACTGAAATCTGTTAATAATATCTACACTACATGAGATAATTTGCCGAGCTCTTAACCACGCTTCTTCTAACCCTTACTTAATTTTCTAATAGCATAATTTCTTTACGCCGAATCCTCTTTTAGCCGAATGATATCTACGCATAACTTTTTAATGCCGAAACTTTTCTGGTTCACATCTTCTGTTCAGAATCGCAGTTTAACCTAATTTACTGGCACCAGTTTTTTATTGTTAGTGGTCAAAGTATGGAGAATAAGTCTCCAGTGTCCGCTGGACAACAAGCTGTATCTCGTGATCGTGAACCGTAATAGCAAGTACTTGGTAGAGAATTGTATTTCTATTACCACTATAAGGAAAAGCATAAAAATAAAATAAACAACGCCAACGTTTGTTTGATCTATACTAAAATATATACCTAAATGACTATAGTCGATTTTAAGAGAAAGGTGACAACGGAATCTTAATATGATCGACGTTGGCGAAGAAAAAATTGAAAAGATTCCACTCTATTGAATTTGTCCGTCGACTAGTGCGTTATTACCCCCACTTACCCTAGGTGGTTATGTTAACGTATGAGTAATTTTTTTTTATTAAAGTACTACTTATTGACTATTACTGGACTTATTGACTATTACTGGACTTATGAGCATTTTACACGATTCGTTCACTTATACCTAGAAGAAAAAAAAACTTTTGAAGGACTTCCGGTCACATCTGGCCTAGCAGACTATTTTTTTCTAAGACGCACTATCATTTCAAAACGTTTAAGATAATTTTCGTCAAGGTGTCACAATGTCGTAGAAAATCGTATCCGCTGGCTATCTTTGGCAGCGTCTGCCAAGTACTTCCGGCCATTTCCGAACTGGCAGACTTATGTTTACATGATCTACGATTAAAGGGCTACATGATGCTACGTGTCACGTACTGATGTCACATAACGTAAGTACACCCCTAAAATTTTGACTGGAAGTGAAGGATTTTCTCAGCGTTCCGGCCAATTTTCTTTGCGATAATCTTTTGATTATCGCTCAGCACAACTTTTTCGACCGTGTGCCATGCATTTTATCGTGATGTCATATTACGTAGGCAATCTTGGAGCGGGCTTACGGACTAATATATGTACACGCCAGTAACAAACAAAATGTAAACAGGGTGTCTTTATATAAATATTTATACTAAATAAAAGCAAACGTCGGTTGCCCCTTATTTAAATTGTAAGTGTGAGGGCTGCAGACCCAACAGACCCTTTCCGAACACTTGTAAATTAATAATGTATAGTAATAAAATGATTAACATAATTTATAATAGTTTCAGACATTGTTACGCTAAACAACCCTTAGAATATTGATACAATGTGTACAGTCAATCGGGGTAACTTTGTTCCTTCCGTTAAAAATTAGCCCACACATACACTCTGCCAGTTTTAATTGTTTTTACGTCACCCTAGGCCGTAAGAAGTATTTACTGCCCGCTACGCTAGAGAAAATCTCACTTCCTGGCCAAGGCGAGACGTAAAACTTTAACCTCCTAAGACCCAACGGCCTATTTTAAAGACCAGTGATCGTACTCATTGCGGCCCAATGCAATGACAATATGTAGGAGATATATATATATTTTTTTGTAAATATAGCACAACCTCACACAAATCGATCTAGTCCCAAGATAAGCTCAAAAAGGCTTGTGTTATGGCTACTAGACGACGATATACGTACTTATATAGATAAATATATAGTTAAATACCTACATAGAACAACCATGACCCAAGCACAAATATTCGAAGTTCATCACACAAATATTTGCCCTGGCCGGGATTCGAACCCGGGACCGCCGGCTCAGTAGGCAGGTGTCTGCAAACCGAGCCAAACACGTCGACTTACTTTATAATTTATCTGAATGTCCGTCTGAAAGTTCAAAATGGCGAGTCATTTAGCTAAAATACAAATTTGTGGCCCTAGTGAAAAGGGCTATAAGTCGACTATTAACCAGAAACAAAGGGTCATAAACCATTGATAGAAACATCAAAGCTTAAAGTGACCGGGAATCGAACCCGGTACCTGTGGATGCCGGTCCAGCGCATTAACCACTCCGCTACCCTAACTCCCAAGCAACCTATCGACTTTTTTCTTATGCTTTGTGTGTCGATCTTTGCATTGTTTATTTGAAGGATCTAGGGCCTTAATACGCTAACATTTTACTCAATGCGGCTTGAACAGTCACATATTAAATTGAATATATCTCTATTTTACGACCAATAAGCCAGTCACATTACAATAAATAAATAAATAAATAAAAATATTTTTTGTACAAAGGCGAAAACTAAGCCAGATATACTAAAAATTATCCCAAAAAACTCCAATGTCCCTAACTTCTGTTTCCTTTAATACTTTGGCATTGTGACTGACATAATGTGTGGTTCGTTACACAAAATATAATTTTAAATAAGTATAACGTTTAAGTAAGTTTATTTCTGAGTATGTATTTAGTTATGTTTATTTATGTATATTTTCATGTATGTTTAATGTATGAATAAATATTAGGTTTCAGTCGATTTTAAAATATATATATGTTTTAGTAATTTTCTTGATTACTTTTGGCATCACCTACTCGTCTCATTAAATTTACTAATTTGCAACCCAAAGGTTGTCAGGAAGAGATCACTTTTTAGCGATAAGATCGCCTATTGTTTACCTCTTGAGTTTCTTTCGGCTTTCTTCTCAACAGTGGTCTCCTCTTGCGAAATGCCGGTAGATTCACAATCTGACTTGTAAATTACCCCTGTGGCCTACTCAGCGTTGCCAGAACGACGGAAAAATCCGTAGATCTACGGAATTTAGGCCATGTGCCCAGACCTACGGAAATTATTGGGGAACCTACGGAATTTCAGACTACTTTTATTTATCATCAAAACATAATCGAAAAGGAATGTAATTTTTCTGCGCATTAATTGTAATTCTGGCTTGCACTCGCGGACTAATCATGCACTTTCATCAGCAGTGGTCCATTTTTTAAATTTAATTTTCTTACCAACTCAAAACTATGAATAAACTATGGACAAGGTGTTCAAAAATATTAGATTTTTGTTTTTTCCACCTATGTTTCTGCAAAAGTTACCAACTTTGAATAACATTTTAAGTTTGAGCTTCAGTAAAGTCAAATAAAGCAACGAAAAAAAATCTGTAGAACTACGGATTTTTCAAGCGACAATCTACGGAATTCTACAGACTTTTATGTCTCACCCTACGGATTTTCATAAATGTCATCTGGCAACACTGGGCCTACTCACTGAATAAATTATTTCATTTCATCTCTATTGTAATGATAAATTGTTATCTGTATTATTTCTTTCTTCTTGAGGGGTGCAATAATATTATATTACTGCCGAGGCCGGGAAAAGTCAGTTCGTGGATGAGTATGATTTTGAAGGACGAGGCGTAGCCGAGTCCTTCAATAATACGAATCTGCGAACTGACATTCCCGCCGAGGCTTGTATAGTGCTTTTCTCCAAATATGCTTGGAAATAATCACCAATCTACATTTTAATTTAATATATCAGTACCATGAAGTTCATTTGGTACTTATTTTTTTTAGGAATAGAAATAAAATTTCGGGTCCGAATCATGTTTGATTTAAAACAAAATATATGAATAAGAATTAAATATATATGAAAACACAATAACAAAAAATATGCACATAGGTAATTATAAATTTTAGTTAAATTAACAACTTCTAAACACACTGTTTTTCTTTAGAAACCATACCATATTTATCATTCGGAGAAGATCATAAGTTCAAAAAACTTTTATATTGATTTGGACACAATCATTTCTGTTTTATTTTTTATTTGTTTACGTTTGGTACACTTATTAATTTTCAACTCACTCATTAAATATCATCATATTATTAAAATTAAAACTTTCGTGAGAAATCTCTAATAAATAACTAAGAATCATGAAAATAAATTAACCGCATATAAGATTATTATTTAAATTGTTTGTCCGTTATTCGAAATTTGTCGACATTTCAAATACATTGACAGTAGCAGAGCAAAAAAATGTTCAGTGCAAGAACTAAACGCAGAGAACAATTAAAAAGTTTATAATAGTTTTTATTTTTTAAATTTAGTGGACAATTGGCTGTATGGTGAATTATCAGTCTTTGAAAAAATTAAAAGTAAAAATGCAGTAACCGGCCAAATTAAGATTACCCTCATTTGTATGAGACGTTATAAACGGAAGGTGTGTTTTTTACTTAATCGTCTTATTTAAATAATATTGATTTCCCGGCTAAGGCCAATAATATATATTTTTTTTAATTTTCATTAACGCCTTCTAAATATAACGAACGATTTCGCGGTCCAGTTTTACTACATTAATGGGAACATTTCCAAGCAAGTTGGAGTAAAATGTATTCTATTCGATTCTTCTGAGAAAGGACAACCATTAATCCATTATTTTTCGTTTCCAGTCGTTAGGATACGATGCCTATTAATAGCCCGTTTCGAACTGATGTACTGTAAACTGTTGAGAAATGCTGTTATTTACCGAGCAATTCCTGGCACGCGGATAATTTGCAAACGTAACCGTTAGCTGTACCTCATACTTGTATCACAGATTAATATAATAGTTCTTCGAACAGATACCCATGTCTGAATAAAAAGGCAAATACCTACTGCTTTTCATGCCTACTCAATTTAACAATGGAGCGACCTTGAACGCGCGGGTCGTTGGCCGCACGTGCCGGCAAAACGAGGCTAGGGTTGACACCGCTTAGAAACGATTTTATAAAAAGTCAAGATAAATGAAAATACGATCGATTTATTTAAATTTATTAGTCAAATTTAATTATTATTAGGTACCTACTAGAAATAGGTATTCACATGCGCTGCGGCACACCATCAAAATCGTTTTAATTTCCGAGTAGGTATATCGGAATCTTACCTACCTATTCTATCTGAACATACCAGAAACCTGAAACAAAAACAACTCTCTGTGTAGGTACCTAAGTAACCTAAATATATCCCGATGACAGTAGGTACTTACTAAATAAAGTTTGGTAGGTGCCTATATATAATGTGTCACATATTGTATAATACTAGCATTACAAGCTTCGAAACAGTCACTAGGTACAAGTTGTTTTATAATAATCTGATCACGCGGTTCATCTTTGCGAATGCATTTCTTGCAAAAGGTCTTAAGTGTCAAGAACAACGCCGACGTTTACGCCCTTTTTAGGCCGTGCAATGCCACACTAAACTGATTTGGTAAATATTTTTGAGTAAATTATTGTCACTTGTTTTTCTATGAATTTAAGTATATTAAGTAGGTAGGTTTATTTATTCAACATTACATGTATCTATTATAACAGTGTGTGCAATGCGTTTCTAGGTAGAATAGAATACTCTTTATTGCACACCTCAAGAAGAAAGAAATACAAATACAAATGACACTTAAAATTACAATAGAGGCAAACAGGCGATCTTATCGCTAAAAAGTGATGGTCTCATTCGCGATGAAGCCATTTTTTTGGTGATTTTATAGCGCGACCGGCGGCGTCCGGCCGTGAACGCGTGCGGCAACCGACTGGCTAAGCGACAAGCGTGTCGGCCACGACAGGCGATGTGTAGGTATCGTTTTGGGTTCCCACGGTACAGATGGGGGGCACTGCTTGTATTTCCATGGTATAAAAAAATAAGAGACTTTCTACGTCACTGATTAGTAGGGTGGGTCACTTTTGTATGGGGAAAAAATTTATACTTTTATTTCTTTAGGCATAGCAAAAAAACGTAACTCATAATAATATAAACGAAATAACAAAATTGCATTGTAATTGATGTTGATCTTTTGCCTCCGGATCTATTTTTAAGTTAGTATAGAAATGCCCATATTAAATGAGCGTTATGAAGTCTGGTTTTATTATTTTAAATTTGGCCCAATATTTTAATGTATTTTTATTCTGAGTATAATTAGGGCATCACAAAACGAAATACAACAAAAAAATATATATATATATATATATATATATATATATATATATATATATATATATATATATATATATATATATAGAAGTAATTCTTTTGGCTGAGCGAATCCACTTAGCTTTGTACCCGATGAACAATACCCATTATCTGTATTGTTAGCTGTGGCCACAACTGCCACTTCAAAATGTAAGGCGTTATAAGTGCAAATTACTTTTACACTAAATTAGTCTAAAAGTCAAACGAAATAAGGTTTACTCTTAAACAAAGAGAACACAGATGTTGGTCACTTCATTGTTAGTACATGGAAATCGTGCTTTAAAAGTGGGGTTGCCTTGCATTAAATCGGGTAGTTCTGATTTTTGTATATGTTGCCTACAGTGAAATGGTAATGATAAATCCAATTTTTCGACCTCGAAGACCAGCCGGATCATTGTGAAATTCTTGAAAAACCATGAATTTTTCGGTGTTATTTCATTTTTTGTTAGTTATTTCCACCAAACGCTTTTGTTACAGTAAAAATCACTACGAACACTTTTAAGTACACTAAATTTGCAACAAAATAAATGTAATTTGGTTACATTAGACCCAATAGTTTCTAAAATACAGCTATTCAAATGTTAACAAATTTAGCTAAAAATTTTTTTTCAAATTAGTGGTGTATTTAGAGGAAATCGGTTGCAGTCATGTCCAATACTTGCAAAGTCGCTACAGCTCCCATATAACTGTGGTTTTCGATGGGTATCCATCTGACGCTTTAGAAAAAAACACCAAGAGCACGTCTTCGTAGAGTTGGAACAAAGTCCTCATCTGACGTTATCTTCTTCTTACCTACTCGACGGATTCCTTCATCCACCAAGCACAACCCGTAATGGCACTGTTCTTTCACGCTTGCAGTGGTTGTGATACAACTTCAGCACTTGTTGGCCAAGGAAAAATGAAGTTTCTGTCGACACTGAAAAAACAGCTGCGCCTCAAACAAAACGCTGCGGTTTTCCTTATTCCTCTCACTCACATCTGAGGAATGAGGCCTCGCACTCGAGGCTTCATTCCTCAGCTGATGACGAAGCCATCAGCTCCTCAACCCCTGCTTAAAATGATTTCCTGCAACTGCAAAAAAAGTTGGTTATACAACTTGTAGTTGCAGAAAATCTGGCCTCAAATGCTCGGCTGTTTGCAAACACTGCAGCGATCAATCTTGCTAAAACAAGCCTGATATGTGACGACATTGACGACATTGACGATCCATCATTGGATGGCGGTTTCGAGCGGCCTGAGCCGGTCGATGAAGAAATGCTAACGGAGTAAGCCCTCCACAAAAGAAATGATGTAGATCTGGAAGATCAGCCTGGTCCATCAAAGATGTACAAAAAAGACTAATAATTGTTATTATTACTGTGTTTCTGTAAATTATAATGCTTATTTCATACGTCGCATTACATTTTACAAACCCTTCTATTATTTTGTTTACTCACCTCAGCAACTTCACACAGCTGTATCTAAAGAACTATCGAGTCTTAATAGACCAAATTGGTCTCATTTAGTTGCGGATGGTGTGTACTTTAATAAAATATATGGACTTATAACGTAAAATGGGTCCTTAGTTGACCTCGTTGCTGAAAACTTAAAAAAACTTATAAAAATATATATTTTTCGAAGTTTGGCTAATTTTTGAACGCTTGCATCTTACAAACTGTTTGGTTTATCGCCCTCTCACTTTAACATGATTTGTTGAAAATTTAGTCTTCTTTAAAGTTTACATAGTGATATTTGCGGTAAAATAGGTCTCTCATGGTAAAAATTGGTGGAAACTGAAAAAACACCGAAAAATTCATGGTTTTTCAAGAATTTCACAATGATCCGGAGGGTTCCCGAGGTCGAAAACTTGGATTTGCCATAACCACTTCATCATATAGAACATATAAAAAAATCAGAACTACCCGATTTAATGCAAGGCAAAATGTACCATTTCCATGGACTATGTCTTATAAGCATCGAAACGAGCTTCACTGCTCTTTCACTTACGAAGTGACCAACATCTGTGTTCTCTTTGTTTAAGAGTAAACCTTATTTCGTTTGACTTTAAGACTAATTTAGTGTAAAAGTAATTTGCACTTATAACGCCTTACATTTTGAAGTGGCAGTTGTGGCCGCAGCTAACAATACAGATAATGGTATTGTTCATCGGGTACAAAGCTAATGGGATTCGCTTACCAGATGTGATTCGAACTATACAAGGTCACTTTTTAGGGTTCCGTACCTCAAAAGGAAAAAACGGAACCCTTATAGGATCACTTTGTTGTCCGTCTGTCCGTCCGTCTGTCAAGACCCTTTTTCTCAGGAACGCGTGGACGTATGAAGCTGAAATTTATATCAATTACTCAGGTCTACTGTCCCTTGAAGCTGTGAAAAAATCAAACTTCTAAGCCAACGCAATCAAAAGATACAGCCGTTTATGCCGCAAATTTTCGACACTTGCAAGGGAATCAAAACCTACAGGGTGCTTCCCGTGAACTCAGAATCTTGAAATTTGGTACGAAGCAACGTCTTATAGCATAGATAAAGGAATAATTACGAAAACCATATTTTTTTTTTAATACCTAACTTTGCACCTAATTTGCAAATTTTCGACACTTGCAAGGGAATCAAAACCTACAGGGTGCTTCCCGTGAACTCAGAATCTTGAAACTTGGTACGAAGCAACGTCTTATAGCATAGATAAAGGAATAATTACGAAAACCATAATTTTTTTTTTTAATACCTAACTTTGCACCTAATTTATATGGGGCGCTATACATACCAGGTGCAAACTTAACTTAACCACTTAGGGATGGAAAGTGTTTGTACGGAACCCTCGGTGCGCGAGTCCGACTCGCACTTGGCCGGTTTTTTTAGTGCTCCATACATTAGGAACTTTTTTCTGGAGTAATCCGGAGGCAATAAAACGGAAATACAAAAATAAATAGCAATATGTATCCATTAATGGCACTAAATGGCACCTTTTTAGGGTTCCGTAGCCAAATGGCAAAAAACGGAACCCTTATAGATTCGTCATGTCTGTCTGTCTGTCTGGCTGTCCGTCTGTCCGTCCGTATGTCACAGCCATTTTTTTCCGAAACTATGAGAGCTATACTGTTGAAACTTGGTAGGTAGATGTATTCTGTGAACCGCATTAAGATTTTGATGCAAAAATATAAAAATTATAATAAATATTGGGGGCTCCCCATACTTAGAACTGAAACTCAAATTTTTTTTTTTCATCAAACACATACGTGTGGGTTATCTTTGGATAGGTCTTCAAAAATGATATCGAGGTTAATAATTTTTTTTTTCTATTCCGAATAGTTGACATACGCTTCCAAAGTGGAAAAAAGTTGCCCCCCCCCCCCCCTCTAACTTCTAAAATAAGAAAATGAAAAATCTAAAAAACATATGATGTACATTACTATAAAAACTACCAACGAAAATTGTTTTGAACGAGATCTAGTAAGTAGTTTCTTTTTAATACCTATTAATACCTAACTTTGCACCTAATTTATATGGGGCGCTATAAATACCAGGTGCAAACTTAACTTAACCACTTAGGGATGGAGTGTTTGTACGGAACCCTCGGTGCGCGAGTCCGACTCGCACTTGGCCGGTTTTTTTCAACAGTGCCCGTAAGAAATAAAAACGAAGAAAAAATGACCCACCCTACTGATTAGTTGCCGCTATATGGTAACAAAATAATTATAAGGAATAACATTTTTGGCGCCAGTTGCACAAAAAATAATAATTATGCATTTATGCATTATGATTGTCATGTTCTTTGACTAAGTTTTATTTTGTCGTAATAATTGATTCAAAACACTCCCGAAACGTGGTCTTTCACTATCGGCCTCATCTCAAAGCTCAAAGTCGCTCAACGAGCAATGGAGAGGGCTATGCTCGGGGTGTCTCTACGTGATCGAATCAGAAATGAGGAAATCCGTAGACGAACTAAAGTGACCGATATAGCTCACCGGATTAGCAAGTTGAAGTGGCAATGGGCAGGCCACATAGCACGCAGAGCAGATGGCCGATGGGGCCGAAAAGTGCTCTAGTGGAGACCTCGGACCAGCAAGCGCAGCGTAGGACGTCCACCTACAAGATGGACAGATGACCTTATAAAGGTCGCCGGAAGGCGCTGGATGCAGGTCGCTTCCAACCGGTATATATGGAAGTCCAAAGGGGAGGCCTATGTTCAGCAGTGGACGTCCTATGGCTGAGATGATGATGATGATGATGACTCACGATTGTATGAGATTCATACAGGTACCTAACAAGGGAATCGGGGATTATTTTGGTACACCACTGGCCACTGGCAACATAGAAACGGATTGACAGAACAAACCAACCAATCATAGCGTGATGGCGGCAAAAGTCTCGCCCGTCATTCCAGAGTGCCAAACATTATTTTCTTATTAATGCATATTCCTTGTCGCCCAGAGAAATGACGCAGGCAATTTATTACAAATAAGTAGGTAAGCCGATTACGCGTCAGTCGTGGGCGGTAAAACTAGATTATCTACGTATTATATTATTTAGTAAGATATAAATATCGGCAACGGAAAATATGTAAGAATTTACACATATTCTGTGGGTATTTATCTACATAAGATTATTCTTTAGCAAAATTATTTTCGGTTGGATATTCTGTCCACTTCACAAGTTAGAACTTTTTTTTTATTACGCTGAAAGCATTGAATTTATATGTTGTTCACTGAATAGAATAATTTCTTTTCACCTCACTCGCTCGGAAAACCTCCCTTTTAGAGGGCGAAATCTGCGTGCAAGTCTATTTTATCCGCTAGCGTGCAAAAGTCATTTGAATTTCGAACACGACGATTTTGACTTTCTGTGGTGCAATGGGTGCATGTAACTTTTTTATATTTAAGACTCCTTCAACGCGTGACTGATTTCATCAGTCGATAAATCTTCGAAAAACCAATCAACGAACGCTAATAAAGGGCGATCTGGTCAGGCCTGCTAAAATCATATGTACGTTTGAAAATTTTTTTTTTTTTAAATACAACTACAATATCACGTCCAGAAACCTGTTTTGTGCTTACAGATTTTTAAGTTTTTATTTTTTTTACACTTTATTTTATGTTACATATGTTTCTATATATTAATAGTAAGTATTTCAGTTTCATTTACATATTTTGACTTGTAAATATATTAAATATAACACAAATTTTAATATTTATTTGTTATAAAAGTTAAAACACAAGAGTGTAATTTATGAACGCGCCCGAGAAAAAAAAAATTAAAAAGTAGGAAGTTTTCACATTTCACGTAAACAACGTAAATTTGTTCTGTGGAGAATACATACTGTTGTCTTACTTTATAGAGATATCGAAAACAAGAAAGTTAAGCCCAATTTAAAGTATTTATCCAATGTTAAAAGCCTGCATTAAAACGAAAAGGGATTTGTTATAAATATTTGGAGACGATAAGTAATTTACCGAAACTATTGGCGTTTTTAAAGAAGATAAAGCTGAAATAATCTTGTTCGGATCCCATCGTCGAATAACTTCCAAAGCAAGTGTTATGGAAAATACTTCCGAGTGGCCAACTAATCCTTCCCAGAATGCCATTCTCCCACATTCACAACGAATGTGTCAAGTAGTTTCAAATACAAATATAATATAACAGTGCTTAAGAAAAACTCAACGATAAAATACCTATACACGATGATAATACAAATTACGGCAATATTACTTTTAATTTTTAATATGTGCGCTTCTCTCGTATTTATTTGGTTTGGATTTGAGTGTGTTATGCAGGTGTTATGTTTTAAATTTGATGTGTTAAATAGAAGGCAAAATTGAATATGATTATTTTTATGTTTTAATTGTTTTTCTTGAATCTTGCATTTTGCTCGCTGTAGTGAGGTGAAAAGTTGTGTTCCGCATGGCTGCAAAATTATTTAGTTTCTCGTGTCTTGAAAGCCTCGCTACGCTCAGGAATCTATCTTTGAACCATTCGCATCGCTCATGGTTCAATCTTAGGTTCCTTCGCTCGGTCAGCTTTCAATTTAAACACTCGCGCCAAATAACAACTTTTCAGCCTTGCATAACAAATAACTATTTCACCTCATTCTCTCGGAAAACCTCCGCGCGAAATCTGCGTCCAAAACTATTTTATCTGCCAGTGATGCTTGTAACCTTTTTTGTGTGTGCTTTTCTCTTGTTTTTTTGGTTTGGATGTGTGTGTGTGTTATGTCTGAGATTTCATTTGTTAGATTAGAGGGCAAAATTAGGTATGGTTTTTTTTTATATTTCAATTATTCTTCTTGCCTTTCGCACTTTCCTCGCCGTAGTGTGGTGAAAAGTTGTGTGTTCTACACGGCTGCAAAATTATTTGGTTTCTCGTGCCTCACTACGCTAAGGAATCTATCTTTCAACCATGAGCGAAGCGAAGCAATCTTAGATACCTCCACTCGCTCAGCTTTCAATTCCAAATAACAACTTTGCATGCTTGCATACCAAATAACTATTTATAGTGCGTTTGTATTTAATATATGTATAGTCTATGTCTTTGCAGCCTTATAACGTCGAAAGCAGGACCAATTTAAACTTTTTTCTAGTAGACTTTATTCCCAATATTTACTTTATTCTCGACTATGTGGAAAGAAAAAGTGTAAGTGAGCATTTCTCAAAAAGTTTGTACAAAATTGAGACACAAAATGAAAGTTCAATATAATTTTTCCTACCTTGTACCAATTTTTTTAGTATGTTTATATGAATGTTATGTCTGTATTCGATAACTAAGGTTCTGTTATGCTTATACTTTTTATATTATATTATAAAATCTGAAATCAATGTATTGGAAATCACAAAGGGTAGGTAACAAAATAGGAAAAATATAATTGAACATTTATTGACGTCTTAATTTGGTACAAACTTTTTGAGAAATACTCAAGTATGACTTCTTCTTTTGCGTGGAGGAAGTCGAGCCTTCTAGCCTTAAAGATACGTAGCTCCGTGGAGATACGTTTCTTAAGTTTCTTAATTACACGCGGATCCGATCCCTCCGTGACATTGTCGGTTTGACAAGCTTATATTCAATACCGGAGCGGAGCCGAGATCCGCCGATCCGTAGCCGAACGCAGACACGGCTACGTATCTTTGACGTGTCCGTGTAGTACGGCATCTTAGGACCGCCGTTGCTAAGAACATACGAGCTACGGTTCCGCGTGTAACACGTTTATCAGAAGCACTAGCTAGCAATGTCATTATATTGGCGTCTCGGTGAGGCAGGAGACCAAATAGTGATTGATGTTACCCCGGTTGACGATTTGTTTAGATGCTTCCAGGATCGATTCCGGTTTGCCGATCAGTCACCGCCTGGCGTTATCTTCATCCCTAGATCCCGTTCGTTATTAATGCCACGAGCAGAATGAAACCACGCAAAATCGGTGCAATCATGACTTAAAGGGCCCTAGGCACTTGGCATTTGGGGCCCCCTTCCCCTATCATTAAACGCTTTGAAGAACATGAGTATGGTGTAAGTCCTGCTTCTTGGACTCCTGGACTGGCTGGTCCCCTAGGGATAAAATACGGCACTGGGTGCAATAATAGTATTGAATGTACTGTACTTCTTTAACGGATCTGGTTATTTTGAGTACTACCTAATAAGTGGAACAACATAATATTGTCAAATGCTTTACCCGTTCAGACAAGTCTTCTCTGAAACGTTCTTCCTCTATCTATTAGACAAGGCCCGAGTATGTAGTACCTACTAATAAGTATTCTGTGCCCCGAGTAAGGCAGCTTTCAAGCGGATGCTACGTAAACATCTACTGAAATAATAATTCGAATAGTAATCTATCATTCCAAGTAGTAAAACCTTTTTATTGTATTAGGCACTTTATATTAGTTGGTATCTAGTGTCCTAAACGGAATCCTATCGGCTGGCATATAATTGATTAGCATAATGAATTGTTTGCCATAAACTCTTTAGCCATAGTTCTGAAATAGTTGTCTTTACCGCTTGTACCTCCTCTTTTTTGAGAGTAAAACCCATTAGCGAAGGTTAGGTTAAGTTTGCATTATAACAAACCTCAAAAAAGTTACCTACTTCAGAGATAAGTAAAAATTTTGGGGACGAAAATTATCCTAATTATGACAATTATGATTTAGATTGATTATGATTAGGATTTCGATGAGGTTTGAATTACGTAGGTAACTTTAGTGTTCTGGTCTAAATTAAGGGGATCTAACAGTCCCAAACACTTAGCAGAATTTAGTTTTTAGTCTTTTCCGTTTTAAGACTAAAAACTAAATTCTGCAACGCGGGCAACTGCCCGGTACAGAAAGCCATCTGTGTTTTTTATAAACCCATTTTTTTTTCTAGGTACCCCGGAGCTGCCAACGGTTACGTTCGGATCGCCGTCATACGTGCTGCGAGCTGACATGACACAGACTGGTCTCGTGGGCCAAGTCCAAGCCACAGCCAGCAATGGAGAGACCATAGCCTACTCGCTTGCCGTCGACAATGGTAAGAATTTACCTGAGTAACGTACAACTTTTTGATTGTATCTTTACATTTGACATAACAGCAGACAAAGCGATACAAGATTTAATTGCCGCTGTGTTCGCACAGTTAAACATTCGAACAGTAATAAAAAAATAAAACCGGCCAAGAGCATGTCGGGCCACGCTCAGTGTAGGGTTCCGTAGTGTAGTTGCCCATCCTCCACAATAGACGGGCTTAAAACAGCGGTTTTAGGTTTAAATTACGTGATAGATTTCAAGTTCTATAAAAAGGTCGTAAACGCCAAAGTCATTGTAATTACTTATTACCCCCCTTTCAATTCTGCGATAACTCAAAAACGGCTTAACCGATTTTGTTCAATATAGTTTTCATTGAAAATACCTATAAGGCCTCATATTCATGATTTTTTTTATAATTTTGACCCGTGGTTGAAAAATTTTAGAGGGGGGGGGGGGGGGGGGGCTATTTTTTTATTTTCGGAGCGAATATTTACAAAACTGCTGACTTTATCAAAAAGTAATGTTTGAAGACCCCGATTATTTTCAAAAGACCTATTCAACGACACCCCATACACTAGCGTTGAAACGGAAAAAAAAAAACACCCCCACTTTGGGTGTTCGCGGGGTACCCGAAAAAAAAATATTTTTTTAGTTTTTTATTTCACCGTCGGCGTGATACATACCCATACTCATACCAATTTCAGCTTTCTAGTACTAATTATCACGGACCTAAGCCGCGGACGGACAGACGGACAGACGGATAGTCGGATATGGCGAAACTATAACGGTTCCTAGTTGACTACGGAACCCTAAAAAAGGTAAACGTCCCAATACATTCAACCCAATAGTTGGCACCTCCATTAATTTAAGCCATAAAATTACCTTAGTAAACGGTATCATCTGCTGGTATCAAGGTCACGCACTGCAGAGCTTACTTCATATTTATTATCTATTCTATTATACTCGTAAATGTGCATCTGTGTATGAGCACAGATTAAATAGGATAGTAAAAGGGTGGAACTCCTTGTGAGTGAGTTTAGTAAAACGTCCCAATTTGTCGATTCTAGTTACGGAGTTACGGGCAGTTTAATGAAATATGGCAAAACCTACCGAAAATCGGCTTTTAATAAAAACTGATGGAACATACTGTAAACTTATGATTTTGGTGTCGACGCTTAAATGTCCAATTTAAGCACCTTTATAGCGCCTCAAATTTTAGTGCCTAGCGTCCCACTTTGTCGAATACCTAAAAAAATCGTCGATGTCATATTTTTTTTTTTTTTTTTTAATCTTTTAATTAAGGAGCTTTGATCATTTTTATGAACATGCCAGCTCCATCAGGCCTGATATACAAAATCATTCATCTAAAAAAAATAGTTAAATTGTTTTAGGGAAAACTTCCTAGTTTGTCAATATGGAGTTATAAGTAGTTTGTAATATAAAACAAAACATAAGCTATCTTTTGGTGAAAGAGTTATGTCTCTAGATGCTATTGTATTTTTTTTTTTAATCTTTAAATTTGCAAAAGTGAAAAAGCGACAATGAGAAAACGTTGGTTAAAGTTTGGGAAGGCAAAAAACACACTTGTACTTTGAAGTTATGGAGTGGTTGGTATCAAATTGCCATACTTTAAGGATTTCAAATAAGTCAAAATCATATATTTCGCCTTAGTAGATAGCTTATGTTCTGTAGTATAAGGAACTACTCATAAGTCTCATAACTCCATAGTCAAGAGGGACGTTTTCCATAAAACAGTCACATATCCCTCATAAATACAACCTGCGGGCACATAATACACACGTTGATCACGCAATAGAAAATGATAAAACATCACTTTCCGGCAGTTACTTTTATATCAGTTCAAGAGTTACGGATGTCTTAAGAGTATCATTTATCAATAGCTGGATCTCTTTCAGTCAAGTGTGAATAGGTATATACTTTATAAGCAAGCATGCTTCTTTTGATGATCTAAGGCTTAATCGACTCCCACCAAGCGAGATCGAGGTTTATTTTATATAAAAGAGTCCCTAACTGATAAGTTACCACTACACTAAAAATTAAAAGGTAGACTGCTGATTTCAAGAGGGTCGCGGGAAGCCGGTTGTTGAAGAAGGCAAGGCATGTCAGGTCATAATATTTGATTTCGAAACAATTATATTTTTCGACTTGTTTTTATGTAAGTAAGTAAACATTTATATCTAATAGCAATGCACTGCACGTATAAACCAAACTAATCCTATAGTGGACAGGATAATGGACCACCAATAAGTAAATAATGTCAGGACATTTTAAGGATGCTATGAAGATATTTGAAACTTGCCTTCGTAAAAAGCCTCTGTTCTTGCTAAGGTAGAACCAATATTTAAGGAATTAAATATGCGATAAGAATGACGTTTGAACATCCTGTGCTTGAAAGTGATATAAACTGGGGATATTAAAATAATCTAACCGGACGTAGGATTTATCGGCCGGCATAAAATATCTTAATAGCTAACCACGTAAAATTCGAAGGATTCATTTGGTTCAACCGATGGGACATCAGATTAACATCCCCAGTCAAATTGTTGCCACGGACCAATAATTCATGGAGGATACCAATGTCCTTTTATGTATTTTTTTTTTCAGTTGACGTTCCTATTTGGGTTTTTGTCTTTTATTTCTATAAGTAATGTTATTTTTATGGTTTTTATTTAATTTTTAATAATAATTCAACCTCTCTGTAACTGACGACTCAAAAGTGCTTGTAGCTTGGCCTACCTACTTGAATAATGAATATTTTGCTGTAGTGATATAATAAAAATATAATTCTGTATTTTTCTACAAGGGCGCTGTTGACAATTGCTGCCCCACATATTATGTTGTTTGACGCTAACCACACTAGTGCTATCAAGATAGCACTAGAGTGCGTTATTAATTAAGCACTACACGCCATACTAAAAAAAACCGGGTAGGCAAGCACTTGTGACTCCTCTGGTGTTGCAGGTGTTTATGGGCGACGGTAATCGCTTTCCATCAGGCGGTACGTTTGCTCGTTTGCCCCCTATGACATAAAAAATAAAATAAAAAAAATGCTCCTCCTTCTTGAATTATTGGTAGATGCTAAAGAAACGCTAGGGAATGGAACTCGCTCCCTTCGTCTGTATTTCCAGAAAATTATCAAAATTCAAAATTTTATTCTGCATGTAGGCTACAAGAGCTGTTTTAATTTGGGTTTCTTCTAAATTCAGCATAAACGCTTTCGGCAAAACGAAACTTTGGAATATGTAGGTGTTCCTAAGCGTAACAAGTTGGCAGTTCTTTACCTAATTATGGGCCCATGTTAATATAATTAATAAGGTACACCCACACCCATACACATAATCTGCCTCCATAATTTAAAATGAAATACAGTGAATGTGTGTTATAGTCAAGCCAAGTAACATTTTCATAATACACGTATTAAAGCGTGGCGTGATTGGATTAAGCGCCTGTGATAAATATATTAGCAAAGACATGTAAGGGCAACGTAATTTAATGAAGGCGTCGTATATAATCAAATTTTAAATTTGTACCAAAAGAAAACTTTGCAGTTTCATTTAACTGTTTTGAAACATTTGCGATTTTAATTATTATAAATTTTGAAGTAGTTATAAACTCATTAACAAACATATACGTTATTGTGTTACGTTTGTCTTGATTTAATAAACGCGCCTTAAAATTGAATTGTTTTTAGCTGATCCATTTAAATAAATAAAATTGTAAACTAGTTTTTCCCCGCAGTTTCGCTCATGTATTATCAAGTGCTATTCAAACTTTATATGAATGAATATCGTCATAAATTGTAGCCTATGTACTACTTAATCAGAAAGTTTTATGGCAAACGATTACTTACGCACTTTTTAGATTTCAGTGGAGCGTACACCCTCACAAACTATCATATTTATAATATATATATATATATATAGGATGAGATACCTACAAAGTATTTCAAATCCCTAATTTTATTTATTTTAACTTTATTGCACAAAAGACAAAAGTAAAAGTTACAAATGGCGGACTTAATGCCATAAAGCATTCTCTACCAGTCAACCATAGTGCCAAACAGGCTTTTACATTATAAATATACGTTATAACTCTCAATAATGATGGCAGATAAACCACGAAAGAAATCAATTCATCGACCCTAACTCCCACACTCATTAGGTATCGAGCGTCGCAAGAGACTTATTTTAAAAAAGCTAAAACATTTTTCTTTGTCCCCTTATCTTTTTTATTTATGCGGTGAATAATTGGTAGGCATTCGTCAGGTGCACGTATTTTTAACAAAATACTTGAACCAATCAGAGCTTCACCTACAGGATGCATTATTATTTACCTATAGTCTGTCCGATCTCTAAGATTAAATTAAGTCAGTTTGACGCAAGGTACAAATAACCGTATACATGTTTTAAGGTCGTTTTCACTCGTGCCAGTTTGACATAATTTGATCTTAGAATTCCGGATAGACTATACTTGACATACTTTGGCTTCTTTGTGTATAATTGTTAATCTTTTTTTTCTTTCGACACTTTAGGACGAGTATTATTATTTTCTAAGACTGAAAATGTAATAATTGAATGTTTAGCAATGTAAGTTTATTACAAACTAGCGACCCGCCCCGGCTTCGCACGGGTGCAATGGTGATAAATATGCATGTATTATACATATAAACCTTCCTCTTGAATTACTCTATCTACTAAAAAAAACGCATCAAAACCTGTTGCGTAGTTTTAAAGATCTAAGCATACATAGAGACAGACAGCCAGCAGGAAGACATGATAATTTTAATAATTATAAAAACGGTTTAAACTCACGTAAAAATTGACAGAAACGGCCCGACATGTTTCGAACTCATTTGGAGCTCTTCATCAGGGGTAGCTAGGAGTCGCATAGCAGCACGGATAGCTACCCCTGATGAACTTTCTGACAATTTTTACGTGAGTTTAAACCGTTTTTTATAATTATTAAAGATGTCTCACGATAGTTTTAATAACATTATGATAATTTTAATTTGGATAACAGCTGTATTTGGCTTCTTCGTGTCCGATTAAATGTATGACAATGTAAGTTTATTACAAATAAACATTGACGTAATAATTACACCTCAATGCAAATAAATTATTCTATAATATGTTCTCATTTTGTCTCCAGCCCATCTTCAAGAACGAGTTTCGATTAATGGTAATGGAGAAATTCATTTATCAGCACCTACCACCACCGGCGTATACAATTTCCAAGTGATAGCCAGTTCAGCTATAACGCAAGTGCAAGCAACGGCTACGGTAAGAGAATATCAATTAAAACTGCTAATTGAAAAAATACATTGTATAATGAACTTTGCACTGAATTAAAAATGCAGAGATATTTTCTGGAATTATGTTATGTCGATAAGGATTATTGTTTATCGGTTCTGTTATTTAAACATGCGCTGTATTAAAAAGTAATATGCACTGTAAGGTAGATACCTGCCGCCGGAAACTCGCAGATTACCATACATGTTTAATACATTGCAAGCCTTATTTATTAGATTGAAAAGGCTCAAACCTGCCGCCGGAAATTCGTATGTATTACCATACATCTTTAATACATTGCGAGCCTTATTTATTACATTGAAAAGACTCAAAACTGTCTGAATGTTCTCTAATAACTTTCTTAGTTTTTACCTACTTAAATACTTGATCACAGATCAGTGCAGAACATTTAAACCTTACAATAAAATATCATTAAACTAGCAAATCTTTGACATGGCATACGAGGGGTTAATACCGCATGTTCCTTTATTTTTTTATCCAGGTTCAACTAACAGTAGAAGCCGCCGCACCATGCGGAGACGACCACACGCTGCCACCTCTCATAATCTTGGACAGAGACGAAGAGGAACCGCATGCGAACCTCGTGGTCCTCGACAGCGTAGCCCAGGAAGGCTGCCAGTTCAGACTCACCAACCGCTGGCCGCTAGACCAGGACTGGCTATACGTGGATGAGTCCGGTCTACATGCAAGGAGCATAGATAGAGAGGACCCTAGAATTGCTTTCATGGCGTTGTCCCAAGTCCAAGTAGAACTTGTTTTGGAATGCACTTCCGACGGTCAGAGTCGAGTCAAACGATCAGACACAACTCCTAGGCTAGATTGGTTAGGACCTTACGAATATGGCAGCAACAAATGGATACTCACTGACACCATTTTGTATAACTCTAGACGGAGCTTCGTTAATCTGATAGTTAATGACATCAACGATAACTATCCTATATTCGTTGGGAAAGAAAATGAGCCAATTGTATGTGGATATCCCGTTCCTGAACTTGAAGGAATAATTCTTACTCGAGCTCTGGCTGAGCTAAAGGTAAGTTAGTACCTACTCGTAAATAAGATCACGGAATGTTACTTACGTAACTGGTACGGCCCTAAAACACTACAATACTAATATCAAAAATTTAATTCCTTACATTGTAACAAGAAATATTACCAAGCAATAATTCAAAGTGACCAAGACACAAGCTTGTAGTGTAGCCTGTTAGGTCAAGGAATCATTGTCAGTGCCCCGCACCATCACGTCGACCCGATTAACCCTAAAACTGTCAATAAAAAGCCATTGCCAAAGTAAGTATTAGAGAAAATTAAAAAAAAACGGAGCCCTCTTCGGAGTGTATATTTACAGGCCCATTGTACCTTTGCTTGGCAAAAGTCGCTCTCAAGAATTGCTACTGTAATCATTCCGAGCAAACTTCTACTACGCCTCAAAATTAAATTCAAAAAGCATTCACACATTTTTATGTAAATGGCGATACACCTTTATGAGTAGCAAATTTTTTCATTAACATTTTTTTGATGTCTTACACATCAGCTCGCACCTAAATCATTCCTTTGAATTTACCCTTTGAGCTTGAGAGAAACATTTCCATACCAAATGCGCCTCCAGTGAGTTAATGTATAAACTGTTATTGTAAATGCTCCCGCAAAAAAGTCACGCGTCTTTCCGTGACTCCAATCTCAAGTCAAGTGGAATCTTTACTCATATTGTAAATGGGAAAGAATGTTTGTTGTTTTGTCCTGCAAAGAGCGAACGTTCTCTGTTTGGTGCAGAGCGAACTTTTTTGTTCTAAGCCCAGAACGATAAAGAGAGTAATAAATCGATGGTTTAGAGCTAGAGGTAAAAGTGGCCGGAGCGCAACATATTATGTAAGTCAATATTGGCGCCATTAAAATCTACTCGCTCCCTCGGACCAAATAATACATTTCTAGATTTCCAATTATTTTCATTTCCTACTTGATTTTCGTGATTCGTCACCCGATCTTACTTGAAGCTATAACTTGATACAACCAATTTAGTCAAAGTATAATTTAGCATATTATTTTTAAATCGCTACTAGACCTAGAATGTCTAGTTACACATTGATTTGTAAGAAATCATTGTTTAGCCGTTAAATAGACTTACTAAACTTAAGTATCTTTTGTTACATTGTACTCAGTTTTGAGAAGATTTCAATAAAGAATTATTGTATTAGTCACGCAGGTGGTGCCGAGGGAAACCTTAATGCTGTTATACTTTATCGGGTATTGAATTTCCTCAGGCCACTGACGCGGATGTGGGCGAGAACGCGGCACTAGCATTCTGGAGTCCTGCGGATGAATTAGCAGTGTCGCCTACGACTGGTTCCGTGCATGTCAGGGACGGGGCGAGTCTGACGCACGATCAACTCCTCACCGTCTCCGCCACTGACCTGAATGGGAGGGAGGATGGATTAACTGGATCTATACAATTACTGGTGACTTATTTAGATACCTATTTCAAATAATAATGAAGTACAACTAGATCTCTTTAACTCAAAAAGCACTAACTAACACTAGGTATTTATTATCTGACTACGCCGGCTTCATGCTCAATTTCCCTATCATTTAAAAAAAAAAAACTTAATTTGATCTTGTTTATTTAACTTTCCATACTTATTGATAGAAGTGAAATATATTTGTAAATAGCAAACAAAATATGAATGTTTTACCTAGGCAATAGATAGTCATTGATTCTGTGTGGGAAAACCCTGTGACATTATTTGATTATCTCATTCCAGGTAAAACTTGTAGACACAAGTAATATAGCTGTGGTTACTGTCCGCAACGCATTCTTAGACCAAGAGGAAACTATTTTAAGCAATCTGAGTTCTGCTGTGGGGTACGAGGTCAAAGTCCTGAGCTCGGCGGTCATATCTGATGACCCAGCCGATTCGGAGAATGCAAGGAGCAAGCGAGAAGCGACCGGCCAAGGAGCATCACTGCAACTTTATGTTTATGGTGTAATTGATCGCGAACCAGTGGCAGTGGACCGGCTTACAAAGTAAGATAATAATCAATTCGATGCGCTGTGCCGAAATTAGCATTGCCATTATTAAAAACCCTTTTTAATTCCAGCGACATAACTGAGCACGAATTGGCGGGAGTTGACGTCACAAGTACAGTATCTCTGGAAGATTATCTAGAAGGCCGAGAGATAAACGGTGGCTCAGGACGTGATACAGGTCTATTAGTCGCAACAATAGTCCTAAGCGTCCTGCTCTTCATACTAATTGTGGCTATTGCCGTATGGTTCTTCCTCAGATGGTAAGAATACCGTTGCTAACATTACTTTTTCTATTTATCATAACTAAAAATGAATCACGTATTCATGTCATTGTTAACAGGAGAAAGGCACGAAACTACGAACAATTCAGCGACGCTAATAGTTTGGCATCACGAGCTGAACCATTGGAGGAGCCTCCAAAATTAGACACCCTAAATAAGCCGAGGCTCAATATAGACGAGTTGAAGAGAAGTGAAAGAAGACTTCAAGAAATGCTCGACGCCCCAATTGAAGCCAAATCCAATGCACCTAAAGCCCAAACATCTCAAGCAGACCCTGAGGAAGCATTTGATACAATAATTAACATAGCACCAACCGACACTACTCTGCCTATAGTGATACAATCCATAGACAAGCTTAAAGACGATGCTTCTGGAGATGAAGACGAATTCGGTGAAAGAACGAAAGACCGAAGAAAATCTGTTGTCACTTTTAACGAGAACGTGGAAAGGATCATTCACGTGGAAGACATTCCAGACGACAACTCTTCTGACGTAGAAATATTCAAATTTTAAATTTGGCACACCAAATGCTTTATTTGAATATGTAATTAAAGACTCCATATTTTTATATCATATTAACAAGTTGATAAAAAAATTGTTTGATCTTTTTTCCTTAAAATTAATTCATTAGTATTCACATCCTTTTGTTGAAAGCCAGAAGCGTGAGTAAGTCCCGCGAGCCAACGAACTCTTAATGGCTTCCAGATGTTATTCGATTTATTAAATAAATGCTATAATTTCTGTTCTGAATAAACACAGTTCGTGAAATTGATAATTCATTTGGCCAACAAAATTATTTTATTCAAACATCATCATTTAACTGTTACTTGGGTTCCGCATGTTATAATTGTATAGTGTTTCCTGTTTGTTTACATTGTTTTAAGTCGATGTTATAATTACAGTGCCATAATTGAAGTGCATTTAATACTTCAAACAATAAATAAAAAAATAGACAATAAAATTTGTACATCCTTTGTGCACATTAAGAAATAAATTTATAAATATTATTATATGTCAATGATGCCACTTTGAGCAGGATTTGTTAGGCTTTGTTATAATATAATTTACAACATTATTGTGATATCAACATGAAGTAATTGAAAAAAAATACGAAAAATAAACGATATTAAATTAACTTTAAAATTCTTACAATTGCTATAATATAGTAAATACAAAAAACACGTGAATCACGCTAAGGAATTACGCGTACATAAATACCTAATCTCACGTAAAAAAAAGCGGCGTCAACTTCATTGTGAATAAATTTGGGAACGCTCTTTTTAAATGAGATTAAATATAAGTAGGTACTGAGAAACAAAACACCCGCAAACAAAACAGTTTTTTTTTTGACATTCCCAACCTGATTCTTGCGGAAATCCTAGATACTATGTCAACATAATAATAGCCTAATCTTGTAATACCGAAAGTTACGTCATAAGTTTCAGTATTAGCTTTACCGCGAACTCTTTCCCGGCGGAAAATCGAAAACTTCGTCCACATTCTTGATATATGTATATAATGAAGGTCACATCTGTGAGCTTTACTATTCAAGGCCATATTTATCATTATAAACTAAGGGTTGTTGAGTTAGTTCGGACACCATTGCTGTTATAAAAATATAAAAAATGTGCCTTGCCAGAGACATGATTTCACAAAAAAAATAACAATCGTACATCGGATTCATACCTCTAAAAATTTATAGATGGTTATATAGTAGATGGCGTTCGCGCTCGTCGTCATTCGCAGCGTTCAAAATGTAATTGTAGCCAGAGATAGCAATCCGGTAATAATTGCAAACGATTAAATTGTGGATACCGGATCACCTCCGGATCCTGTACACCAGAAAATAGCACACCTCACCACCTCTCATAAACAGACTGTATTCTGTAATGTAACAACTAATTTTGAAAGAAATCACGAGAGTCTACAAAATGATCTCGGATCGGATCCGTAGGACCGGATTGCTGTCCCTTTGTAATCTTATCGTACACAAATTATTAGAAAGATCTTAAATTGTTAGATGCAAGGATAGGTCTAACGATAAGGATGTTAATGAGATAATTTTTAGCATCGCGTAATAATTAAATAAGTTCTATCTGTTCCTTACGGTCCTTACTAAAATTTCCTGGAACTCGCATGCACTAGTAAAAATAACGTAAGCAATAAAGTATTGGCTTTACTGAAGAACCCACACTTTTTATTAGTGCTAGCTTAGATACAGAACGGTAAAGCTCTCCATTTGATTAAGATTAAATAAGAATTAGTTATTGTAATTTTTGGAGCCTCAATTTCAATAAATTTCTAGAATGTGACATTTAGGCCCCGCCCCGCTCTCTTCCACAAATATGTTAGGCACCTTATGACCGGACCGTGTACAGTTATCTTGAGTGTTTTAATGGTCTTTTAAATTATTATTCAACTCACAATCGCCAGATAACATCTGAAACATGTTTGAATTTTGCAATTATGTCGATTTTTTGTAAGGAACCGACTCGTTATAAATAGACAGGGACGTGGTCTTTAATTTAATTAAAACAAACATTATACGATTTAATGAAGCTACTTAAAATACTCGTCCCGGCCTTTACCTTGACAGAATAAGCCTAACAAGGGTCAAGAGTTCAAATACTGACAATAATTTTGTTAAAAAAGTTAATTTTAATTTTGATATTCAATCAAACGTGTATTCCTTACTTTCAATACTATTAAATAAATCGCAATATAACCTACTTTCACGTAATGTAGGTACAACCTAAAATTTGAGACGTATCTACTTAAAATTCTACAGTACACAGGGAGAGCAATCGAAATGTCACGAGCTGAAGTTCCCAGACTGGGAAGTCCAAAGCTAAAATCTATGGGAATTTCTCTTTCAAAAATTACATGTATCAAATAAATGAGGTACGATACAGAGTATAGTGCATAATTTCATAATAAATATTATCATTCATACTCAAATTTTGCCACTTCAAAAATTGTTGAATCTGCTAGTGTTCACATGTATATGACACCGTATAATTGTGACCAGCGATAGTTTATACTCGTAAACCAGTGATATTGTTATAGTTTTAAAAATAAGCAGGGATCGTGAAATTTATTTATTAATTTAAACTTTATTGCACAAAATATCTAAGTAAAAGTACAAATGGCGGACTTAATGCCATGAGGCATTCTCTACAAGTCAACCAGAGACATTATTGGTGCGGGAAGGGTGTACAACAATACGTGTATACACACGATGCAAATGTCGAAACAAAAAAAAACACTAGTTACGTTGATAAATACATATTTATGGGAATACATATATATGTACATATATATATATAGATATATATATATAAAAAATGCTAGTAATATCGATTAAAATGGCGTACAAATAATTTTGCTCGCATTTTACGAACCGTGATAATAAGCCTAACCTATCCGTCAGTTTATAATCTATCGTGTGAAATTATAATTTAAAATTATAAACTGACAGTGTTCACAACATTACGGTAACATTTATCCACAACATGAAACTTTGATAGCAAACATTTTTTTTTACACCATACAGGTATACTTACCTGTATAGTGTAAAAAAAATGTTATATAAATTGGTGAAGGTTGGTTGTCTGGAACAGATCGCTCTTTAGCGATAATACCGCCTGTTGTCTACCGTTATTAAAATTATTGTTTCTGTGTTCAATTTGTAAACTTTTTTTGGTGCGCAAAAAAGCATTTTGTATTGTATTCTAAGTATACAATTAATCGAGTTGATTGATCCAGTTTCATTTGTGTCTTCATGTATTTATGTGTTCATATAATTTCTTACGTTGCACTTCTCCTGTATATTTTGTCAGGTGCAATAAAGAGCATTTTTATTATATTGTACGGGAGTAAAAAAATGGCCCGTTTATTGCTGCATCGAGCCTTTTATTTTAAAATTTGTAAAGTTTGAAATTTACCAAAAGACATTACAGCCGCTGTATTCCGTATCTGAACGTGGTCAAAGGCTAATCTTAATAGCATCTTTGCCAACAAAAGCTGTATGGCCTGCACGGCAACAGCTACCAGAAGTAAATACATGTAGAATGAGTTCACCCGTAACAGTGGCCGGCGGGACAACCGCTAGATTTTAATACAGATTCCGGTATTCACACTCTAAAGGTTTGTTATTTTTTATACAGATACTGTGAAATTGGACGCTAAAAAACTACCCCTGGAGGTCGTTGCTCTATAAGATACACAATAGCGATAGTAATTCACCTTTTTTGCAGCTGCATTTCTGTTTTTATGAATATATTTTCATCCGTCACTTCCGTCACGAAGGTTTTACGAATTTAGCAATAATTCGATATCGTCCCAGCCGTACCTAATAAAGGATTTACATAAGTATATAAATTTTGCAGTGTTTTTGCGTTTAGGACTTGCGATTCCGGAATCTGGGAATTTTCTATTAAAGAAAAATACCCGCATTGGAAGCCCTATTTACGGATCGTGGCAATCCACCTTGATGAATTTAATTTTTTTTTATCAACGATGCTGCTAAAAATCCACACACCAGATTATTACCTGATCATAGTTAAGGCAGAAAGAACTAACTAACTCACTGCGCTGGCTCAGCGACACAAAATGAGTCTTGGCCTCCGACACAAGAACTCGCCACTTTATCCGATCCTGCGCAATCTCTCGCCAGTTTGTGGCTCCGAGCTCTCGCAGATCCTTCTCTACCAGATCTATCCAGCGGGACTTTGGCCGACTGACCGGACGACGCCCCGTCGGTCGCCCAAGGTATGCTCACTTCACCTGCCCTGCCGATCCTCTCCTATTCGCTCAAGGTGGCGGAGCCAGCGAAGACGATGGAAGGCAAAAAGAGGCTTATGACATTTTCTTCCAGGCGCGAACGAAGTTGCGGGCGACTTCTAGCCTGTAGGAAATACAAAACGAACAGGTAAGTATGTGCATTGTACATTAGATGCACAGATGTTGGTATGGCGTATGACAAAACACTACGTAGGCTTATTAGCATTTATGACTAATATAATATCATACAATGTATCCTGGTTGCGATGTTAACTCGGCAAACATGGTCATTATCGTGACTTGGTATGTCGGTGGCTAAATAAAATCCCACCAAAAACATTTCATGTAAAATTGGCGGCCAAGACTAACATGCTCATTACTGTATCGCTGTAATAAAGTTATTAGATCCCAGGAAAAGCCAAGCCCCTAAGCCCTGACTTTACTAACCCTGCCACCTTGGTTTAAAAAGTATGGCATCAACTGGCTTCAAGCCCCTAAGCCCGAAGCTTACTAACTCCTTGGTTTCAAAAGTATGGTTTTTGGTGGGATCTCATTTTCTTTTGGTTCTTCCTTTTTGTAAGGAGGCCCTAGTTTTTTATTTATTTTTGGGCTGTAGCGTTTCTTGAGCGTCAGCTGAAGTAGTAATAATTGTCACCACCACCATCTTCATCACCACCACCACCATCACTCCACCTTCTCACGACCACCATCACCATCACCACCACCACCCCCACCGCCTTCACCACCACCACGATCACCACATCACCATCACCACCACCACCACCATCACCATCACCGCCACCACCACCACCACCATCACTACCATCATCATCACCACCACTACCGTTGTTGTGTGGTTGTGATGATTTTCTATCTCCTTATGTCATATTTCTGTGCAACGAAGACACCAACTAGTTGTTGCAATGCGTCTGAGGCAGCCCTGTGTCCGCCCTGTGCCTCTAGTATCAAAATTTGCGGAAGTCTCATACAAACTTCCATCCCCTAGTTTAAGGTGTTGGGGGTAAAAGTTCCAAGTTTTAGAATAATTTTATTGTTTGTGTACTAATACTAGCTTACATACCAAATTTCAGCTATCTAGGTCATTGGGAAGTACCCCAGAGGTTTTGATACGTCAGTGTTTATATATATATAAGTGAGTGGCAAAATCGGCGTATTTTAGGTAGGTACCAGTAAAACTTAAGTATAAAAGCTAGATCAATTAAATTTAGTTAATTTTATATGTTCTCTAACTGTATCTTAACCTGTAAATTTGGCGGCTCTAGTGTCAACTGAGACGAAGCTATGAGGGTTTGAAAATGAGACGAAACGTTTCGAGAAAACGTAGGTAGAGCCCCGCTTCTTTTTTGTTCGTCATGGCGGGGGCACTACCGTGCCCCCAGATATCAACTGATAATGTACGTCTCTTAAGACAGTACTAAACTGTATTGATGATAATTAAACCGTATATACTAAGATCGAAGCACAAAGAAACCTTGAAACGAATTTTGACATGCTCAAGAACGTTCTCCATTTTGTTGGCACCCTAAAAAAACGGAGAAGGTTCCTGTAAATCTTCGAGAACTGACATTTCCTTTAATAGCTCATGTCTCGCAGAAAGAAATGTTGACATTTTCATCAACGTTAAATTTTCAAAGTTAACATTAGAAATTATTAAACGTAATTAACTTTATTTCAACCAGCTAGTTAGAAAATCATTTGCATTCAAGCAATCACATGAGTTTAATCAAACGAAATTGCGAATCTTAATAAAATTTGTAATTTTCTCAATTTCTTTAAACGCTTAAAAGTAAACTCAGCCTGTAATATAAAACTTGGGCACGCGAAAACAATATCCAAAAAAAACGAACATTTTGTCCAATATGTGGTCATATCACTACTATTAAGTAGTTTGTCAAAAATATCTCAATGTAGCAAGTCCAAACTTACTGTCACTCGTCATATAATTTTTTATTATGATTTTTAGCATTCTCTTTGATTCCAAAATCTATAAAATCTGTTTGATCCCTTTTAACCTTTTCAACGCCCTGTCAAATACAAAACCTCCACATGCCATGACATCGGAATTTCAGACAGAAAGTTAAAACCTATAGAAAAACATGTAGATTGATATCACTATGCATGTCGTAACAGATATGTATATCCGTCGTTGTCGTTGAAAAGGTTATCATACCCAACACTGGTTTAACTATTAAAAGCTCACTACGTGAACTTCGACTGACCCTCAAGTTAGATCAAATTATGTTCTAGTTATACATATCCAACTTCGGGTATTTCCGGGTCCCCGTTATGAGCCCCTTGGGAAAACGGCAAGAAAAGGTAGCTAGTTATTTACAGCTACGTACATTTTCGCCTTTCTATAAATACTTGGATGTGTTACGCAAATGCTACACTCAACGTTCTTAACATAAGGGCGACTCAGCCTTAGGATTTAGATTTTTCACAAGGATACATGTATTTAGAAAGGTTAAATACGCGATTCATGTAGTCGGCACTACAAATTTGCAACAGTGTCACTTTTTACCTACACGCAGATATTCCAAAGATCTAAATGAACGCCGACAAATTAGAAACTCGAAGAATTGAATCGAGAAATAGATTTGTGAAGCATGTATTGTTTCATAATAGGTATTATAATGTGATTAATGTGGAAATCCCACAAGTGCTTGTTAAACCATTTATACTATTTTGGGGGTGAAAAGGCGTTCAAAACACCACGCTGCGGCCCAAGACACGCATAGCTGACGCAGGCAATAAAACAGCCAGGTTCAAGTGGGATTGGGCAGCCCATGTCTGCCGTATGAACCCAGAAAGATAGCATAGACACCAAGTGGGTGCCCCAAAATGGGCAACGTAGACGGGGCCGGCCCAGACGAAGATGGCATGGACGCATTCTTCAGCAACTGGTCGGAGGAAGCGTCAGACAGGGACCTGTAGAAATCAAAGGGAGAAACCTATATTACCCAATACTTAATGGGACACAGGGACACTACTATGGGCCAGCTAAAAAATATATATGGAATATCATCGTAGAGTTTAATAATTATTTTGTTCCGTAAGCGTTAATAAATATAAAATATGAACATGCGACGATGTGCAGTAGCTTTTAGCTATGTAGCTTAATATGGCACACGACACGATTTACACCATTAAATTGGACTCCTTTTTTAAATCCCCATAGCAATGTGACAGAAGTATTTTAACGTTGAAATGTCGAAGCCATGTTAATTGAATTGACATGCTCTTGGCAAGGCCACGAAAACCTGTCAACAAATATTACATCGGCACAGTTCCGTTTTGGGATGAGATAATTGGGGGGAAGTCCCACATTCGATTTCTACAATAAATAAAAAAAATCTAATTGGGGCGGGTATCTAAATAACGGTAGTTTATTTTGTAGTTAGTGCTTTGTTGTAGAATTTGCTATGCCAATGCATCCTGGTAAACTGTGACAAATTGTGTGATAATGAACGGGTGACATCAATGTATAATTAATTAGAAGGCGTCTGCAACTTCATTCGTACATCAAATAAAAAAGTTGCACCTTTTTTCCTCTCTTTGCCGTAGACTGTCTGTGGATACTACCTAATTTGTGGACTTTGTACGGCTACCAGCTTAGGAAACGCCAAAAGAGAATACAAAACCTCCACATGCCATGACATCGGAATGTCAGACAGAAAGTTAAAAACTATAGAAAAGCATGTAGATTGATATCACTATGCATGTCGTGACAGATATGTATATATCCGTCGTTGTCGTTGCTAAAGTAATTATATTTACCCTAAACATAATAGCTGAACACTTGTCGAGATTCCATTGAAGTGCTAACCTTTCTCATTAGCAGAAGAGCGGAAACATTTTCTTTTTCCACTGGACTGAAGGTCCAGCCTTTCCCAAAAGTCTACCTCAAATTCCATCATCACGGAGCCCGAACCAGGGACGTATTTACCCTAGGGCGATCCGGGCTATAGCCCCAAACCGACAGGGGCGGCGTAGGCGCCCCTGGCCGATTGCATTTTGTTTTAGTATTGGCGCCATTCAACCAACTATTACTTCTCACCTTTTTTTTGTCAATCCGTAATGTAAAATTAACATGAAAAATAACAAAAACTAGTTAGTCTTGGTCGAAAACATGCTTTTAAGTTCGTCAATATCTTCGGGGCGCGTCTGTAAGTAAGAACATGCTCCAAATATAGGGAGCGCGCGGGGCGCGGGCGCCGAGCGAGGTCGCGGGGCGGCGCGGCGAGAGGGGCGGGGGCAATAGGCCATACATTGTATCAGCGTTACCAGATCGGTTCTTTTTACACGATATCGGTCAATTTTGTTACCGCGCACCCCCGCACCGAAAAAATTCGCTCTCGCTGCGCTCGCGTTTTCATCTGATCGCGTTACTACGCACCCCCGCGCCGAAAAATTACGGGCTCGCTGCGCTCGCGTTAATATCTATTTCTGTTACAATATATACTATACTACGTAGTCTACGTACGTTTTTTCTGATTGTGTTACTACGTACCCCCGCGCCGAAAAATTTCGCGCTCGCTACGCTCGCGTTTTTTCTGATTGTGTTTACTACGCAACCCATCGCCGAAAAATTTAGCGCTCGCTGCGCTCGCGCTTTCATCTCATTGTGTTATGGCCAATAATGTTTTTTTCCTATGACCCAACCCTTACACTTGCTATAACTAAGTGCTTGATAGACAAAACTACCATTATATAAAAAAAAACCTTAAATATTTCCTTGACTTCTGGGGCGGCGAAACTTATAAGCCCGGGGCGCCAAATTTCAAAATACGTCCCTGGCCCGAACATGGGGTGGCCATGTCTAATTGTATTTTTCACCTCGACGTCTGTGAGTACCTACAGAACAGTACCAGTTGCTGAAATGCGTATAAAGTACAGTAAAGAAGCTTAAATAAGGCATGAAGGTAATTCTCAACAGTAACGGTCGCACGGCTGTTGAACCATTAAACATAACCTACCTACCTTACATTATCTGCATACCTAAAAATTGCAAACAACATAAATCCTCTAGTACTTGAAACGACGCCAAAATTTAAATTCAAAGCAAACTCTTAACGCAATCATATAAAGTTAACACTTAGAATGTCCAAGTTTTATTTATTTCACGCCCCTTCTTTCGGCGGTCGCTCTAAATTTGGGCATTACCATGCATCTCACGGAAAGTACCTAGCCAAACTTCGGAATGACTCATCAACGTTCAAACCTTTAGGACCCGGATGCTTCGTACTCAATGCAAAGTTGTACGAATTATGGGCAAAATAAACAACATTCCTAACAAGCTGAAGAATTTTCTCTGACAAGATAATTCGAAGAATTTCCAGCGAACTTTGAGAAGTAAGGACCGCCGTACAACATTAACATTTCACTGATAGGTACTACAGAGTTCTAATACTCCTAATATGTTGTTGTTAATTTTGAGGGTAGTTCAAATAAAACTTCGTGTCACTATGGCATTTCGAAACATAGAACCGTATAATATTTTGGGTCACTTATTTTATTTACCAAATGTAAATATGTGGGTGCCGCATATTTTTCACGTTTCCTATGTCCAAAAATAATTAAAACATTTTATAATTTTATCATGCAGCGATAGATCGACCAATTCGTGTGATTTAGCGCACATAGCAACGCGATTTCGAAGGTAATCAAAATAAAACAGGAAACGAACATTTACTGTCTTTATGTCTGATTTTTATCCAGTTTACAGTTAGTATTTATTTCTATAGCCTACAAAGAGAATCTAGAAACCCATTCAGAATAACTGACATGCAAAACATGTCTCTGTCGCTTAATCTAGATCCTCCACAGACGTAAAGGCACCGCTACCGCTAGCTCATGGTTTGGGTGATATTATCGTTAGCTGTGGAGGAGTAATTGAGTTTTTGTCTGGGGTTTTGCCTTTTTTTTTACTGTCTAGGCAATTCGACTCTGGAATAATCTTCCATTTCCCATCAGGCAAGCACAAAGCAAACCTATTTTCAAGCGCATGCTACGCAAGCATCTTTCTGATCTATATCTGTCTGACACTTTTGTTTCAAGGTGAATTATTGGCATGATGTTTTCACTGGGTACATGAATTTATATGTATGTAATATATTATAATTACGTATTTGTGTAAGTTTTAGTATTACTTATGAGGTATTTATTTCTTAATTTGTTTGTTAAAATAGTCTCTGAACGTTATAGACCAACTCAGTGTTTCTGTTTAGCCTTATGGTTGACTGGTAGAGAATGCCTTGGGGCATTAAGTCCGCCATTTCTACTAGTTTGATCTGTGCAATAATGTTTAAATAAATGAAATAATACAGTTGATAACCTTTAAAACGTTCTAGTTGTGATGAAATCAAATAGAGGACAACATTAATATGTGGTGAAATAAAAAAAATAAAAAATATCCATTTCACATTCTTCGCACCGTGGAGAAAATTATTCAGAAACACTAACTGCTCACCGCATAATACCGTACTCTTCAGTATTTCGTGTTATTTTCTAGTTACCGGACTATCGAAAAGTAAAAACAGGGTTATGATTATGACACGCGTTAGTGTAATATGACGTATGTAAAAATTAGGGTGTCCTATCGTTTGACCAAAAGTCATATCGCAAAATTACACTTGACAAACAGCGTTTTACAAAAAAATGTTTCGCCAATTGATTATTTTACAACAAGTCATTTTACAAATGACTCACTTCTCCAAATTATCAGAAGTTAAATTTACATTTTATAAATAATCATTTGACAAAATTATCATTTCGCAACTGAGTTGTCAGACAAAACTACTCTTGGTCTAAAAACGTTTGGTACAATGTATTATTTGACAAGTGTTTCGTTGGTTTTCTTGTTTTTTTTTAGAGCAAATCTAGCTTTTTTTCTCCAGTTTGCTCTACTATTTTTATTATTTTAGATCGGAGAGCATAGTGGATAGATTAATTAATGGGTTAGGTCATGTTAGAACTGCGACCACAACAGCGCGCGAGCCGAGCGAGCGAAGCGAGCGTACCGCGGTAGCGGTCGGCGAAGCGCCAGAACCAAAAAAAAATATATATATATATATAGAGTTCAATTTGCCCTATCCGTAAAACTCGTAGAGCAAACTTGAGGAAAATGTACAATTTGCTCTATTAGTAGATACATATTGTAGAGCATAGTGGATAGACCAATAGCTATTCTATCTTCGATAGCTAAGTTATTTGAGTCCATCATAAATACAATCGTAGCTCCACAATTGAAGCCGTTACTCTGTGATGCCCAGCATGGCTTTAGGTCTCGTCGTTCAGTAGAGACTAACCTTTTAACCCTGGTTGATACCATTTCGGATCATATGGATAATGGAATACAGTTTGACGTGCTGTACTTTGACTTTAAGAAAGCGTTTGACCGCGTTGATAACGATGTTCTCTTAAACAAGTTGTGCGCTATTGGTCTCTCACCGAAACTGCTAAAGTTCTTTGCTTGTTATCTTCGCGATAGGCAGCAGTACGTGCAGCACGGATGCTTTGTTTCAGAGCCGTATCATACTCGTTCTGGGGTCAGCCAGGGCTCGATATTGGGCCCGTTGCTTTTTGGAGTTATGGTCAATGATCTGGCTCTGGTTCCTAAGTGCGCCAGAAATTTACTATATGCCGATGACCTGAAGCTCGTTTATGGTGTACAGGGTTTATCAGATTGTGAGTCCCTGCAAGATTACTTTTTTTTTACTTTTTAAGATGATATTGATCGCGTATGCCAGTGGAGTATTGAAAATAGACTTCTCTTCAATGCTGAGAAATGTGCGGTTATAACATTCAGTAGGGCCCGTAATCCGTTACTTTACAATTATACCCTAATTTCAGAGAATATAACTCGGCTTAAGACTATTAGGGATTTAGGAGTTACTCTGGACTCTTCTCTTAACTTTCATGAGCACATGAATGCCTTGGCTCTTAACTCTTATAGAAGGCTCGGGTTCGTTATTCGGAACTCTAGGGACTTCGATGATGCTGGGACCATAAAGCTCCTTTACACTGCTCTGGTTAGAAGCAAGTTTGAAGCGGCCAGCGTTATTTGGAACCCCCATGAAGTAACCTACATCTTGCTTTTGGAAAGAGTGCAAAAGGCTTTCCTTCGTTTTTTATATAAAAAGTTATATGTTTATTACCCATTCTTATATCCGACAAAGTTTTTGCTGGGCTTCTTGGGCTTTAACTCCTTGGAGGTAAGACGGAATTGCAGGCTGCTTACTGTAGCAAGTAGCATTGTACGTGGTAATTCAGACTGCTCCGAATTAGTTGCTCAGTTGGTGCTCCTGTATGTTCGTTCCCACTCCAAGGAGAATCCTTTTCCGACCCCGTTGTCGCCATCTATTAGCGGCGCCGTCCGCGCGAACTGTGTCCCATCGAAAATCTCCACTGGTTTGGGCCCTGCACCTCTTAAACTCGCTCCTAGAATCAGCTCCACGCTTTGATATATTTGCAAGCAGATGGATAGATGTGTGCGATGAATGTTTGAGGTTTTTTGAGATGATGGATGTTCGGCCTTCTTCTGTGTAATTTATAATTGTCCTTTGTGTAATATGTAAACGTTATGTATTCTTAGTTTCACAGTGCCTTGGTTGTAACTGTTATGCTGTGAAATGTAATAAATAAATAATTCTAAGATAGTAGCGGAATAAATTACACAACTACAGATTACAGACTAAATAAATAAATGAATGAATAATGTTGGAAAAAGAAGTACTTTTTATGAAATAACATTTTGTTAAATGATATTTTGACTAATTGTCAATTTGCGAAACGTATTATTTGGTGAAATGGAAAAGGGTCAATTGACTTTTTATTATTTAACACATTTACCAAGTGTAGTGTTTGTAAATTAATCATTAGCTAAGTGAGTTTTTGTAATATGATACTTTTGTCAAATGTCTCGTTTGCCTAATGAATATTTGTTGAAACGTTGTTTGTCAAATGATCATTTGTCAATCGTTTTTTGGTCAAACATTAGTGATCCGTACAAGTTAGTGGTACTATCTTGATTTTTGAAGTGGGAATCTATCCACTTAGCTTCTATAAAATTTGAGAGACATCGGTTAGCACCAATTTTCCGAACATTTAAGTATTAGCCTCGTTGTAAAAAAAGACTAACCGATGAACATACTTCTAAATTTACAATGTATAATACAATGTATGTATAATACTTATGGATAAAGATTTGAGAAGATATCTTCTAGATGCTGTTTATGCAAATCAGAACATTCCCGAAGTAGAATATCTTTAATTAGAAAGCCCGACAAACCTTACAAGATTTAATTCGGTAATTTATGCTAACAGATCAACAAAGAAAAACAAAAGTCCTTTTTAAGGTCCCGTGCGGAAGCAGTGTAACGGAACCCTGTTATTAAATTTCCTCGGTATCGAATTTCAGATGATGACGTTATTGTTTCACCAATTAAAAAAAGATTACGATCACGGCTACGACAGCAATCAGGACAAAACCGTGGATGCGCAGAAATTTCGAACAAAAATCCCATGCCTTGTTTATCTAGACTAGACCCGGTCCTAATTGATTCCGATAAGCGAGGTCCTACTGTCTTTTTATCATAAACCATTTACGAAACCTACGGGTATTACCATCGCCTAGATCAGCGTTTCTTAACCTTTTTTGTCCACGAACCCCTTAGGAAATCAAGCACACTTTTAAGGACCCCCTTCCTTAATAAAAAAAGCAGCAATAAATAGCACGGCGTGCGTAGCGATTACGAGACTTCTGGTGGCATTTATTTATGATTGTTAAATGGTCCACAGATAAGGCTGCGGATCCCCATACATATGCTCGCGGACCCCCAGGGGTCCGCGGACCACAGGTTAGGAGACACTGGCCTAGATAACGACAAATAAAACAAAATTAACACATTAATAGTGATCCGGGTACTAAACCGAAACCTGTTTTTCCGAATTTTATTGCGTCCGCTGTTACAGAACACTTTGTGAATGAATCCGACTTGCACTTGCCCACTTTTATTAGTGTGAACCCTTAAAAATTAAGTATTCTCTGCGCTTAAGATTCCGCCAGTCTCCATTCCAGTGTCTGCGGTTTTGAAATTTAATGCCAAGATGGAGCCGTAAATAATAAAGCAACCGTAACAAAAATTTCCAAGCTAGTTTTAAAATGCAAAATAGGCAATGTAGGTGGACACACATAGCTGTGTTTCTTGTCACATGTTTTGGGTCGTTCACCCTATATTTGACCCGCCGAAGGCTTGTTAAATAGTAGGACATTAATTTATTCAATCACCATAAGCGTTTAGTCGCTTTTACTGAGTCTACTCATTTGTCAGGAAGGTAGATAAACAGTTTAGTGACCTTCACTGCTAACAGAGGATACTCCTAAAGGAAAAGTGAGTCTTAAGTAAGGCTCAGTCGAGTATTTATTACCTAGTAATTTACTGCCGATAGGTTTTGGCAAGATCGCTAAAGAATGCCCAAGGCTGTAGATAGGGGGCGTACGTAGCTTTACATCAGAGGTCTAATATATTGCTCGGTAGTAAACGTAAAGATGCCGGGTCGGTGGGATGGCTCTTACAATATAATGTCGTTCCTGTTTAAGTTTCCTCATACATCATACATTTTCGTGTTGCGTTCACTAGCACGTACAGTACATGGAATTTAGAATCTAGATACAGGGCAGTGTGTCCGCCAAGTTCGCGAAGCAAAAAGGCGACACACCGTCCGTGGGTAATATTACCCGGGCTCTATACTACTCGCGACGTTAACCAAGGTTGGGCGAGGCGAAGTTAGCCGAAGTATGGGATTCCGAAGCGAAGGGCCCTCCACACTATCATACTCGCCCAACCTCGGCCAACTTCGCGAATAGTGTGGAGCCGCAATTACACGAAACATTTCAATTCACTTTAGACAGCCCAATAACTTAAAATCTATTTTATCTATGAGTCGTTTTCAAATAACAGGTGCATAATTAAAGGCAAACGAAACTACGATGACGTCCTTTGTGTAACGAAAGTTATTCAAAAGATATGTATAACTTTTGTTCAAAGACACTTCATATTTGTTTTTATTATAAGTTCTTTAAGAAGTACATGTTTTTTTTAAACGAGTCCTAAACAAATTTGCAAAATATGTTGTATATTATGTTATTTTTACAATCTAATTCTCAAATAAGTAAATTTAATATGCAATTTTGCAAATCATGTTACGTATTAACACCTTCACTACGGCATCGGGTCTTTAAGACCCGATACAAGTATGGCTAATTACAAGTTAACTTAATTCCGTAGCGAACGTGTTAATGCTAAGGGCCGAATCCACTAATGCAATTAAAAAATCACGACATTTTGACGTCTGAAAATCTCTATTTTTACGAATGATTGACTGACTCTAGTCGAGTCGCACTTTTAAAGCAATTAAAGAACGTTACGCATGACAAGAGCTGTGATGAAAGGACGTATGAAAGAACTTGGTTTTCGGTTAAATCTCACTTCAATTATTAGCGAAACCGTTTACGTACTTGGCATTTTTTCACGTTTGTGTTTTTGATGGGATTATTTTTCCTTGAGGATATTTTGCTGTTTATATTTTCATATTTGGCCGGCAGAGGCGGGTTACTTACCTACTTGACGTTGACGGGTAAATTACAAAACTCATAACCGTTATCCACCAAATGATATTATTCTCAACACTGCTACATAAACTTCGGGAACTCTATTTAGCGATGAGAGGTCACTGTTATTGTAATAGGTATTTATATTGTAGGTATATATAGTCTGTCAAAGTAGCAGCTACATAATTAGAAAGGATAATATTATTATATTATTTTGACGACTATTTTCAGACAAGATTTTATCAAAGGATGTAAAAATTACATATTATACAACATAGTGTAGTTTTATGAATAAAATTTGCTCAATATGTCATGATGTCACAGAAAAAAAACTATTTTTGAAATATATGACTTCAAAGGTAACTACGAAAATTTTATGATTTCTTTTTTTAACCCAATTTTGAAATTGTTTTTAGAATCGTTAGAATTGAACAAAACAATAATTTTATGACAACCATGAACTTAAACGCACTTTTTCACGGTGGAAATGGCAAATTACTTATTTCTCCATACAAATACTGGTACCCAATACACAGATGACGTCATATACAGGTAGGCCAAATGTATGGAGCGTTTTTAGTCCTCTTTGGAATATTGGACTTTGACGGCCATTTTTGACTTTTAGTGCAATCTAAGTGTAGGGAGTCCCTTATAGACATTTGACCCCAAAAAAAAATGAAATCGATTGACATCCTCAAAAAAAAATTGTCCGCACGCCTTTTCTCAATAAATATGATGTGAAATCAATGGGATTTGATTATAAATCCATTTGAATATTTCCGAAAAATAAAACATGGCAAAAATAAAACAGAAGACCAAATCTAGCAGGAAATTGCTTTTCAGATAGGTAGATGTAGATGAAGGAAAGCCAGTTATTTAGCATTATGCGTAAGATAGCTCCTATAATTACCTGTGAAAACAAAAACAATAAAAAGTATTGTTTTATTTCCATGTTTACTGTAATACGTGACATAACATTGCACAAAAATGCAAGATGGTCACTTGGTGCTCAATTGCGAAAGCCTAAAGACAATATAGATGTTAATTTGTGGTACGTCATCGCTAAAGGTATACTGAAATAACTTATGTCCACACTTTACGTTGGCCCGAATCCAGGCAAGTACATTGACGTTATTCTGCGATAAAAAAGGGTGTTGCGATTATTCTTGTTTTTAAAAACGGCAATGTATATACATATAGGCTTCGTTACAGAGTAAAATACAGGTTATCTTTTTTAGCCTTTACTAGCAGCCTCAGAAATCAATTGATTGGGCAGAACACACGAACGAACGGCGCGTTTTCCGCTAAGAATGAACGTCAAATCTGCCCAAACAACGGCGATAGGCGGAGCCGAGTACCCTGTGTGCGCCGATACGTAGGCTACTAGCGCGGTTTGTGGCGGGCCAATCTGGGCCTTCTGTGGACTTGCGTCAGAGTAAAGTGTAGTCCAAAGCTATGACTCATCAATCAACATTTTTCCAAAATCATGAGGCTTTAGGTCATCCAAACTAATCGATAGACGACTTGATTGAAATTCAATCTCATTTCAGAAAGCGCTCCTTAAACTGGAATCTCGCTGCAATGAATATTGGATGGGCTCAACAAACAATCAGAATGGAGAGCGTCAATCCCATCCGATCAAGAAATAAATATCGTCTAAACCGAAAAAATAAATCGTTAAAGAAATTAAGGGAAAAGGGAAAATTCTAAAAATCAATCAATTTTTTTCAAATCGTTATTAGGGTTCCGTACCCAAAGGGTAAACAACGGGACCCTATTACTTTATTTATACAGATAATGTCATCCATTTTGTTAGTAATTACAAAATAACTTATTAAACTAATGTTACTAAGACTCCGCTGTCCGTCTGTCTGTCTGTCTATCCGTTTGTCACGAGGCTGTATCTCATGAACCATGATAGTTAGACAGTTGAAATTTTCACAGATGATGAATTTCTGTTGCCTATAACAACTAATACTAAAAAACTGAATATAATAAATATTTAAGGAGGCTCCCCTACAACAAACGTGATCGGTTGCGTTAACTTTGCACCTTATTTGTATGTATACGCCATACATACCAGGTGCAAACTTAACTTAACCCGGCCAATTAAGTAAATAAGTAAATATTATGGGACAATCATACACAAATCGATCTAGTCCCAAACTAAGCAAAGCTTGTACTATGGGTACTAGATGACGATATACATAATATATAAATACATATATAGATAACATCCATGACCCAAGAACAAATATTCGAGTTCATCACACAAATAAATTGAATAAATAAATAAATTATTTGAATAAACAAATAAATATCGGACAACCTCACACATATCGAACTAGTCCCAAATTAAGCTCAAGAAGGCTTGTGTTATGGGTACTAGACGACGATATACCTACTTATATAGATAAATATATACTTAAATAGATGGTACAACCATGACCCAAGCACAAATATTATTAGGTATTATTTTATTTGATGAACCCTTCGTGCGCGAGCCCGACTCGCACTTGGCTGGTTTTTTATTCTACGGTTACAAAATAACCCAGTTCATCATATTCATCATCCTAAAACATGGGTACTTAAAGCTATTTGGGTCCGTTTTTTTTATTAATATAATTTTACGTACGCCATACCTCCCACAGCCATAAGGTGATTTCACAACTTTAATATTAATACTACAATTTTATTACTTTTCTATATATTCCGTTTCAAAAGAGAACTTAATCACACTGTTTTTATATTTTTCCTGAGCTTACTAATTATTTTATTATGAATTTATAATAATGTACTAATTCTAAAAAGTTGTAACTCTAAAACTATGACACAATGTGTATACCTAGGTTACTTTTGTCTGGTGTCTAATTTAAAAAAAAGAATGACGTTGAGCCTGACATTATTGACAGCTTATTTTTTTTCCGGGTAGGTTGAAGACTACAACTTCAAGCAGGCATAGTTGTCGTAGATTTCGGTTAACTTATGTATTTTCTTATATTTCTTTACATACAGAAATATAAATTCTAATAGGTATTTTGTTAGTGTGACCACGACGCAAAGCTCTCTCGATTTCTATATTAATTTCCACCTAATAGAAATATGAAATGTTGTCAATTGTTTGTACTACACAATTTTGCAAGCGTGACTTAGCCAGTTCGTACGCTAAGCCCTTCAAATGTAACCAATATAAAATCCGATTGATGCGATGCAAATATCTCCGAAGGATAAAGCCGAAGAAGCCTTCCTGAGCGTTCACATGCAAATAATAAATCGAGTTGGATTTGTCACATATCTGCATTCAAGCATTTGTATACCGTCCCATACACTCAAAGCACAACTTGTAATATGTTTTTTTAGTCCTTATCTTTTGTTGGTTGCTCACATTTGTCTGCCGGAAAATAATGTTGGATTTCAAAACCAGCACGGGCTTTATTCGTCTGACCAGTGATATACAAATATCACACATTTGGCGACTGTAATATGGCCGATATAATATTGATTATTGATCGAGCTGCATTAAGAGACATTGACATGTTGCAGATTATAGAGCACATTTCTGATGTAGACATATCTTGGATATATATCATTACTATCATTAGGAACGTCGAATATACAGGGTGACTGGAAATTCGACGTATTCCTTCAAAGGGGTTATTCTATGGTTCATTTGCAATGATTTAAGTCCAGTCAACTAGGGGTCAAAACTCATTGGTTTTCAAGTTATTGGAGTTTTAGATTTTTTTGGAAAATACCCGCCTATCGACCTACAAGTGGTATTTTTTAAAAAACTACTTCAATTTGGATTTTAAAAAAAATCATTTTCTTTTAGCCAATGAGTTGCTAATTACGATAAATAACAAAAACATGCAAGAAATGCAAAATTTTACAGAAAAAAAAGGATTTGAAGTCACCAGTTCTTGATTTTATTTCCAAATTTTGTAACATTTTAACACATAACTTTTAAAAAAAGTAGGACACTTGACGTACAAATTACAGAAATAAGTTTCTAAGTTCATAAGCTTTCTAAAAAGGTACAATGGTTGACATTTTTAGCTCAATTCTTAAAATTATTATTAATAATAGCAGAGCCGGTCTTGACTTAGCGTACTTGGCCCTTAATCGGTTCGGCGACACAAACAAACTAATTAAGGGTCATCAGGTTAATTAGTTTGTTAATCACTTTAAATTTGTTTCTGCGTGGGCTTTATTTGCCTTATCTTATCAAATTTTTATGGGCTGGCGGTAATTTCCATGGGGTGGGATTGGGACTAACCGAGGTTTAAATAATCTTCATGTGTAAGTAATCAGTTATTCCAATCCAGACGACTGATAATTAAGTTTCTTTCTCAAATGGCTGCTTACCAATTTGCGGAATACGCCGATATCTTTTATTGTTACGGGCTCTGTGACGGTGATGCCGCTGCAGCTAGAAGAGAGTACCAACGTCGTTTCCCTAACCGCCGTTTACCACACGTCAGCGTGTTTGGTACAACGTACCGTCTTATTCGGGAAAGTGGAACAGTTGAACGCCGCCAAGCCGATGCTGGAAGACCTCGACATTAAGATCCTGCTGAAGAAGAAGAGATCCTCCAGATTTTCCGGGCAGACGGCACTACCTCGACGAGAATCGTAGCTAACCAGCTCGGTCTGTCTCAGTGGAAGGTATGGTTTACCCTCCACTCAGCTCGGCAGTATCCATATCATTACACTCCAGTACACGCAATTGAAGAGGGAGACCCTGCAAGAAGGATGGATTTCTGCAGATTTTTAATTAATGCTGACATCGAAGATCCCGAGTACCTGAGAAGAATCTTGTGGACAGATGAATCCAATTTCGACCGCGATGGGATAACAAACTACCACAATCTGCATTTTTGGGCTCCTAAAGGTCAAAACCCAAGGAAATCAAGCGAAGGAGCTCATCAACGAAGATTTTCTTTAAACGTGTGGATGGGCATTGTGCACAATCATTTGATCGGACCCTTCTTTCTGCCCGCGAGATTAACCGGCATCGCGTATGAAAATTTTTTGAGAGATGAAGTACCCATGCTACTGGAAGATGTGCCACTTGCGACGAGACTGAGTATGGTTTACCAACACGATGGCTGCTCTGCTCATTATTACGGGGGTGTGCGACAGTGGCTGGATCGAAACTACCCAAGAAGATGGATTGGTCGAGGTGGACCAATCCCTTGGCCAGCCAGGAGTCCAGATTTAACTCCATGTGATTTCTACATCTGGGGTCACATAAAGGCGTTGGTCTACGACCGACCGATACGTAACGTAGAAGAGTTACGTCAAAAAATTATGGCAGCTGCACAAAAAATTAAAGAAGAGCTTTCAACGCGAGTTACAATCACTGAAGTACGAAAAAGGCTTCGTGCTTGCATACGAAACCAAGGCAGGCAGTTCGAGCAAAATTTGTATTTACAAACTGGTTTTCCTTATTAAGATTAAATTATTATTTGAAACTTTTTTTTTATTCTTTCCCCAGTTTCTCCTTACCTTACCTTACTCATCATGTCAAGTCCTCAGTCTGCTTTATCATTAATAATTTTAAGAATTGAGCTAAAAATGTCAACCATTGTACCTTTTTAGAAAGCTTATGAACTTAGAAACTTATTTCTGTAATTTGTACGTCAAGTGTCCTACTTTTTTTAAAAGTTATGTGTTAAAATGTTACAAAATTTGGAAATAAAATCAAGAACTGGTGACTTCAAATCCTTTTTTTTCTGTAAAATTTTGCATTTTTTGCATGTTTTTGTTATTTATCGTAATTAGCAACTCATTGGCTAAGAGAAAATGTTTTTTTTAAATCCAATTTGAAGTAGTTTTTTAAAAAATACCACTTGTAGGTCGATAGGCGGGTATTTTCCAAAAAAATCTAAAAACTCCAATAACTTGAAAACCAATGAGTTTTGACCCCTAGTTGACTGGACTTAAATCATTGCAAATGAACCATAGAATAACCCCTTTAAAGGAATACGTCGAATTTCCAGTCACCCTGTATAAATAACGATTACGCAGAACTACATACGTATTATGCCAAATATTATATTCAAACTAACGAAATAACCCAAATTCTATCTTGGTATTTGGCACCTACGTTACATTCCATCGATTGAATACTCCGCGACCCAATAGGGATCCCTGTGGCATACCCAACAATGTCTACGTGTAAATTTCGCGTCACCACACTCCACACAGCTTGGGGTAGAATAACGGGTGCTTCATGAATCATTTAACTACATCATAATGTTGCTGGCATTTTGTAGAACGCCGATTTCCGTGAGTTAAATGCAGCTTTTCATTTCAATGATTGAACGTTAAAATGACGTTTTTCTTTGCTTAAGTAATGTACTTACTTTGACGATGCAGTTAGCTCAGTTTATAGTGCAGCTGCCTACTGAGCCGACGGTCCTGGGTTCGAATCCCGGCAAGGACAAATATCTGTGTGATGAACTCGAATACTTGTTCCTAGATCATGGATGCTATCTATATATGTATTAATTTAATATATTGTGTATACCGTCGTCTAGTACCCATTGTAAAAGCATTGCTTAGTTTGAGACTAGGTCGATTTGTGTAAGAAGTGTCCCTTAATATTTTTATTTATTTATTTACTTACTGTGGAGTAATGACCCCAATCTTGGATACCTAATGTTACATTTTGTCGATCGAATATTACGCGACCCGACAATGGACCACAAACAACATTACGTGGCACATATAGGTAGGTACAGGATTGGAGTAGAGCTCAGGAGCATCATTAATCATCTACATAATAATGTTGATGTCATTTTTTAGGACGGCATTTTCCGTGAGCCAACTGTAGCTTTTACATACTTTCAAGGGCCGAAAGCTAATTAGCTTTCCGGATTGTTTGCATTTTTCCAGATTTTCCTGTATTTTTACAAATTTTGGTTGAGAGCTGCTTTGATTGAGAGCAAAAAAATATGAATTGCAGACAAATGTTCTATTTAACAAAGGTATTAAAAATATCTCTGTTAAATAGAATATCCCTTAGGGTAATTTCATGCAAAATAGACAGAAACGAACGACACAGTTTTGCTGTTAGTGAACCGATTTATTGTTTATATAAGTTTTTAGTTTTCCATCATAATTTGAGTCTTTAGGCGGTTCATTTGAAGTCCAACTTGAAGGCTTGCGATACTTAAATCTTGTCGCATCTGCTGGAGCTCTATTGTAGTTGAGGAAAAAGGAGAATGTCGTCGGCGAAGCGAAGATTTGACAATCTCCTATCTCCCACGACTATCCCCCTCTCCCGCCAAGTAACGTCTAAGGACCTGAAAACTTCTTCCAGAGTGCTGGTGAATAACTTCGGAGACAGCGGATCGCCTTGTTTCACACCTTTTTGAATTCGGAATGACTGACCGGAGAGCTGGAGTTTTATATCTGCTGTACTATTTTGGTAGATATTTCTAATTAGGCTGATGTAAGTAGGCTCAATATTTTGGTTTCTCAGTGCTGTCTCTATTGCAAGATGGGTTATACCGTCGAATGCCTTAGAATAATCTACAAACGCTATATACAGAGGACGTTGAAATTCGTTGCACTTTTCGACAATTTGGTTGATAGTGTGGAGGTGGTCTGTTGTGGAGAACCCGGGACGGAAACCGGCTTGTTCAGGAGGTTGGTGTTGGTCGAGTTGCCCAGCAATGCGACCTTCGATGACTTTGATGAAGGTCTTGTAGAGGTGAGAAACGAGGCTAATTGGGCGATAGTTAGCTATATCGCTCTTGTCGCCTTTTTTATGTAATAAGACTATATTTGAGTGTAGTAGTTTGGGTGGAATATTACCGGATTTTAAAATGTCGTTATATAATTTTGTGACTGTAGGAAGCAGATTTGGTTTTCCGAATACAAGTGCTTCCGCGCTTATTCCATCGACTCCCGGGCTTGTGTCAAATTTCATTGCAGAAAGGGCCTTTTCTGCTTCCTATGTTGTGATGGGAGCGATGTCTTCGGCACAGAAGTATCCTTCACTGCAGTGTTGTTTATGGGGGTCGGAGTACAAAGATTTATAAAATTGTGTAGATATATCCAATATTTTATTTCTATTGCTTTGTTTTATGCCGTTTAGATCGCGTAAATTGGTGATCCATGTTTTACCCTTGCTCATGCCTTCTTTAGCTACTCTGAGTGACCTATTGTCAATTAGAACAGATTTAACTAATTGTGTATTGTGATTTTGAATGTCTTTTCTAATGCTACGCTTGGTAATTTTATCGATTTCGCGGTATTCTATGGAGCCTAATTTAAGATCGTTTCGTTTCTCAAGTAGCTGCAAAGTTTCTGAGGATAATTTGTTAAGTTTTGGTTTTTTAGTTGTAACTTGTTTGCTTGCTGTCTGAATTGCATCTAATATATTGTTGTATTGTATTTCTGTATTAGTATCGCTAGTATTTAGTTGCTCGAAACAGTTGCTTAGTTCCAAGTTGAACTTATCGTAGTTGGCTGTAAGTGCTGAGCGATCGAGTTTGTAGAAACGGTTTGTAAATAGGGTCTTTATGTGTAACTTAAAATTGAAACTTATTGTGGCTCGAAGTGGTCTGTGGTCTGAACTTAATTTAAACTTGTTTATAATTCCTACGTTTTTAATGATGTTGTTATTTTTTGATAATATGTAGTCTATTTTATTCATTGTTTGCCCATCCGGTGATGTCAGTGATATCCAGGTCCAGCGACGATTTGGTTTTTTATGGAAGACTCTGTTACAAACCTTCAAGTTTTGGCCAAACGCGAACTGGATTAAACGCGATCCTCTTATATTCCGGTTTCCTAACCCGTGGGGACCTAATATTTCATTGTTATCCAGTTCTTGTCTGGGGCCTATCTTTGCATTAAAGTCACCGAGGACTATGTAGAAAGACCCTCGGTGTTCGTCGCAAGCCTTTTCCAGGAGGTCGTAAAAGTCCTCCACATCATTGTCGGAGTGTGCAGATGTTGGAGCATAAACCTGTATCACCGTCAAGGTTTGTTTTGCTGATAGTTGGAACTTGAGAACTGCAATCCTCTCAGAGTAGCTACGATATAATTTGTTCTTCCTCTTTTTAGCCACCAGGAAGCCCACACCGTACTGCCAACTGGTGAATCCAAAGTGGTAAAATATGCACGCTGCGCTCCAAAACACCTATAGCTGATGTTGGAGCAAAAACCGCTAAACTCAAATGGGACTGGGTTGGTCACGTTAGCCGCATGCACCCAGACAGGTGGGCTCATATAGTCACAAAGTGGGTGCCGCCAGATGGGCGGCGACGTCAAGGCAGACCGAGACGGAGATGGAGGAACGATCTAGACGCATTCCTGGTCGACTGGTCGGAAGCAACGTCTAACAGGGAGTTGTGGAGATCAAATAGAGAGGCCTTTGCCCAGCAGTGGGACACACTAACAGGTTAATAAAAAAAATAAAAAAAAAATTCCATCCAGGTGCCTGTCTGTCCTTGTGTCTCTAGTGTCTACTCTATACTGCCTGTATTTTTGACCCACATTGATGACAGTATATGATAATATGGTGCGATGGAACTGGTTTGATGATGAAGCCAGACCCTGGTAGAATTGAGAAAACCTTGAGGGCTCTTTATAATTGTCACGGTGAGTAGTTGATGAGTGTTTAAACAAAAGTACAATCAGTAATAAATCTTGTCTGGATAGTTAAATTTTTGACAGAAATTTATTCGTTGACAGTTATTATGTTTTTTATGGCTCTGATAAATCTAACAGTGTAGTTTTTACAACGAGTCCTCCAAAACTGGGCTGGGCGCTTCATTAATCATGCGTCCTCCGTAACAATACTGTTGACATTTTGCAGGACACGGCTTTCGTGGGCATTGTAAACCGACTTTAAAAAGGGAACTTTTTTCACTGGATAAGGCCGTTGAATTGGACGAATGCAATACAGGGCAGAAGTTATTTCTCACTGGGCAAACGGTACGGCACATTCAAGTATACGAGGGGCTTTCAATAAAAAGTGAGAATGAGATGCAAACTCTTTCAATATTAGGAAATTAAATACTGGCCGGTAAAGTTAATCTATCTAGCTGATTGCTATGAAAAAAAAAACCAACTACTTTTTGTTTAAAAAAAATACGGCCATTTCTTTGCAATGCAAGAGTACGTTAGCGAAAATGGAGAAAATTGAACTTCGCGCCGTTATCAAATACTTGTGTTTGAAAAAAAATCTACGGACCAAGTCAATTTAGATTTGCGGGACACTTTAGGGTCTAATGCTCCTCCGTATTCGACAGTCGCACGTTGGTGCGACGAATTTAGACGTGGAAGAACTTCGACCATGGACGACCCCCGCTCCGGACACCCTACTACAAACAGTAACTGAAGAAATTGTGGAAAAAGTCGAAAACTTAGTTTTGGCGGATAGTCGTGTCACGGTTCGTTTTATTGCTGAAAATTTAAAGATTTCAACGGGGAGCGTGCATAATATTTTACATGAACGCTTGGGTATGAAAAAGGTATCTGCGCTGCGCGTTGGGTACCAATAATGCTTACTGACACGCAAAAACAAACTAGAGTCGAGATTTGTCAAAAAGCTTTGGACCTGATAAAGCAAGACCGGGAACTTTTTTTGGTGCGATTTATAACAATGGGCGAGACATGGCTCCACCATTACGACCCTGAAACGAAACTGCAGTCTATGACATGGAAAAGGCCATCATCTCCAACTCCGACGAAATTCAAGGTGGGCCCATCTGCCGGTAAGGTCATGGGCTCTGTTTTTTGGGATGATAAAGGGGTAGTAATGATTGAGTATCTCGAACATGAAGCCACTATTACGGGCACTTTATATGCTAAACAAAGAGCAACATTGCGCAATGAGATCCGCGAAAAACGGCGAGGTAAACTCTCGAAAGTTGTGCTGTTCCACCAGGACAATGCCCCGGCACACAAGTCCACCGTTGCAATGGCTGCAATTCGTAATGCTGGGTTCGATATACTTAAGCATCCTCCGTATTCACCGGATCTCGCCCCCAGTGATTTCTACCTATTTGCGAGATTGAAAGAATACCTGAGAGGCCAGAAATTTGAAGACGACGATGCGGTAGTCGCTGCAGTACAAGATTTTTTAAGTACTCAAGAGACCTTTTTTAAAAATGGAATTTTAAGTTTAGAAAAAAGATATACTAAGTGTATTATGCTGAAAGGTGACTAAGTCCAAAAATAAAATGACATTTAATAAAAGTTGTTTATAACATACTCATTCTCACTTTTTATTGAACGCCCCTCGTACGTTTGAATAAAGAACACACCCGGTGTAACAGTAGTGCAAACGGTTGCTTATTTCGTCATAGTAAATCGGCTATAACCGGTTATTTGAGCGTTTTTCAAAAAAAGTGTACACGTGACGAACCGGAAAACGGTTTTTTTTATAACACCGATTTTAAATTTTCTTGGCTTATTTAATTCCCCGTATTATTTGAGTAAATGGCATTAAAATATTAAAAAATATAGAAAATATCGACATTTTAAACTCAGATTGTGGTGAAACTAGTTCCGGATAGTCACTAATATAAAATTCAGTATAAATTGATTGAAGTATTTTTTGGACCAGTTTTAGTTTACACGTTTAAAATACAGACAATAAACTATTTAAAACGGTTTTAATTTATAGAATTAATGGAACGAGCAAGCTTTGAGGATAAAATAAAGGTCCAGTTCGTCACAATCGCCACCAAATGACTGCTAAAACATGTATTTTTTTGCATTAAAATGCGACAAATCAACGAATAATATTTTTTATTACATTAAGGAATATTCATTTAGTAATGTTAACGCTTAAATATGTGAATTGTTGAACTGCAGCAGCCAGAAATAATTATGTTCAACATCCCAAATCTTGGGACAGTAACTAAACGGAATCTCATGTGACTAACTGGAAAATGTAAGGAATAGTGTACATAGATTGAATATATTGAAATAAAATCACAAAAATATTATGTTATGAATCGTATTTATTGCAACGGAATCAAAATGGTATAATATATATTATTACTAGTTTATATATGTAATAATAAAACATGTATTAAACTAGTAATAATAAATATTTACCATGTATATTATTATGTATTACATAAAAATCTTTCATGAGTAAATGACAATCTTGATATTGAAAGTTTTATTAGTGTTATGTATCTATTTTTATAGATTATTAATAATGTTTTATTAAAAATGTTTAAAATAAAACATACAATGTTACGATTACCTTTAGCAAGTAATAGCAACATGAACATTTCAAAATATAGAATAACAGTCTTAATTCTCATTAATAAAAAATTGGGCAAGTGCGAGTCCGACTCGCGCATGAAGGGTTCCGTACCATAATCTATAACAAGTTTGTTGTATGGGAGCCCCCCTTAAATATTTATTTTATTTTATTTTTAGTATTTGTTGTTCTAGCGGCAATAGAAATACATCACCTGTAAAAATTTCAGCTGCCTAGCTATCACCGTTCTTGAGATACAGCCTGGTGACAGACGGACGGACGGACAGCGAAGTCTCAGTAATAGGGTCCCGTTTTTACCCTTTGGGTACGGAACCCTAAAAACGGTTGTAATTAAAATACTTACATCGAACGAACTTTATTTTAGGACATCGCTTAGAACGCTGTCTGCCTTTTGTTTTCTTGACAGTTATAAACGAATATAAACCTTATTGCAATATGTTAAGGTTTATGGGTGTATACTTAAGGTTATATCGACATAAACCAATCACAATTTTTTTTCTTCATTTCTGACAACACTTTCAGCTGTCAAGTTAGTTCGCCTAATTAAAAACTCGACTGTAAGCGTGGCCCGACATGCTCTTAGCCGGTTTTTATTAATGTTTTAATTGTTATGTTGCTTTTTAGTCATTTCTTCCGGAAATAACAAATACTTTTCTGAAAACCGCATCAAAATCGGTTCTGACAAATGCGAGATAATGGCGGATAAACATGCATGTATAACAAATATATGGGTCAAACTAAGTAACTCCTTTTTTAGAAGTCGGTTAAAACATCGGTCACATTTCGATTGTGTACTAAGCTTTATAGTTCCAATTCGTCACAAAATCGTTCCGGTAGTATATCACGTCACGAATCGGACGTGACGAATTCTACCTCGACAATTTAAAATCAAAATTTCAACGTGTTCTGAACCAATTCAATGTGTTTTTGGTTTAGTTTCGGATACTACGACAGTTTCTTCTATGTCTAATTGTGTTTAAAAAGTTAATTATAATCTACTTACCGAAAAAACTGTTACTAACTCGAAATCCTATTTTTAGCGCACTGACACAGCGTCCACCTTTCGTCACCGTTTTCACGGAACTGACGGTATATTTGCAATGAAATCCGATGCCTATAGCATTAAAATGTTGCCAGGATTGAAAAATTAACGCTTTTTGGGGAATATCGATTGCACAAGTATGTTAAAATCGCTTGTGACTATAACCGGAAGTTCCGGTCTGTCGATTTCTTTGGACAGTGGAAAAAGTAGTTTTTCGGCATTATAAACCGTATTTGTTTATAAATAAAGCACACGACTAAAATCTAGACTCATTACTTTATCTGTGTGACCACATTCAATATTCATACAAATTTATTTCGAGTTTCTGCAAGCCTCTGAACATGACCGAGTCGACGTGGGACATACCCATTTTAGCACTTTTCATATCTTTATTTCGCAATAAATCTAGTAATAAATATAATATAATCATTTTATAAATATAAAATGAATGCCCCACATCTACAGAATCAAATGATACCACTCATATACCCAAATACTAAAGGTAAAGTAAAAAAAAACACGTTGAACGTGTGGGACATTCAAATTTTGCCATGTACACTTTTTTTGAAAAACGCTCATTTCTATAAGAATATATTCTTTCTATAAGAATATAACCGGTATTGCTTATCCTATCAACACGCTGCATCGCTCAACCGCGCATTATTTTTTGCTTAGGTTTTATTATTAAAAAACGATAATAAAATACCTGGAATAGTATTACATCCCGGTAAAAAGTGTACGTTGGGAAATCAAATCGGGAATCGCTCTCAACAAGTTGCTTAATATTAAACCATTGATACAAAGATCAAAGTTCAAACAAAAATTTAAATTCGTAACCTGGTGGAAGAGACCGGGAATCGAACCCGGTACACCTCTGGATTACTGGTCCAGCGTGTTAACCTTTCCACCACCCAAACGCCTAAATAACCTTTCGAATTCTTCCCTATACTTTGTTTGACGATCTTTGCATTGTTTATGTTGAAAGGCTTCACATCTGTCTATGAGAGATGCCGTCTTTTATACAAAATACACAGATATGATGATTTTTTCCCGCTACTGTATGTATCGCAGAAATTAATCATTGTATTTTCCACGGAAAAAACGGCTATACGTATATTCAAAAATCTGTATTCTCGTACTCTACAGATAGGTAAGTACGGAACTTCCAAATTTCAATCTTTGAACTAAAGCTCAGGCATAACAACTTAAATCGCTCTATAGATTTTCAAAGTGGTGAGTATTTCGCTCTCAATTTCAGACGTTCCAAAAGTTATTGCCAACTTAACAGTCGCTGCTAATAGCCAAGTTGACGTATCGCAAACAATATGTGAATGACTTGCCAAGAACTTGGCGTTAATAGTCGTCAGTACGCAATTAAGGCGTGAGATTTTGCGAGTAACATACTAAGTACGCAATTAATGGAGCTTTGGTTCGTGTCCAATTAGTCAGAAAGCTGTTATAATTTCCACCAAATATTAGTAGATATAGTATAATTCATACTTACTATTTACCAAAACTTGATCAGCTTCGGCAGTTTTTAGCTCTTCAAGCCAACTCTCTGGAGCTCTGTAAAGTTTCTTTAGATGCCCTCCTTCTGCTGAGAGTAGTTTATCCGGATGATGGCAATAAAACACTACACTCAATGGCCCTCTCACCATTTTCAAAACGGAATGCATAAAGATATCAAATCACAGAAAATTTACGTATAATTTGTCTTGTACCTTAAATATTTAAAGATAATATTAACAAAATATTAATTTAGACTAGAACGTCGAACGTGCCCCCCACTTCGTCTGTGAGGTTAAAATATCAACCCTCTTTTCGCTTCTCCGTAGTCGGATATGTCCGTGGATAAGATTGTGCCAAATATAGTAGTCGCAACTGGTTTAACCATTTAAGTATGATGTGATGAGGTAGCAAAAACACGTACATACGGAAGTATACAAAACAAATCAAAATAAACATTCACTTCAGTAACCTCCAAAGAACGTATTTTACTTATATTTCGTAAAAAAAAGTTAAATACCTATCTTCATTATGCAACCAATGATAATTAGGTAAAAATAAAAAAAATAAGATCTTAAAACTGCATATACCAATACTATACGACTATGATACAAGAGAAGATGTATTCTTATTTAATGTTTAACCTTCGTTTGTCTTTACTGATCATTGTAAAGATGCATATATTACGCTACGCATATCTTTTTAATGATTGCATATGGTATCAATTTACACATAACATAAAAGGTTTATTATAAAACCCTGACATAAGCGGATGGAGTCCTTGTACAGTTAGAATTTATAACGCTTTTCACATCATACTTATGTAATTTAACAGTCACAATAAAAGTTGATAGTATCATTAGGTATAAGTTTTTCGTTTTAAGGATTTTATCAATCCTAAACGATCGTAAAATATAAAAGGATATCGATGCAAAGCTGGGTCCTTGTTTGTATAAGTGAATATGAATAAATAAATATCGGAAAAACCCACACAAGTCGATCTGATCGCACAAAAAGCTCAAATAGGCTTATGTTATGAGCCTAGACCACAGAATAGATAATAGCACAAGTACAGAAGGCACACTACTTTGATCTTTACAAAAGCCGTTTTTTTTGCCAAAAAAATATGATTTATGGCCCTTCTAAAGTCGTCGTCTCGAGCGCAAGCCAAACGGAACGTTGAAGCTGTGTAGTAACGGTGAAAATGAATTGGCTCACTTGCCGCGTCCACGCTAGCGAGGGTTATCAATGATTAAATAAAATAATAATAATGTATTGTCCATTTATTTCTTGCATTCAATATAGAGAGCAAATTATATTTTTGATACATTATATATATTATTTCATTATTTATTATTTAACTATAAAATAATAAATTTCAAAATTTACACAAATTTAATCCACCACCTACATTTTATTGGCGTTGCTGCGAACCACTGCAATACAAAATCTTGTTGTTTTATTTTTAAACACTATAATAATACGTATAAGGAAGAATAATGCAACCTAACAAATAGAAAAATAGCGATAGTAAGGCGTGGTGGAGGTGGTGTGATGCAGTAATAAAAAAACCGGCCAAGAGCATGTCAGGCCACGCTCAGTGTAGGGTTCCGTAGTTGCTCATCCTTCACAATAGACGGGCTTAAAACAGCGGTTTCAAGTCCGAGGTTTAAGTTACGACTAAGATTTCAAGCTCTATAAAAAGGTAGTAAACGCCAATGTAACTGTAATTACTTATTACCTTCTGGAAGTCAACTTACGTCCTTTTAAAGAAAATTATGAAATTTTGCGATAACTCAAAATCGGCTCAACCGATTCTGTTCAATATAGTTTTCATTGAAAGTACTTATAAGTCATCATTTTCATGAACTTTCCCATATTTTTTTGACCCCTGGTTGAAAAGTTAGAGGGGGGGGGGACGCTATTTTTTTTTATTTTCAGAGCGAATATTTACAAAACTGCTGATTTTATCAAAAAATAATGTTTGGAGACCCTTATTATTTTTAAAAGACCTATTCAACGACACCCCACACACTAGTGTTGGAACGGAAAAAAAAATTCACCCCCACTTTAGGTGTTCGAGGTACCCGAAAAAAAATTTTTTTTTAGATATTATTTTACCGTTTTGTCGGCCTGATACATACACATACTCATACCAAATTTCAGCTTTCTAGTACTAATGATCACGGAGCTAAGCCGCGGACGGACAGACGGACAGACGGACATGGCGAAACTATAAGGGTTCCTTCCTAGTTGACTACGGAACCCTAAAAAAATACTGATTTTGTTTACAAAGGACGATAATAAATTGATAACGCACAATAATATAAGTACACATGACACAGTTACAAATGGTTAACTTCTAAAAACTGTTTTGCCATCTTTAAATTGGTGACTGTTAAATTTAATATTGGTATATATCCGAATTCGAGCAAATTCCTGCATCCTGCTACGATGCAATATTTTTTAGCTATCTTAATTTTTATTCATTTAAACACTAGTATAAAAAGATAAATGCGGTACGTTCACTTGCGACGTAATTCGGCAGAGCGTGTGTGCGCGCGCGGCGCGCGCGTGCGTTCCAAGACAGAGCGTGGCAGCCACTGAATAGACCCCATATATGAGGCGACCGGCATGTACTTGTAGCGGGGAACGTTAATCGCGGAGTGCGCCCCGCCTGCCTAGACGGAGATATACATATTTAATATTTTAATATAAGATACATATTTAACTACATAGAAAACATCCATAACCCAGGAACAAATTATCAAGTTTATCACACTAATATTTGCCCTTGCCGGGATTCGAATCCAGGACCGTCGGCTTAGTAGGCAGCCTACACCGCCAACCGCGTCGTCAAACAATGACTACCCCGGTAAAGTATAGGTCGTCAGTTCGATCCTCACTTGGACTGCAGTGGATTGCATTGTTGTCATCACAATTAACCTTTCTAACTAGAGCTGCCATCCTTCCGGGTTTCCCCGGATTTGTCCTAGTTTGGAGGCCGTCCTGGGGCCGTCCGTGGAGGGTTTTCAAAGTGTCCCGGACACTTTTTATGTAAATGAAAAATAAAGCGATTGTTTTTTTTAATTATTTTCCGACATGTCCGGGGACATAATGCGATGTACTCCAAATACTCGGGGATTTTAAGTCTTCATCCGGATTAGACGAATTTAGAGATAGCAGCCCTATTTCTAACAAATGAGAAATGTGGCATTTTCACAAACATATATAATCAACATATGATGTTCAATATTAGAATAAACAATGTCTTGTAACGGTTGTCTTACTCGGCCCCTTTCCGAACCCCACGTCACGTGGTAGGTATTTGAAAGGTTATGTCCTTCGGAGGTAGAACCGTTGTGTTTACAGAAAAGATAAAAGCTTTCGAGTATCATTTTTACGACTTTCCGCACCGCTGTTTCCATGGTTCCGAAGATATAATAGATTACGCTTTAGTAGTATTGCAGACGCCTACGCACTCACCTCACGATAATTCTGAATCTACCAAATACTCAAATTGAATCTCAGGCGTATTCGTTTTTCTTTTTTATCAGGGCTCTTTGTTGCAATAAATAAATCGGTGGTTCTAGTAAAAAGGGATAATAGTTACAGTATAATGAGAACAGAAAAAAGGTCATATTAGATAACTCTAGGTAACATTTGAGCTCCTTGGCTCCAAGGTTATATGTGACTCGTACACGTTTTCACTACACCCACATAATCGTTACTCTATTGGACAGAACAGAATAACGTAGTTCCACAACATCAGAGTAGGAACTGGATCAAAATGTCATAAGACTTGACTTAAGACTTGAACTCTATTGGACAGAACAGAATAACGTAGGTCCACAACATCAGAGTAGGGACAGGATCAAACGGTCATAACTATATTGTAAGACTTGGGCTCCTTGGCTCTTAGGTTATATGTGACTCGTACACCTTTCCACTAGACCCACATAATGTTACTCTATTGGACAGAACAGTACAACGTGGGCCCAAGATATCAGAGTAAGAACAGAATCAAACGGTCATTACTCTATTGTAAGACTTGAGTTCTTTGACTCCTAAGTTATAATTATGTGAAACGTACCTCTACCCTACCCTACCCACTAGACCCATATAAGTATAACACAGGTCCAAGATATCAAAGTAGGCCTTAATATAACATTAGCACTAGTAAACATACTCTGAATATTCACGAATACAAAATTTCGACTTAGATAGCTATGAGTGTATCTATTTACATAATGTCTATTGTGCAGCTGGGTATAGTGGGTATTCATTGGTAATAATAATCCTCATAAAAAAGACACAAGACAGCAAGAATTCACGACCTGAGTAACATTGACCGGTAGCACTATCATCATGAGTATAAAATGACCGCACTCACTAGCGACTGCGTAACCGATTTAAGAGTGAGTTGTAGACATCGCGGATGCTGATATAGTTATTTTTATTAATTTTTTTCGCTGAAATTAAATCGAAAAAATACAAAATAATTACATAGTTACTTATGGAATCAAAAAAAACATGAGAATCAGTTGAGAAGTATGATCTCCAGGCGAGAACAGCCGGAAATCGTCTGAACATCCGGAAAAGATGGTAAAGACCTTCAAGAAAAGAGCGTACTCCCTCCTGAAAGGCCGGCAACGCACTCGTGATTCCTCTGATGTCGCAAATGTCTATGGGCGACGGCAATCGCTTTCCATCAGGCGATCCGTTTGCTCGTTTGCCCCAACATACGATAGAAACAAGCCGAAACGGCACCCGCTTCACTCGCTCGGTCAAAAAAGTTAAACAATTCCAATCCCAGACTATTTATAGGATAGAAAATGCGCGTAAACACGTATCCTGCAAATATTAAAGCATGACTGTAAAAACGCCTTTTGAGTCTGTACTAAAATTTGCATTTGTAGCATTTCAACGCCCACTTATTACTTCCACGCATTAGGGAAAAAGGAAACTAATTACTCGTTTCAATTGTGGAGAAGTCGGTACTTACCTACAGTTTAAAAGCATAAACAAAAGTTAAATTCTACCAAAAAAATTGAAATTACCTATAGAAGTTTTGCATTAGATCTGTTGAAGAAATTCGATCAACTCGTGTATATTTAATTTCGATCAAATTTCCGAAACAACGAATTAGCTAGTTATATTTTCTTCTACATATCAAAGGAAAGTTTTTATACATTTTATCGAATCTATTTTAATTTATTTTAATGATTTAATTGATGTAGTCTAAGATAGAAAATGATAAAGTATGCATATACTCATGCCAAACGTGCGATAGATGCGACAATCATAGGCTGTTACTGTGTCAATTATACAGAGTTAGGTTCACGTCTTTAGCTTTCCTGTGGACTTGTGCAATGTTAAGGATTTTAAGTCCTAAGTTTCTAATTAAACGCGAATGACGTATAGAAAATCTTAACTGATATTCTCTCACAAGCTATTAGTCAACTTATGATCACAGGAGAGACGAATTTTGTATTTTCAACTCTGTAAGACTTTAATTTTCACCCAATAACAAAAAATCACGATGAAATATCATGTTTAAAAGCGACACGACACAAAGGCATTGACAATTTTAAATCGCATCATTTTATTCATAAAGCCGAAGGCGATAAGGGAATGAAATGAAGCTGCATCGCATCTCCATATTAAACACGGCTGTCAGTATCAGAGACAGGATCTCATTCGAGATTGGCGCCGCGATGTTGCGCTATGAGAACATTGAGAACTTAAGCGATCTAGAGCGATGCAATATTGACATTTCCTACTTTTATTCGAATTGCATAAATGCTTTTTGAAGGTGACTCAAAACTGTTAAAGATCGTCGAAGGTGATACTCATCTTAGTAATGCTATACCAATAATTTTGAAATTTCTATGTTTTATGCCATGCCATGAATTTAAAGGAATATTAAGTTTATTGTAATTTTAGGGATCCTTAGCGAGAACTTCTACCAGCAGTAGACGTAAGTATTTTGGTTGATAATTATGAAATAGTTCTAAGCTAGACAAGACGTATTAATTAGGTGACTTAGCTCAAATTTTACAATGCTCTTCCATTTATTAACGGCTTATGTGAGTGTTGACCACATAACATGCGTAATAATCAACCATTAATATCTAACACAGCATAGTGACATCTGGTTGGCACCATAGTCGACGTCTTTATTATGCGTCTCTGCGCAAAATGAGACCACGGTGATTTCGCCTAAAATCACAAAACCAAAGCCGAATTATTTCCCCAAACTCAATAATGAAACTTGTTTGTTTATCTCTGGTTACAGCGGCTGCACGCGAATTCGGCGACGTTACAATCCAACCCCATACCTAAAACGTCATAAGCGACCGAATACCCCACACACATACGACTTTTTGTCCACAGGGCGTAATTCTGCATAATGCTAAAGAATAGCGGTTAGTCCGGTCACTGAACCAACCGATTATGAGGAAAAAAACGTTCCATTTAAATCGAAGGAACTACTCGTCCTTCCCGCCCAAAAATACCGTAAGTTTATTTTTGAGCGTACCGCTATGTCACTCTTAACCCTAAGACCCGTGAGATATTTAAATGCGAAACCTTTTTTTGCACAAGGGTATTGCGTTCTCTGGAATCCAATGACATCAACGTTTGTAGGTACCATATCAACGGTAAAAAGGTACACCGCCCGTTGATCGCAACTTACGGGCTGAACGCTTTCAAAATAATGAATCAGGAAAGCCAATTTATTGAGGAAAATAACCTTCATACCGTGGTACGATCTTAACAAAAAAGAACCAACTTCAAAATAAACTGAAAAGCCAAAAATAACCCGTCCATGTATACAGATTGCATTTGAATAACCTTTTAAAGTCGGTGCCAAACCACTCAATTATTACTATGAAAACGGATGCCACGTATGAAGCCTTTAATGATTATACTATTTGTTTCGAGCTAAAGTTTCGAGTATTTTTGTTCGATAAAGACTTCTTTATCTCTTTACGATTTACGTGAGGTTTAGTACCGTCTCGGTGTGCCTTGACGTCGTAGCCCATCTTGCGGCACTGTATCTTATTGTAAACTAGCGACCCGCCCCGGCTTCGCACGGGTGCAATGCTAATAAATTACGCATAAATACATATAAACCTTCCTTTTGAATCACTCCATCTATAAAAAAAAACGCATCAAAATCCGTTGCGTAGTTTTAAAGATCTAAGCATACATAGAGACAGACAGACAGACAGCAGGAAGCGACTTTGTTTTATACTATGTAGTGATCTAAATAAAACATGCATATTAATTAAAATTAAATAAAATTTGGTATGGAGCTCCCGAGAAAGGATATACCTAAATACTATTTATCCCGGAAATCATCCCTTAAAGGGTGGATAAGCCTATCCCCCGGTAGAGGTTTATATGGGAAATCGATAACCGCTGAACCGATTACGTTGAAAATTTGTATAAAGATAGTTTATTCTGAATAAATAATGGTAAAAAAACGCGTATTTTTATGAAAAGCCATAATGACGACGAATTCTTAAATTAAATAAAGACGTTTTATTTGTTAAAAGTGAAATCCCAGGTTAATATTTTGTTCTAATCCTTTTATCTGCCGTCAGTTTGGTTCCGAAGTTACTTCAACACGATTTTATTAGCTTTACCAGTAACTAAGTATCTAACAATGTCATAAAATCTTGAAAGTTAATATTAGCCTACTTGTAATTGTTGTATCAAATTTAAATTTTGCATGCATATGTAATTCACATGACAAGACCTTCAATAAAGGCATGTGTTTCAAGATGGGTCCCCTGTATAAGTAGTGCAGAAAAGCAGTGATTTTGACAATGATAAGGAAGAATATTAATTTTCAGAAAGATTTTTTTCTGTATACTTATCTAATTGATTTAGCACTTCATCTTTGCGCGTACCAAATCTGATATGTGCGTTTAATTGTTTTAATAAAAAATAATGTCTTAGTAATTGCACATAAAATTTTATTTATATTAAGGCTCCTAATCCGTTCAAAAATGCTGATTGTTTCAGACATTTTTCTCTATGATCAAACCCGTTTCTTAACATATTATCAATGTTACTACTTAGAACAGGGCCATTGCGACTACATTGCTATAGTTTGACTTTTTCATTGATAATTTTTGTTTCAGAAACTACTCGAAATTGACAAAATTCACGCAAAACTTTTTTTTATTTACTTTTTTTGACTGCATGCAATCAAAGCATGAAATAGCTACGTCACTACCTAGAACTCAGGGAAAAGTATTATTCACTTCAAAAAGTTGGTTGAAATTATGAATATATTTGTAATAATATAGAAAAAAAAGGAATAAGGCATCTTAATTAAGATCTTACACATATCAGTTTTGGTAAACGCAACGACGAATTTTCAAGAAACAATCGTGTTGGTAAAATCGGTGTAGAATATTTCATACAATTTTCACATTTTCTTAACAATTGGGAATGGATGATTATTGTTGAAAAATCTCGATGATTTATTTATAGGTAGGTAGGAATAGCCCCCCTCATTACTAGAAACATTGTTTAAAAAAAATCGGGTTATATTGATTTAAACTTACACGATTTTCAATTAAATAAACACTTTTTGAACGCGATTAGTCCCGTTTTGTTATAATAATGTTTCCGGGTTGTTACGAAAATCTAACATGGAAACGATTCTGCTAGGCGCACGTCTGATAAAGGCCTTCCAAGATGGAGGCATCATCTATCACGCAGCGACGTGTCTACACGTCAATATAGGGTTTCCTTTTATGCACCCGCGCTATTTCACGGGAATAAGTATAAAATTCTAACAATGTGCTTCCTTTGAGGAACTCTATACGTGTACGAAACAGAAGCAATAAACTACTTCTTGACCTTTAAATATAACAATGTTTCCATGGTATTCAAAACGCCGTTTTGCCCATTGAGATTGGGATGATTTATGTATTCTATTTTACAATTTCGAAGAATAGGTAGAGATCACAGTAAGCAGGCTATTCCGTTTCAAAAATACGAACGATTTTAAAGTTGATCGAATTTTTACTCTTGCTGTGTCGTGTGCACAACAATCAGCTGTAATGACTTAATGACATTATGAAATATTTAATAGTAGTTTATGTGACTGTACATAATGAAGGGCGTTAAACACGAGTGTGGGTTTATGAAACGAGCCGAAGGCAAGTTTCATAATAACATCACATGAGTGTTTTAATGCCTAATTATGTACAGTTACATACACTACTTTATCTAGCCACATATCATAAGCCTCCATGATGCATTCAGGAGTCGCACATTATGACAAATATTACCCGGTAATGGCGGTAATGAAGGTTTCTGGCAGCTGTCATATTTTTTTTTTATTCAGAGACAAACTAGAGTCGGCCCCAACTATCATATCGTTCGATATCTTGCTTACGTGCGACATTAGTCTATTCTAATTCTAATTTTAAAATATGGCTTCCATCATAGTTAATGATGATTTCGCCAATTTCAAGTTTGCTCGTAGAGCATGCCGTTGTTCGGTGAGGTTTTGCTTTTTGTAAGGTGATAGCGATTTACAAAAAACCACGCGGACTATCGGGCCTTGACCCAGGAAGGGCTATGAACGCTTCAAGTTGAATTCTTCATTAGCTATTCACTCCTACGTTAGATCACTGCACAATAAGCTATCAATACTACACATTGAACAACGAAAATGAATAAATAATGAACAACGAAACTTAAACGCATGCGGCCATCTTAAGTCACGAACCGGAAGCCCGCGACATTAGTCAAATTTGATTGAAAATTGACAACTCATTTCGAACTAAACGTCAATCTCGACTGATATAAGAATAGAGGTCAAATCAAATTTCTTTGTTTTTTAGAGATGTTTGAAATTTGAATAAATAATATTATCGAAACCGATGTTATTATTTAGCAATAATAACATTTTTACAGATAGGAAATTGGTTATATTCTAACAAAACAGTCTATTTTTATGGTGGTCATAATGTGCGGTTCTTGAACGCATCATGGAGGGTTTATGATATTTGGATAGATAAAAACTGTAACAAAATTAGATTCATAGATAGAATTAAATTCGTATCTTCAGATTTTTTAAGTACCGATACCGATGAATAAATAAAAGCAGTTAGATGGAAATATCAATATATATATATATATATTTAGGGTTCCGTAGTCAACTAGGAACCCTTATAGTTTCGCCATGTCCGTCTGTCTGTCTGTCTGTCCGTCCGCGGCTTAGTTCCGTGACCATTAGTACTAGAAAGCTGAAATTTGGTATGAGTATGTGTATGTATCACGCCGACAAAACGGCAAAATAAAAACTAAAAAGTATTTTTTGGGGTACCTCTCGTACACCTAGAGTGGGGGTATTTTTTTTATTCGTTCCAATACTAGTGTGTGGCTGTGGGGTGTCGTTGAATAGGTCTTTTAAAAATAATAGGGGTCATAAAATATTATTTTTTGATAAAGTCAGCAGTTTCGTAAATATTCGCTCCGAAAATAAAATAAATAGTGTGTGTCCCCCCCCCCCTCTAACTTTTCAACCACAGGTCAAAATTTATGGAAAAAATCATGAAAATGAGGCCTTATAAGTACTTTCAATGAAAACTATATTGAATAAAATCGGTCGAGCCGTTTTTAAGTTATAGCAATATTTCATAATTTTCTTTAAAATGACGTAAGTGCCACGCAGTGTCCTAATACTTTGAACGTTACACATAAGTCAAAGTCAAAGTCAAAATATTCTTTATTCAAGTAGGCCTAGCTACAAGCACTTTCGAATCGTCATTTACAGAGAGCAGAGCAATTTATTGATAGACTTATAACTAAAAATAAGATAAAAAACATATAAAACAACATTATAAAAATAAAAGAAAAATCCTAAAATGGATCGTCAACACAAAATAGTACATTGTTGAAGAGGCTGAAAAGTAAGCAATAGATGAACGAGTAATTTCGAAGGCCGACCCGCAGGGGAGGCCTTCGATAAAACGAGTTCATCTATTGCACTTTTGGCCGAGACTAAACTTTGTGCTTTTCACGACTACTGCGAGTAAATAAAAAACATTTCTTATAATAATACATTTTAATTAAAGTTTATATTTATACTAGCGTGGGGGCAATTATTAAAAGACAATGAAATGTTCTTTCCTGGTACATTAATATTTGTGTTTTGCGTCAGTTCAGCCGGTATGGAGTAGCTTGGCGTATTATTCACAGACGGTATTGAAGGACTTGGAGACGGTGATTTGAAATCCTCACGAGACGTAGAGGGACGGGGCGTGTTGGTCTCTGTTGACGTGATGTTGATGGATTCTGTTATTAAATGATTTATCTTCACCTTATTCTGAACAGAATCCTCAATATATCCTTCCGCAACCTTATCAGACATCCAACCACCATGTCTTTTTAAGGTAGTTAGATTTGCTCCGGAGTCTGCTAGGAGAGTCGCTGAGGTCCTGCGGAAGCAGTGACCAGTGTAGCATTCAGCGTTCGGTAAATTTAGATATGCGGCAATGGTTTTTGGTACGGCAGCTATTTTATGCCTGCCTATGGGTTGTTTGGTACATTTGCCATTCAGGTAATTCAAGAAAAATCGATTATTTTCCAAATCCTTAGGGCGGAGATTTAGATATTTTTTCACAATATCGAGTAGTTCGTCTCTTATAACAAATGATCGATCTTTTTTCGTCTTTGTGTTCGGCAGGTTTATAAGAATCATATTGTTATGATTTTCGATATCGCCCATTTTTATATTAACTAATTCAGCTGCCCGGCACCCACCATTTACTCCAAAAATCAATACGACCTGTAACCAAATAATGAGATTTTTAAGCATTTTTATTACAAAATGAAGCTTAGATGTTTAATGTTGACCCTGGCAATTAAAAGTCTTGAAAGTATCACGCAGTTAGTTTACTTATATTATTATGTTACTTCAAATAATCAGATCTCGCAAAAATCATAGCCCAAAATAATAAAAATATCCTGAATTAGTAGAATAGTTCTAACAATGGGTACCGAGTCGACCGTGTCACTACTATTGCAGTCAATAGCCGTCTCTCAACAATTTATTAATAATCTTAAGAAATTATGACTATATATTTATTCTAAGGACGTAAAATTTAATATAAGTCTCGAAATACAAATTTTTATTACTAGATATTCCACTTTCGACTTACCTTTGCAGCTAAATAAATATGATCAGGAGCTTCATTAAGGAATGTCTCTACGTTTTCGGCAGTCAATATTTTCGATTTTTTCGATTTGTACCCGTCCGAAAACCTTTTCAGTAGTGTCGTCAATTTTTTGTAATTCTTAATGCTTACGTTGTGCTTAATACTTAATGTTGCTTTAAGCATTGAATAAATTCCCCACAAAGTTGAGGGTTTCAAAGTTTTTGAGAGTTCGTCAAAATATGCGAGTAGAACATTTTCGGAAAAAGATGTGGTATTTTTCTTGCTCCTCCATGTTGTAAAATTTGTGTATACTTTTAAATATTTCTCCCGGGATTTTTCGGGTAACAAGTTGTTCACAATCGCCTTCGCTGCCTCTTCTATTACTGAAGGCGTAGCATCCATGTCACTATCGTCGCTAGAAGAATTCATTTTATTTGTCAATCCGATTAGTTATTTATCAATCATCAACAAACAATATCGCAATACAGTGAGTTGTTCCCGCCGAATTTTGTTTTTGTTTGAATTGTTTGTTTTTTTTTTTATCGTCCGTTCTTAGTGGCCAGTATTACAAAATTAAAAAAAAAGACATTAAAAAATTAAAGTTGCATTAAGGTGTTCGCGCACTAGGCAGCCTGTCTACGGTAGCTAGTCGAACATATGGATATGTATTGGAACACGCGTACTAGGCAGCCTGGCGGCGCGGTTAATGTAGTGCAGTGAGCGAAAGGCTTAAAAAGTTAATGCTGCGGCGTTTTTCCATACTTAAAAAAAATAACACGATTAAGGATATTACGCGTTTAAGAAAAAAATATATCTCATAAATGACGCATTTTCATTGGTCAATTTAATTTCCAATGCAGCAGACGATTAGCTTTGATTGGTGAAAATGTCGTTTACGCAGGCCGAGAAAAACACTCTGAAATATTTTCTATAAAGTCGTATCTTATTATGAAATCTGTGTCTAGATACGAACTGTTACCGTAAGGTGCTACATTGTTGTCGTGTTGCGAGCTAATATAGATATACAGTTTACAAATGTACAAATATAAGCAGTTTTGGGTACTGTATTCAGGTAATCTATGACCACATTTTCGAGCAGTGTCGTGAAAAAATTATATAAATAAAAAAACTAGTGGCTAGAATATTTCTAGAATAAAATTCTAAATGTCAAACATTATAATAAAAATAGTTAAAATTAAAATATCAGTACCCTGAAAGGTACTCGTTACAATAATTACACATAAGATTGCTATATAACATATTAGTTAAGTGCCATACTGCACTAAAACATTCCGCTAAATATGGCGCGTATAATCCATAACTTCCAGAAGGTAATAAGTAATTACTTTGGCGTTTACGACCTTTTTATAGTGCTTGAAATCTTTCTCGTAAAGGACTCGTAAGGGTCTATTGTGAAGGATGGGCAACTACGGAAACCCTACACTGAGCGTGGCCCGACATGCTCTTGGCCGGTTTTTATTTGACTTCTATAAAATAGGACGGAACATGACTGTGTCAAGAAAAAGATAAGATTATATTGATTTATTAAATAAAAAAAACATATATTATGTACAATTAGGAACTACTTAAAATGTCAATGTGAAAATATAGGTTGTTATAAAATATGATGAAAACAATAATTAAATAATGTTAATCATAATATAATAATGCCTAATAGTTATTTAAAAAAATCTTTAAAAATGTTTTTATAATTATCTTACACTGATAAAATTATTAATGACTAGTCTGTCGGCCATATTTCTTCCACGATAACGGTGACCGCGTGAACACGCAAAAAATACTTCCAGAAAAGTCAAATACGGAAACTAATTTATTCACAGCTACAAGCGGTCGACACAAATATCCGTTTAATCGTGGTTCAATAGAACTATTTATTATAATAATGTGAAATAAGAAAGAGGTTGACGCCCTGCGGTTTCGGATACCCACGCATTAAGGATATGAGGTAAAATAAGAGATTAAAAGTAGACGCTTGCATAAATTGTGCAACTTGTCTTTTTTCGTCGATGTTCGAGTCTCTAAAGCCCCCTCTATAAATTCTAACAGGGAATATTCTGCCGCTGATATCGGAATCTATCGCGTATGTCGCTCGAGGACAGAAAAAAAACAAAAACGATGCGCCATCGCCATCGGCCATTTTGAAAAAAGAACTAAAATTTAACCAAGATTTACTACATCCGCCAACTGTGAAAAAAATTTCTGGTCATCCTCAGTGTACTCTGTTGCAAAAACAAGTCAATTATAACCTCGAAAACATATTCTCTTAACTGTTAAATCCAATTAAACCTCAAGTTACTAAGTTAGTGAATTGGATAAGGTTATTGCGGGACGCAAATAGTGAAATGGGAATGGGATTTATATGTTCAATGCTCGGTGCAGTGCGGCCCTCAAACTATCTTAAAGCAGTGCTACTGAAGTTTTGGGAGAACTTTAAGTTGTACCTACTTTAAACCAGTTCTTGGCTTACAAATGGCTGCAGTCGCTATTCCAAAGTTACAACATTCAACTGTAACATTTAAGGAAAAGTTATTAAGTACTATTTTCCGATGTTTGCGAATACTCCTTCTTACACTAGGACTAACAGTGACATGTGTCTCTTTGTCGCGCGACAAATACTACCTGTCACTCTCCTTTTAATACCGTGCGTGGAAGACAGGTGAGTCGCACAACAAGGGAATCGCGGCAAGCTTTGCTAACCCCGTTGGTATATTTTCTCTTCTCGAGACTTCTTTTAATCCGTATATAGCTCAGATTGCCTCAGGTCAATGATTTCCTATTTATATTCCCGTATCATAAACGAGACGACGAATTACTAAGGGATCAGCTACGTTTTTATTCATATCACGTCCCACCATCTTAATAGGAATAAGAATGTAATGTGCGTACTTCCTGGACAAAAAATCTGGCCATAAATCGGATCAAATCCGCACTCGTTCGGCAACCGCTTTCGTAAATCGTCAACAATCGTTTAATGGATTTCAAAGCTTAAGAGCTAAATCGGATATTAATTGGGCCGATATAGAATTTACGTGTTGTTTTAAAGTATTCACGCACACACGCGCGATCCGTGTCGTTGTCGCACACGAGTGAAGCCTAAGGCTTTGCCGAAAACACCTACACACGAGCACACCTATTTGCCAAATACGTTGCGGTATTCGTCGTTAACGTAAGAGGTAATATAAGAGGCGCATCTTCGAGTTTGCACAATTTAGTTTGAAAAGCCGGCCGCTGGCGAGCGGATCTTGAGCGTTGGTCGTAGTGCTAAGCCTGCTTGTGGCTTCGTATTGTGTGGGACTCCACGGGACTCCGAGAGGCCTAGGAGGCCGAACCCAGGCCATGGGGCCGGGAACACTTATTTATTTATTGGTGAGTTTTTAAGTTTTAATAGGCTTGTGATACTGATAAATTAGTTCTGTAAATAATATTTTTAGTTGTTTACACTTTAAATCCTTTTTTTTATTAGCGAAAAAAAATTATTCTGAATGAATGAAATAAAATGAAGTATTTATCGATATACATAAAAATACTAAGTTTAATTATTTTGTTCAATACTGCGTATCTTCATAATAATTATAGGTTAACAAATGAGAAGGGCTAAGGGCTCGCTAAGTAACAAATTGAAGTGGTGAAATCATTTTATGGTTGACTTGAAAAAACTGCACATTTAAGTATGTGCAGTTGATTATTAAAGCAAAGTTATTATATTATTTAAATAATTACTTTACTTTAATAATCAGCCACAATTTACTTTAATTACCAATCAATACGTAGTTTGTACGCTCGTTTTCTTTATAGATATTTGTGGGAAACAAGTAGCTAAGTCCAAGCTTATTTTTCCAATTATATTCATATTCAAACCTTGACACTTCTTTATTTTGACACTTATCGCATCTCACACGCATTCGTGCTGTTCCTTTTTATAGAGAAAAGTAGCCAAGGCAACTGGTTACTTGTTAAGTAAAAAAACATGGCGACCCAACTACGTTTACCCCTGTTGATAGTCATACTTATAATAAATTGAGAAATTTGTGAACTCTTCAAATGTTAGGTAATTTTAACATACGCGAGGCCAAATGTATTAGGAAAATGATTAATGATAAACAAGAAAAATAATCGTCCCCACTACTTTACGTTAAGGTTAAGGGGAGGAATCCTCCAAAAATATTGTATAGATTTTATTATACTCGTGTGTCGGCGTGATTAAAATATATATAAACCAATGCCAAATTGCTGCTTTCTATTACTAAGAATCTCTACGCTTAGTCACGAATGAGCAGATCGACGGACAGACCGACCGACGGGGTTCCTGTTTTGACAAGGGAATTCTAAAAGGCATTGCTTCTAGCAGCATTGCTGAGTGGAGACCATTTCAAGTACACATCTCTAATAATAATATATGTAATAATATACGTTCTCTTGATGATTATATTGTATCGGAATTGTGATGAAGTTTCTCTATTCTACTATATTCTAAATAGTAGTAGTAAATATAATGGACATAATTTAGTAAAAAGTTCAAAAGTTTCCCAGCACTTCGACGCCAGATGAGTAATTCTTTGAACTTGTTTAGAATTTTTATAGAATTATTCAGTAGGACTAAATTATATAAATCACAAATTGCCTACAAGCAAAACATGCTCTGTATTAAGTAAAAAACTTTTCAATTTTTTTTTCTAATAATATAGGTAGAAGGGCCACTGGAATTTTGAAATAGCTCCATTGTCTATTATTTAACGGTTAACACAACGATATACCTACTCGTAACACACACTGAAAACAACAACATAATTAATATGTATGTATATTCTAATACAAACCTACATATACATACCTACTAAGTTTAAAATTCCAACTGGCTTTTTTCTTTATATATTTCCATAGCCTTTGTGTCGCATTTCTAGTGTGAATATATTTTTTCCAATAAAAAGGAGAATGGTGCCAATTCGAGAATTACTTATATACTGCCTTATTAAACAATATATATGTTTTTGTACTCATTTGCCAAGATAATATAAAATGATGTAGAAGAAGAAACATGGACAGCTACAAATAAAACGCCCTTCAATTTAACTGATGTTTGATTAGGTACTACGAGAACTACTTTATTGTATCATCTGTATGTTATTAACATCGTTATTTATCTCCTCCGTATTTTAAAGAAACCTTTTTCGCAGTTGGGTTTTTCTTATTGTCTTTCTTTCCCCTATCCTTTTGACACGCCTTAATAAAAACCTGGACAAAAGACCTGACAAAGGAGTTGTGAACCTGTATTATAACTAGTATAAAATAATGTACATTTTATTACTTCAGGCTGTTTATCGTCTCCATTTTCATAAAATTTTAAATCACGACATGGAAAATGTGTCCCGAGGCACCACTTACTCCACACCTTATTTATTTTCATCTATTCAGTATATTCTATTCGCTCGCACTGAAGGGACCGTATGTTAAGAGGAAATACCACTACCGTAAAACTACCCAACTATAGTCCAATCCTTACAACTATGGTCAAATTTAATCCGAAAATTACTCGTTAATATTATGATAATTATTATGAATAAACTCTAAGGTGAACAACATAATTCAACAAACTAATAAAAACGTATAAAATCACTGATTGAATATGGATTTTGATAAAAATAAACGAGTTTTGTTTTGGACCATAGTTGGATGATTGGACTATAGTTAGGTAGTTTTACCTCACTTTTTCATACAAATGGAAGCTTCGTTCTCGTCTGCTTCCTGCTCCAAAAATTAACCAATCTTCACGTAATCATTGTGTACTTAGCGACCGTTTGAGACGGAATTTTGGCCAAAAACAGAAGCCGAATACACAAATTCTATAATCTATATTGCGCAAAAATCTAAACAATCCGACACAGAACACTTCTTTCCCATTTAGTTTCTGAAATTTCGTAAATATTAGTAAAGTTTTGAAGGAGGAAACAAACGAGAACGAAACCTCGATTTAAATAACCCGAATACGTTAAGTTTGAACCTCATTTGTATCCGACGCCATTGTCCATAAACTGATATATCCTCTTAAGGGCGGTAAAGGGTGTTTAACGAGGGTCGAGTAATCAGTACTATCAGCGGCTTATCGCGGCGGGCGCGCGTAATGGAAACGTCTCTTTATTATGATGAATATAATTATGCGAGGAATTAAATGGAACGCGTACGGGGTTTTTGGTAAAATAAATAAAGACACACAGCCAAACTATAATTCAGAGTTTCACATTTCGGTATGTAATTATTCTAAACCTAAAGCTAAAACCAAACTACGACTAAAAAAAACCGGCCAAGAGCATGTCAGGCCACGCTCAGTGTAGGGTTCCGTAGTTGCTCATCCTTCACAATAGACGGGCTTAAAACAGCGGTTTCAAGTCCGAGGTTTAAGTTACGACTAAGATTTCAAGCTCTATAAAAAGGTAGTAAACGCCAATGTAACTGTAATTACTTATTACCTTCTGGAAGTCAACTTACGTCCTTTTAAAGAAAATTATGAAATTTTGCGATAACTCAAAATCGGCTCAACCGATTCTGTTCAATATAGTTTTCATTGAAAGTACTTATAAGTCATCATTTTCATGAACTTTCCCATATTTTTTTGACCCCTGGTTGAAAAGTTAGAGGGGGGGGACGCTATTTTTTTTATTTTCGGAGCGAATATTTACAAAACTGCTGATTTTATCAAAAAATAATGTTTGGAGACCCTTATTATTTTTAAAAGACCTATTCAACGACACCCCACACACTAGTGTTGGAACGGTAAAAAAAATTCACCCCCACTTTAGGTGTTCGTGAGGTACCCGAAAATTGTTTTTTTAGATATTATTTTACCGTTTTGTCGGCCTGATACATACACATACTCATACCAAATTTCAGCTTTCTAGTACTAATGATCACGGAGCTAAGCCGCGGACGGACAGACGGACAGACGGACATGGCGAAACTATAAGGGTTCCTTCCTACTTGACTACGGAACCCTCAAAAAGAGGATGCCGTGGCATCGTATCAAGAATAAATGCGGGCACGGGCAGTATTTCCTCGCTGTAATGCTTTTTGATACGGCATTAGTTCTGGATATAATTTGATATTCAAACTAAACATAATTATCATCAAGGGTTGAGAACTGCTAGGGCCTAAATACGGAAGAGTAGTTCCACGGGCGTTTAACACAATTTAACACTAGTTCGACAGTAGGCGTCAAATCATTCGTGCCCCTAAGCCCCCTGGGTGTGATTATTAGTTTTCCATCGCATATTTGGGAGAAATGATCCAAATTTTCGACAAATTAAATGAGCGCTTAGATTTGATAAAACGATATACTATAAATAAATAAATAAATAAATATCAGACAACCTCACACAAATCAACCTAGTCCCAAATTAAGCTCAAGAAGGCTTGTGTTATGGGTACCAGGCGACGATATACATACTTATATAGATAAATAAATACTTAAATACATAGAACATCCATGACCCAGGCACAAATATTCGTGTTCATCATACAAATATTTGCCCTTTCCGGGATTCGAACCCGGGACCGTCGGCTCAGTAGGCAGTTGCTTAACCACTGCGCCAACCGCGTCGTCAAATCAATACAATCTCGATTTATTGAAATATTATGCTTAATTTGGTTCACTTTTGTAAGATACGCGACAAGAAACTGAGAGCGGTTGAATCGCTGGGAGAGTATGTTTTTGGAACTTGGGTTTCAAACATGGCTTGCCTGCTAGCCTGATCCGGGAGTATTTCCAACCGTTCTCGTTGCTTATCCAATCCCAACTTATCCACCTGAAAGAACTTGGCACTGCCAGTCTCCCCGCACTCTGGAAATAGCTCCCCGAAGGGAACTATTTCCAGCTGTTAATTAGTACTTTTACTGTATTATTTATTCCGATATGTAAGGCGTATTTAATCTATATATTTAAGGCTGGATATTTAGACTGTCGCAGAGCGTACATAAAGTTCTCTTTGCTTGAAAGTAAAACCTCACGGATTATTTTAGCCGTGCATTTTTCAAGAGCGTATAAATTATAGTTTGTTTGAGATTTTACGAGAATGAGGGATTTTGTTATTTTATCTGTTTTGCCACTACCCTTAAAATGAAGGTCCTATGCCACTATTTTGAAATTTCATTAGATACCCGAGCTGTTGACTTGTCATTCAATACGTAAATCGTTTTGAAACGTTTCAATTATTAAAAATGTTGTCGGATAACTTCGTAACATACTGCATCGACAAAAAACCTCTATGTTATACCATACATATCGAGGGCTTCATACTATAGGGGCGTATGCGCAACAATGCGATTTTTCGTTTTTAACGGCATCGTATTCATCTAATAACGATACATCGGGTCAATTTTTTTCATAATTTTATCGTAATTATAAGTTATTTAAAATAAATAAAATATGTTTTGGCGTATCATTGTAGGTCATAATTTTTTATCGATCCAAAGAGGCGTACAGTGGGCGTAAGCGCAATAATGTAATGGAATCTCATAATATGATCGGAGTATAAAGGCGTATATGTTCATACGTCTATTACTCGATTGTGTGATTTACCAAAAACTGGAGCACAATAACGGCGTATGTACATACGACCATATTTACCATACTTTTTAGTGATAGTATCAGTCTTCGGCCTCATATACCGTCACACCATATGGGCGCAAAGTCCTTGAACGTCACACCTTTCTCCGAAAATCATCTCGAACTGGTAGGTTTCTAAGGAACCATCCTGCTCGTATCCCACGTGGATTCGATTCAATATCCAAATCATATTCTCGATGTCATCCAAAGGACGAACCCACTTAGCATGAATCCGCACTATCGCACATAATTTGCGAGCCGACTAGGTCCAACTTTGTTGAAAACGGAGGTTCCCAAGAAATATGGGGCAGGGGGGCGCTGAAGAAATAAATAAACAGGCGTCCTTACATTATTATACCGTAATGGATTGCTACCATCATGCATAATTATCTATCTCAGACAGCTGCGGGGACAAAGCTAACTAGTCAAGCTGGAGAAGTTTAGGATAAGCAGAAAAATACGAGGAAACTCAATACAACAATGAACATTTGAGCACGGGCACAAATTAGTCAAGTCCAAACTAAGTCTCCTCTCCAAACAGGTAACTGCAGTTTTAGGATCCCTACACAAGCCAGATATTACCTTCACCAGCTCAGCGGCGGAAGAAACAACCCTCGTACAGACTCACTTCTCGGGCTGTGAGTTATAACGGTTAGTGAGCTGGGTGGATGAGGAGAATACTCCAACGGAGAGAGAATGGCGACAAAAAATACAGAGGGCTTTCAACTGCTTGACTCATACAAATCACCACAACCGAACGGAATAGAAGGGAAGAGATAACTATCAAGATATTTACTATTGTTTTGGCTGCCTGCGTACTGCGTAGACAAGTCAAAGTAATTGTCATACAAAACCAGGTAGAAACCTTCTAGTCAGGCGTTAGATTCTTCAGTGAAAATTAAACAGTTTTTTGCTTAAGCACTTGCAACATAAAGTATCCTGCAAAATACTAAAAACAAGTCTGTGCCTTAGGCACATTCATAGACATTGAGGGACGTTGACGGCAACGACAGGATAAAATTCGCCAGCATAAAAGCGGCTCTGGTAGGAGCCGGTATGAAAGAGATTCATCGCCATCGAAACTGGTGAAGCCAAAACTGGTGCACTCAAAAAGGCAGTGGTAGCCAAGTAAGAACCCTCGAAGCTACCACTTTTGTGGAATCATCGCCACACTAAACGAACATCACTATTACACAGAGTCATCATATCCTGCGACATAGTAATACTAACGAGCGGTAATCACAAGGGTATGTGAATGTGACTTCACTCGCTTTACACTTGCTGTCTAACAACAAACTGACAGTTTATTCGAAAACACTTAACTGGTAATGTTCCCTAACAGATGCTTTGTGGTAACTAACCCAATACAGAGCTCTAATTTGTCGAGCAAGGTAAATAAAAAAAACGTAGCATGCCCGGCATAATAAGTTTTAATTAAGAACAAAACTATTCAGATTCACCGTTGAAGCTAAACTACAATCACTTCAAAGGTTGATTTGCTTGACAGCCACGGGAAAACAGAACCTCAGGAGAGCAGCTAAGGTGTCCTCGAGTGAACAAATAGTGGGCACAACATCAACCGATTTCCGTAGTCTATTTTATAACTCGTCAGCAATATCAAGGGTCTCCTAGAATTGGGCTTTCTGATGGAGTTGGGTTGGCAAAAGTAGTGTTATCAACTCGCCACGACGTACGGTTAATGCTTCGTTTTTGTAGAAGACTGTCATGTTATCACATTACAAACTAGTTACTAGAACCTATTAAAATTTCGTAAAATCCGATTTCAGCAGATACTTTACGTAAAATTGATCATACTAGATAAAAACAGTGATAATATAAATACTCCATGCAAATTTGCAAAAAGATCCGTCGAAGGGACAAAAAGTTATTAAGTTTTTTGCCTCTCCTGAAAAGTAGGGGTTTTGCGCATACGCCCCTATAGCATGAAGCCCTCAATATGTGTTTAACCATACGTATAATATATAATTTATAAGTACTTATACTTCAAACCGCTGAAGGGAATTTGAATACCCAAAGCTTAGCACTATTTGGCATCTCCTCAAGGTTTAATTACAAGTCACCTATAGTAGGCAGTCGGTTACAAAGGCGAGAGGATAATAAGCAAAGAAGGCGGGTGGCGACAACCGCTTTTAGTATGAATTGAATCCGGTGGCGTTAGGTCATGTCAGTTTTGAGTGATTTAGGGTCATTAACGAGGAACAGCTGATGCCAGGCTCGGTTTCCTACAATAGAGATAGCGTTTACTTAGTTGACGAAGTTCTAACTCCGATTTAAATTTTAGGGTTCCGTACCCAAAGGGTAAAAAACGGGACCCTGTTACTAAGACTCCGCTATCCGTCCGCCTGTCTGTCTGTCCGTTTGTCACCATGCTGTATCTCATGAACCGTGATAGCTATTTATTTCTATTGCTGCTATATCAACAAATACTAAAAACAGAATAAAATAAATATTTAAACAAAATAATAATAAAAAATACCTATTCGTTATTTGCATCAACTGGAAGGGATGTTTCCTCTTTTTTTTTGGTCCGAAGTTTGTTAATTACCTAACACATAATGAAGTCATAAAAATAAAGTCATAGAATACAAAATGAAAATGACATATCATTTATTTTGACGCCCCACCGCGGTACAGAAAATAAAATCTCAACATTTCAAATCTCATTTCAAATTAATTAGGCCAATTTGACATTCCGGAAGACACCCAATTACGCGGGCGGCGATGCAGCCATCGCAGCCTTTTATTTAATACAATTTGCTCCGGCTTTAGGGAGAAATGTCAGACGGAAACGGAAGCGTAGGCCTGGAACCTGCATGCCAATGAGCTATGGAAGAGAACGAAGAAATGCAGCATCCCTTCAACTTTGGCACAGTTGCTTATGAAAATGCTACGAAATTCCAATATAAGTATTTATGAGGAAAATATGCCTAATTTGAAGAAAAATGCGTCATGTCGTATAGAGAAATCAAGGAATTGGCTATGGATAGGGATAGATGGAGACGGCTACATGCTACATCAGCTGATGTGATGTGTGTAGCTACACCTACAAGAGTTTGACTCTTAGATTTATGATGATGATGATGATGATGATGATGATGATGATGATGATGATGATGATGATGATGAAGGAAAATCGTTTTCTGAGGGACAAAAGAAGACTTGGAATGGCGGAATGAAAAAGATTTATTTCAATCTAATTTCTCAAATACTCTTTCTTATTGTATAAAGAAGTTACGATGATTTTTCGTCGCCGGTACCTGGGCATGTTATAATACCTAGAAAAATATAAAATAGTGTAACAAATAGTCTTATTACCTAAGTAACCTTTAGGCGAGTAATTGACATTTATAGGTAAAACACGTAATTAACGGCGTTTTCCGCTTTCTTTGATTTTTTGCTCGAAGTCTGAGACTTTTTTTTAACCTAGAGTAATAAAAGATATAATAAAAAATAAAATAATAAATGATAAAGGTAATAAAAGGTATAAGTAACTAAAATTCCAGCTTAGCAAATGTATATGTATTGCTGGAAGTTTTCTTTGGAACCGTAAACGTATCTTTTCAAGGCACTTATAAAATACCAATAAAAGATTCTATTAAACCATAAACGATTAGAAAAACTTGTTAATATCGGAGAAATCAGTGAGTTTAGAAATAGAACGAATGCGAAATAAAATAACTAGGAAAAAAAAGTTCATTCCGCAAAAAGAAGAAAAAGCAATTTATACATATTTGATAAGGCCCAGATTTATACATCATAAAATAATAATCATTGTAGTTACATAACCGCTACAATGCTGATATATCACAAAAAATGCAATACCTACAAATTAAATCCATTACAAAATCATTGATACCATCTTCATCGAGAAACATTTCGAGTGATTGATACTAAGCTCGTGATGGATCGAACTGTAGCTGCGATCAGTACCATCATTATTTCCTGCCATTTCTTTATGCAAAATAGGCACAATGTTAAAACATCATCAATCACAGTATTGTCTGTTTCTTGCAATTCTGCTACCGAAGTTGAATGGCCTGTATTGTCGCTGTACCCACCTCTTTAGACAATGACATCAACGTTATGCACAAAATTGGAAGCTGGCTTTTATAAGCAACCCTTTTACGGTAACAGGGTCTGCTTGGAACATACTTTAGCTTTTTAATTTCTTCATTTAAAACTCTTGTATCCTTATAAGCAGTCTTATAACCAACTTAAACATGTTTACTGTTAACAATGTCAATTTCATGAAATTATATATATGAATAAAATCTTTGACGATTGTTTTATAGTATTTAAATACGCACGTAAGGTTTTAGTTGTGACAGGTACAATACCCAAAGCTAGCAGCAAAATGATGAAAAAAAACACAAATACAATGGTGCTTCCGTGCACTCCGATTCACCCCGCTGTCATACGCACGGTTTTATGAAAAATTAATAAAATAGGAATTAAATCTGTCACAGTACGTTAAAACTCTAAGAAATATATATTCGTCTAATCTGGGTCATGTTCTCACGGATCTTTAACTGGGCGTGTGTCGTACTTGACCAAATATAATGATTTAGTAGCCTATTTAACTGTCCAACTAACATGAAAAGAAAATAAAATGAAAGCGATCATGAAAATATTCTATCACGAACCATGTCTCGTAATACTTACACGTAGTAAGACTATAGTTGCCGGCAAACTTCTTGAACAAAAATGGTGGATCTGCGGAAGTACGTTTGTATGTAAATCGCCTACTGGGCAGTCAAGGTTATGCTGAAGAAGTTTGCCAGCAACGTTTGCCTAGTTAATTTTTAACCATAAGATTTACTGTTTACTATGTAATCATAAATATAATGCAACGAGCGTTTCCTACGATTTAAAGCTTCATTTCAGCTTGGCCAAAAATTCGTGTCCGTATGTCCGAATTCCGGATTTCTGGATGATTCTCGTGAAAAGTTGTGAGTCGGTTCTATAATTAAATATATATTGATTAAATTCAGTTTTTCTACATTTAAAAAAATTGATACACACATCAAAGCTCAAAAAAATTCAATGCATAGCCAGATGCCGCGTTCGATTCCCGGTCTATTCCACCAGGTTACATTTCAATTTTTCTTTGATCTTTGTATCGATGGTTTGATACAAAAATTGTGGTTTTACCCACATAAAAAAAATGGGACATTACATGTTTCACATAAAAAAAAATGGTTGAGATAAGAGGGATGAAAACGTGAGTTATTTTGAAAAATAATCGCAAGGTCTAGAGCTCACAGCCACTAGTATAATTTGATGAGGCTGGCGTTTGTTTCAATACAGACGTCAAACGACAATAGATTAAAAAAGTGTGCCGGTCGCTTCATGGAATCTCCAATTGGCTGTCTGGGGCCATTAACGAAAACGTTACACTGTGGCTATTGTTCGGTTTACATAACAAATGGCCCGATAGTGGAGCGCGAGGCGCGGTGACAAAGGCGTTCCGTTAAGGCGGGCCGGCTAAAGTCGCTGTTTCATACAAACCATCTATACTTTAATTTGCTTATAAGGTCTGCGTACTTTTTTTTTACCATAGTCGAGAAAACAATATCGTATAACCTTTGTATCTCCAGCTATCCCCGTACCATCATTGGCTAAAAGTTAAAATCCGTCCAGCCGTTTCTAACAGATGGCGCTGTACGAGTGGCTCCGCTCACCCATTCAAATCCTGAATCGCGCTAATAAGACGTTTCCTGAAATAATGACCCCTTTCCATAGAAAAGTGATTATCGGGACAATTTGAGAATGTTATAATAGTGTAGAACAAAAAGAAAAGTTTCTTGAGTGGCAACAGCGGGCCGGAGAATGTAGTGTAGGAAAGCCACTAACAAGGTAGACCGACGATTTGGTCAGGATTGAAGGAAGCCGTCGGATAAGGGTGACTTGGAGGTCCTTGGGGAAGGCCTTTGTCTACTAGTAGTGATATCTCTCGGCTGATATCAATGATGATAAAAATTATCTTTCTCAGTGCTCGGTTGTCTACGATGTTTTATGTATGTTTTTTAAAACAGGTATAAAATAAGGCATTAATTGCCCTTAACACACGCTAAGTAAGGATTAGTCTTCAATAAATTTCGAAAGAGACACTCGTTATATTCTTCTCTCAAATGAAATCACGTTTCGGGCGGAACAACTCGAGAGAACTGTAAAGGAATTTCATACAAAATTGAAGGCCTAAGCCAGGTAGTATTTTGTTTAAACATGGTATGTGTTCATGAACAGGCTAAACGGCTGAATAATATATTTTTAAGTGGTGTATTTTTTTTATTTCATTGCATATGTTTGAGAAAAGCACTATACATGTCTAGCCGTGAAAAGGTCTTGCCGGCTTCGTATCACTATCCGGCATCCCTACAGTCGGCCGTCTATACCTACTCACTCGGCAAGCCCTTCTTTCCCGGCGTCTGCAGTAATGTTTTATTATTACTATCTAACGTCATTTATATGACATAGACATATATCTATGCGTCATTAGTAAGTAGGTAGACATAAAATCCGTCATCATAATTTACCGATTAACATATTAAACGCATTATTAACCAAATTAATTTTTTGTGAAGTTTACGTTTTATATACCTACCTAATTTATTATTCATATATACTAAATAATAACGTAAATATAATCTAACCTAAAGCTATTAAATTACCAATGCCAGGCAGTAGATTACAAAAAAAAACCGACTTCAAAAAAAACTGAAAAGCCAAAAATAACCCGGTCATGTACAGATTACATTTGAATCACCTTTTGAAGCCGGTGGCAAACCTCACGTAAACTTGCGAAAGCACCAGCTTTCAAACAAATAAGAATCATCAAAATCGGTTCACCCAGTCGAAAGTAGGTACTGAGGTAAAAAACTAAAAAAAAAACATTCTGTCGAATTGAGAACCCGCCTCCTTTTTTTAAAGTCGGTTAAAAATAATAAAAGACAAAAAAATGTCTAGGAGAATCTTAAACTACAATTCGACCAATTTCACTCAATTCAACCTATCAGGTACATATCACTACCCAACTAAGCAATACTTTGACTATTGACTAGGAACTAGACGGCCATACTCATTATGATATTAAACACATCTCCGACCCAGGAAAAAATATTCGCACTCATCACAACTACATGCTGGGATTCAAACCCGGGACCGCCGCTCCGCAGACCGTTGTGCAAACTCATTATGATATTAAACACATCTCCGACCCAGGAAAAAATATTCGCACTCATCACAACTACATGCTGGGATTCAAACCCGGGACCGCCGCTCCGCAGACCGTTGTGCAAACAACATTTATCATCAAAGTAACTAAACTTTTGTCCAACAGGTTTTAACAACTAATGACTGTCAGTCAAACAGGCTCGAAAGTCTACAGTTCATGTAGACCTTCGAGCCTGTTTCAAAATATAGCTGAAATATTTTTTTATTATTTTCAACCCCATCCTATAAATAATCTCCGCCATCGTATAAATAAAAAACCTAAATCGACAATTATCAATTAATTCAATTATATATTATCAAACATAAAAATAATAATAAAACCTAATACATAACTTAACACTAAAATTAGACAAATCAAATACAATTTTGGTCCCTACGTAAGTGCGTAACAAATTATGACTAGAAAATTATATTCTAAAAATATATTTAATCATTATAAATACTAGCCTAACTTGAACTAATCTAACCTAAAGGACCCCGCCCTAAATTATACTCTCTCTCAAAGGTCCCCATAATACCAGCAGCGTTGCCCCGAATGGCTATGGAGACCTGCTGAACCAGATAGGAGCCAGCGCGGGGATCGTTTTAGCGGCCGATTTTTTTTTTTGATGTCGATGTCTTTTTTTTCTCAGATTTTTTTCAAATTTGTCGAGTTGGTAAAGTTGCTTATTCTGAACAAGGTAAGCCCAATTTCACGTTATGTCCTACAAAATTTTCCACTGAGTTACAAACAAATTATGTATTTATTTTAACTAAATTTCGTATTTTGTACTTAGTACAAAATCAAAAATAAAAAAAATCGACAACAAAATAAAAATTGGCCCACGGGCCAATTTCTGTAATACATTTCGTGTAACTCAATGGAGAAAAATTTGTAGGACATATCGTGAAATTAGGCTAACCATGGTCAGAAGAAGCAACTTTACCAACTCACCAAATTTTATTGAAATTTTAGAAAAAACGAAATCGATAACAAAATAAAAATTGGCCCTTTAATGACAAATACGTGGATCTGTTGAGAAATGCGACCTGTATAGTAGAAAAACCGGGCAACTGGAAAACATACGAAAGCATTTTTGCCCACACTGAAACATCACTTCACTCGCTGGGTCAACTAACTAACATAATACAATTTGTATGACAGCTGGTCTAGTCGGCTCGTCAAAAGATCAATGGATCTACGTAGGCGGTGACGTAGCCACCGAGTCAGGGTTCTCTTGTAGCGTGTTGCTAGGCGATTCTACTATAATGACTTAATGAGAACCACTTCGGAACAAGTAAAAGCTTTACAACATTGAATACGTGCCTATTGAATAAACAGTTAGTCATTGTGTTTATCGGAGATCGGTCAGGTAAAGATAATGAGAGTGCCAATAACATAAATGTCACTTGGTCGAGATTTTTAGGGTTCTGTCGAAAGAGACTGATCGACTAGGATTGATCACGAATAATGTAAAAAATTAAAATAAATGGAAATAAGTATTTTCTCTTATCATTATCACACTTAATATTATAAAGGTGAAAGTTTGCGAGCGTGTTTGTGTGTATGTTTGTTACTTCTTCACGTTCAAACGGCTGGACCAATTTTGATGAATTTTGGTATGAAGGTAGGTGACACCCTAGATAACCACTTAGGCTACTTTTTATCCCGAAAAATATAGTGTTCCCGTGGGATGAGCGGGTAACACCGCGCGGCGCGGCTAGTGTATAAATAATAGACACGTATGTTACCATGGTACAGCCAGCACAAGTAGCTAGGCAGAATAACATGCTATGTAATGTTACAACCCTTATTTTCTTGAATTAGAATCCGTGTGTACAATAGATAATTTTGAGCACGTGCACCTGCTGACTGTAGCTGTAGCACGCCAGTTTGGCCAGTTTTTAGCCATTTACGACAGTTTGAATTTTTGCGAAATGACGTAAAAAAATGAATGTCAAAGTATGTTTTGTATTTCACGGGATTTATTTTTTTGTGTCTATAGCCATTGACAAAGAGTTATACGAGTCTTGTCGTTAATTCATTGGCGAAATTCGGAATGTTATTTGATTCGAACATGCAATATAGATATCGTTATTTATGGGTAAATACCAACACCTAGCACAACACGCGAATGTTTGTCGCTCAACGAGAGTTTGTAGAGGAGGCTTGGCGTTGTCAGAACTCGATACCCACCGGTGCCTTGGACAAACAAAGACGCAGCCTGATTGGTTCATATTTTCCGCTTCGATATTATTATTTTTTTCTTTTAAGACATGACTTGAACTGTATCAGGGCTGGTTAGCCCTCACTAACAGTAGTCGGACTTTGTGTGGGAGTATGGGACTTTGCGCTAATACAGCAATCTCGTCAGGTCATATCCTAGCCGTTCCTCCCCCGTTCTGGATGCCAATAACAAAGAGTAAGCGAAATCTATCTCGGCTTGCCCTAAGTTTATGTTTGATGTACCTATATCGCTTAAGTTTATCACCATATGTCAATTTACGAGATCACGCAGCGAATTCGCCGCGACGCTTAGGTATTTGTATAGAAAATTCGCTCGCAAATCGCAAGTGTGATAAGGTCCTAAATGTATGCTACATGTTTTGTCGTGTGTCCATAAAATATGAATTGCGATTTCAGGTCTGCACCAAGTTTCGCTAGCGCAATAAACTGTTTTGATATTCTTGATAATAATAATAATAGGAGTATGTGTTTATGTGTTGTGGCTGCGTCCCTCGTTCCTGCTACATTGCAAGCTGTTTAGCATATTGATAGTTCTTTATACGTGTCTGACAAATTCTTGACTTTCATGGAAATGCTTTGTTACGACATATTATATGTTGCATCTTTGCGTTTTTTTTTTAATAACAACAAATTAGTTTAAAACTACATCGGATTCATGGACTTCTTTGACACAATCGAAAAAACAGACTGAATTGTCAAAAGTGGTCTTCGATAAAGGAGCATTTCCTACGGCAAATAGGTCTATTTCTATTTTCTACCAAATAAATGGCACTCAACGTTTTACATTTTGGCTAATGTGATAAATTGTTATTTTTTTAATAATTCCGTTTTTTTTTTTCACGGTTTTTATATAAGGTAAATTTGTAATGTAATATAGCATTTCATTAATTTTTATTCACCATATAAATGCCCGGGATTTATTGAAATTCCCAATTTATCACTTAGCCCATAACATATACAATCTCAATGCTCGTCCTGCCTCCTCACTGTTGGAAAATCACCTTTACAAGTGTTTCTAAGGTACAGATTTATTTTAGCAAGGTTATTGACTTTACTGGGGTAGTAAGCCAGTTCACTGACATTTAAAACATACTGGGCGTATTAGTTGGTTCATGTCATGCTCGATTCGGTATTGTCTTGTCAATCATACTTGGACATGACTGTGATCGGAAGAGCAAGATAATTACTTCCTTGCTAATATTGTGTAGTACCTAAGTGATTTCAAAAAAAAAGGTTGTATGTAGACGAATTATTTGAATTGGATTGTAAACTTGGCTACCCAAAGGCGACCCAAAACGCTCTGCACACTGCATTTACGTAAAGCCTGACCAGAAATATATGAGGATTGTCAAGAGGGCGCTATTTATAAGATTTATATGGCAACAATTTTGCAACCAATCGCAACCCGCTATAATGAAATTAGTTTAAATACCCGTCAGTTCCACTATGTTAACATCGTATTATCATTTAATGGAATGCACTCTTTTCCAGGATGTTTTTCGTGTAGTAAACACGTGTACACTTTATTTATAATATTACGTTTACGACTGTGAATGGTTTTCGACATTTAATTTGGATAGTTTTAAATATTTGTATTTAAAAGAAACCAACACGAATGACATTGACATTGTTGGCAAACCATCATAAAATAATTGCCAGTGTAATAAATTACTTCCAGTGAAATTCCGCAATATGGCGCATCCTCATATATTTCTGGTTTCTGACGTGGAAAGTCAGTTGAATGACACTGATGTAAACAAAGACGAAACATGACTAAATATTCCGCAAATTTCAAATAAGGATAGACTGGTATAGTTTGACATAATTTGATCTGAGTTCTGGATTAGACTATACCAAAGTAATATCTAAACGATATAAATAGGTACAGTCTGACCAAAAAGAGTAGAAATTAAAAAGTGGCAATACTGTAGTGTCTCTAATCAATCTAAGAAAACTTCTTCTCTTTTTGGTCAGACTGTACGTTGATACAATGGTAACGTATTTTCTTGATTGACTTTATCAGTGAATAACATTTATTTTAACGTTCTTAAAAATAATGAGCCTATTTTAGCAGCCTTGAGAGCACAAAACAATCGCATCTTTACCAAGTAAACGTTTTAGCTTCATTACTCTCATTTAAGCCAGCTAAATTAATAAAAAAAGAGATATACAAAAAGATACAAAAATATATATACTTCGCCTCGACTAACGACCTTCACTAAGAGTTATCTTAGTTTACGTTCCTTAGTGTAGAACTGTACTCTCGTGGATAATAAATAAAATGTATGACTAAAATTCCGTCATACGCGGAAACTGACTAGCGATGTTTAAACTTCCGTTTTTGGATAACTTTGACATAATGAACATGAATAGCATTCTAATTAATCACAAAGTCAAAGCTCAACATTTCGATAGATACAATGCAAGCATGGCTAGGCTATGATATGTTTTATGCTGGCAGATATTTTACTTGAAGAATACCGCCAAGCACAATGTTTTGTGTCATGTAATTCACTTTTTTTTGCGAAACAAGTTATTCTAAACGGTGAACTAGCTGATGCAGAGTATTACATCCAACCATATTCACATTTATAGAGTCTAGTGTAATGAGCATTTTGTCGTCCGAGAACTGAGAACAAGAATATTAGAAGTTAATAGATATTAATACATTGTAATATTGTGAGTACAAAAAGTACCTAATGATAGTGAACATTTTAAAATAAAGTGAATTCATTTTGAAAACGCTTAACGAAATTCAAAGGCTAGTCCTGACTGCACTATTACGCAACATCAAATAAACGGCGCATTCCTGACTATATCAATAATATCAATATGCATAAGGTATTATTAAATGTGCATCATTTCATATTTATTTATTATGTACCATATTGCATACTCCTAGGCTGCATGCAACGTTTTGACAGGTTTTGGCGTTGAATCGCGTTAGCATAAGTAATGTTATTAATTTGAATCGATGTGGGGTTTAGTAACATATTATTAGAAGGAATTTGACACTTACTGTGTATCGTGAATGTCCGTTAACTCAGCTTAAGGTCAAAGTATTTCAACAGCTAATTTATCTTTGTTTTAGATTTGTAAATCTGATGATACTCAAGATGGCGCAACTTTTTAGTACTCCTCTTTAACAGAACAGTTGACAACGTTTTAGTACACCCTGGGGCAGTTTTACCGAATCGGAACTCCGGGAGAGTTACTTTAGGAAAAGCCCAATAAAAAGTGTTCCAAAATCCCATGACAACTCGAACAATCTGCGAACAACAATAAGGAAATTGTCACAAGAATGCGATTAGCATTTTTACACTCCACAGATATAACGGGAGACGCCCGAAGATACGATAATAACCTCTTTACTGACGTGCAAACGAGTTGCGAATGCTAATATTATTATATTCGTATTTTTAAGCAGTTGCAAGATCAGACGGGTGGTCTTAATCTCCACGGAAATCTGCGTTTTCTCAAAGTCACTTTGCTAATATTCTTTGGATTATGACATCTTCGAACGTGGGTGGCGGTGAAGAAAAATAATATTGCTAAACAAATACTATTACAATATGAATATCAATGAATAACTTACTTTTAATTTAAGTTCGCTATAAGATCGCCCTTGGTAAGATTATGCAAATTAGAATCACAGAACGGACACTCAACTCTGCGTCATTTTCACATAATTGAAATAAGTTAATTACCATTAAAATCGAGAGAACGAACGTTATAAATAAAGTTGTTAGGTATACTGAGTCATAGCTTTAAGGAGCAGTGGTACCGGTTTTTGAACGGCGGTTCGAAACACAAGTGCTACATCGTTTAATGTCAATCTTGAGTATTTTCGTAAACCTTTTCCACGTGTATCGACACAGCAGCGATATTCTCGCCGCGATACATCAGTCCGACACTGACGTTATCGATAAGCGCTCTCAGTTACGGACACGGGAACAACGGATTGTTGCTGAAAGCAGATATCTACGTTTATCTGCGGTTCACAATTTTGTGTACGAGATCAGAACGTATTGTATTATACTGGATATTTTTATACATATTCTTCTTATTCGGTTCTTTATTTTCTTGACATCGTGGCGGTCATCATTTCAGATGTTTAACACGCCGCCTAATGCATTCATTAGTGATGATCAGCCATTTACAGCTTTTATCTGATCCGTCCATACCATATCAAAAGATGATTAATATCAATTTTCACGTATGAAAAAGGACAGAAGTAGATTAGGTACATTTCCTTAGTATAGGCTTATAATTTGTAAAGAATTGTCGGGGAAATTCAATGAGCGCACCTGTCGGTACCGGGCCGCATACGATCTCCCATACATATTACGTTTCTCGACATTGAGGCCAAAGTTCGTTGTCGACACTTGACTGTGTCGGCGCATATGAAAAGGATGGCACGTGTGACGGATTAAAGGTTCAATGTGTTTAGCATCTATGACCTAGATCGACCCTAACGATGATGTAAGCATTTCTGCAACTGCCACAACCTTTGCAATAAAGCTATTCATCAGAATATGATGCGATTAAAAGCAATAGATTAACTTGTACATTACCGCGCAAGTTGAAAAGAACGCGAAAAGGTTACTTTTGTTTGCTTCACCTACAAAGAAAACGAAAGAAAGATAACGGCCATATTTACATAAGCTGTCGTTGAATCACGAGGTGACAATCGCTAGTTTTTTCTTCGAGGTCACTATGACCTCATAGTGACATTTAAATAAAAATCGAAACTAATATAAAAGAATAGCTATACTATTACAATCATTAGCGTCGTGATTATGTTAAAAGCGAAATCATTGCAGCATCCGGTGCATAACTGCTCATTTACCAAACATCATTTGAAGATATATTTAAGACAATGATCTTTACTATCTAATCATATTTAAGTGGAATTCCGATCTTAACAAGATCATTGGTTTCATCATCATGTCATCTTTTACAAGTCAGATCGAAAATCTACCGGCATTTATAAAGACGAGACCGTTTTTGAGAAAAGAGCCAAAAACAAAATATACTGTGTAAGTCAGGGCCTTCACTTACTAATATTTTTTTAATGGAACCATCTTACTAATAACTTCCTAGTATTATGTATAAAGACCATTCCATTAGCCTTATCATATTAAATTAGAAAAAACTGGCCAAGTGCGAGTCTGACTCGCGCACCGAGGGTTCCGTACAACTTATCTCAACACTTATCCCATTTTAACTGGCCGGGTTAAGTTTGCATCTGATATGTAGGTATGGCGCCAGAAACAAATGAGGAGCAAAATTCACGCAACCGGGTTTTCCAAATATTATGATTTTTGAAAAGGAAATTACATAATTATGTATAGTTTTCAGAATTTTCGCTATACTTGTAGTATAAGACGGTATTACTTGCCAAATTTCAGTTCTAGGTCAACGGAAAACACCCTACAAATTTTGATTCCCGTGAGAGTGTCGAAATATAAGTTTTTGCGGCATAAACGGCCGTATCTTTTTTTTACGTTAACTTGGAAATTTGATTTTTTTACAGTTTCAAGAGACTGTAGACTTGAGTATATGGTGTTAATTTCAACTCGATACCTCCACGCATTCCCGAGATAAAGGATCTGTCAGACGGACCGATGGACGGACATAAAGTAATCTTAAAAGAGTTCAGTTTTTTTCTTGTTCAGGGACGGAACCCTAAAAACCAAAAAGTAAGGAACAAACATCAAAACATTTGAATTAGGCTTGTGAGGCAATCTGTCCTTATTCTCACGCGATGCGGGCAACTCGATTTCTTTGCCCCAATCGCCCATTACTGGGTCGGATTGTGTTAGGTCAGCGGCTCCTAAAGTGTGCTTCGTAGAGCCCAGGGTCTGTGGCGTCTTTCAAAAATTTCCTCCAATAAAATCATTCTGATTATCATAATACCACTAGTAAAAATAAAACTCATTTGTGAACACGTTTAAAGCCATTCGCAATTATTTCGGAAAACACTTGTTCTTAAGACATTTTTTGGTAAAAATTACCGACTTGTTAACCATTAATGGTTCAAATGTCAATTATATTCACCTGTTATGGGGTTCCATATAGCACATTGCAATCATTAGCAAGTATTTTGTGTTTTTCCTGTAGGTACAGTCGCCATCAGATATATCGCAGCATATAATGCGTTGATAAATATCTGAACACGACTCTTAATATTCAAAGTATGTACTTAATATTTAAATATATATGGAGCCTCAACTGCCAATAAACCGCCTTGTGGTTTGGCAGAGGGTGAACATTAGTGATAAGGTTTTGCATTGAATAAACGTTATTATTATTATTTGTTTCTCGGCTCATAGTCTCGGGCTCATACGTCCCGGTCTTTTGAAAGGCTTGCGTGGGGATATGGATCATATTATTATTATTATTATTGACTGGGCGTTACAGTACACGTTCAGATATTTATGAACGCCTTATAGATTAGATTAGATTAGATTCATTTATTTCATGTGAAAATAACTGTATACATTTGCATTAAATATTCAAAAATATAAGTATTCACATCATGATCGTCAAAATAAAAAATATAATAATAAAGCTAACTATAACAATGTCAAGCACAAGAAATGATAACCATAATAATACAAATAATAATTAGAAGTTTAGTTCCATGTACTCACTCACGGAGTACAGAGGGTTTTCCAACAAAATGTCTCTCAGTCGACGCCGAAATATTTCGTAAGATGGCTCATTTCGTAGGTTTTCAGGCAAATGCTCATAGTAAGTTGGGCCAATGACCGGTGGGTTTTTGCCTGAAAGCGCCATGCGACGAGGCACGGTTCTGAGTCGTCCGGTAGTGCGGAGATGTTTACCTGCAACATGGACGCGCGCGAACTGAGATATATTAGTTCTTACAAATAAAAGTAAGTCGAAAAGATATTGTGAGTAGTGCGTCATTATGCGTTGCGATATAAAATAGTATTTTATGCAACCGTTGTATAAGAGGGGGCAAAAAACGCGAGTGGCATGGGTTACGATGTGAGCGCAGCGAACATCGTAAGAAAGATGCCACGAGCGTTTTTTGACCTACTTATACAACGTTGCATACAATACTTTTTCTACGACTCGACATATTTCATAAATAAAATGCAAATAAACAACAAAGAAAATAATTACATGTTCCCGCTCGGAATCAACAAAATTAAAGAGAAAAATTGTCTCTGATAAACTTTTTTTTTTTTGACATCCATCTGTCAAAAAAATATTAACTTATACATAAAGGTATACGATCACCATACTAAACATCTGTCAAAAAAATTAAACTTATACATAAAGGTATACGTTCACTATACTAAACATCCATGCACTGAAGATAAAACTTTTTTTTTAAGTTGGCAGCAATGCCTTAGTACAAAAGTTTTTTTTTAATTTGCAAATTGTGTGAATGCATCTGTTCATCATGTAATCTGAGGTACTTTGTGATGGTTTTTTGGCGACATTATAACATCGGTTAGCAGTGTGTTTTTGAGCAGTAGAGTATAGACTTTTACAGACTTTCATAATTTATGTCTTTATATTAGAGTTAGTAACTATATAAATGACAGAAAAAAGTACTGGAGTAGAAAAAGTTTTTTACAGGGGTGCCTAGGTGTAGCTCCGACAAGAGTGCGAATAGCTCGTTTTTGCATTATTAGAACCCTTTTTGCGTCAGTGGAGTTACCCCAAATAAGTGTTCCATATGACATGAGGGAGTGGAAATGAGCAAAATATACTTGTTTTAACGCGTCTCCTGAGATTTGTGGTGCTAATTTTCGAAGCGCAAAGACAGCACTACTCAACCTACCACAAAGATATGCTGCGATATATCTGATGGCGACTGTACTAACAAAGACACTGATAACTGTACATTTTGTAAACGAATATAAACATTATTGCAATAATTTAAGGTCTATGGGTGTACTGTCTTCGTTTGTACCCAAAAATGTAGGGACTAGAAATACTATTTTTTTTAGCTAGAGCCTAGTACACACGTGCAATTTGTCAACTACTTGAGACTTGCACGATAAAATAGTTACGTATACCCAAACCCTTAACTTTAGTACTGTCCAGAGAAAAGACAGTTATTTTTCGATACATTTTTAAATATCTATGACACATTTTATCAAACGGGTTCCGTCGCCAAAAAAAGTTTGAGAACCGCTGTATTAGGTTCACAATGCGCAGAACCCGTCAGGCTAGCCGGTGTTTGCCGGCAGACGATATCACGATCAACGATCTTTCGCAACGCATTTTCCACGACAACTGTACTCGATGTTTGTATATTTTGAAATTCTAATTGCAGTTTTAATGAACCACTATATTTTAATGAGTTGGCAAGGACGATATCGGATTACCAATGTCAATATTAGGTTATGATTTACGATGATACACAAAGGTATAGGGTAAGTAAACAGCGGTTTTTAAGACCCGCACCTCTAGCATAACTTTGAAACGCGACTCTTTCTCGCGCGAGAAATATTACCTACCTCTTTCTTCCCAGTACTGTGAGAGAGTGACGGGCGATGCTGTCGCGCGACTAGAATCGCGTCGCCTAGTTGTGCTAGATGGGCGAGCGATCTGGATGCCTTTTACAAAGACTGTCAGAACCACACTGATCGATAACCTTTGGCCAACAGTAGGTATGACACACGTGTTGTGTTTTGTATTAATTAGGGTTCCGTACCCAAAGGGTAAAAACGGGACCCTATTACTGAGACTTCGCTGTCCGTCCGTCCGTCCGTCCGTCTGTCACCAGGCTGTATCTCAAGAACGGTGATAACTAGACGGTTGAAATTTTCACAGATGTACTCGTATTTCTATTGCTGCTATAACAACAAATACCAAAAATAAAATAAAATAAATATTTAAGGGGGGCTCCCATACAACAAACTTATTATAGATTATGGTACGGAACCCTTCGTGCCCAATTTTTTAACGACAGAAGAGCTATAAAACTTGCAAAAGTTCGTGATTTCGTGACCTCCAAGGCACATGCTGACATGTTTGCAAAAAAAAAAATTTATAATGTTAATTGATTCACTAAGATGACATTAACCAAGCTAGTTTAAACAATGCTTTGCGCAATATCCATAATATACTCCACGTAACGACATGTGACAAAAGATCATCGATTGCAACATCTATCTAACCCACGACCTCTTCTGCAATACGATAGCTAACTTTACATTAAATAGCAGTTTAAATGCCTATGCATAATATGAGTGAAGCTGTCCGGCCCGGCCTTCCTAACGTAATCTATTGTTGACTAGTAGTAACCTATAAACGGTCGATTGATATTATAAGTGGTCAATTACAAAGGTCAGTGAGCCATCTATCCACTTTCACTGCTATAGCTAGTTTGAAGAGGCTCCAGGCGGATGCTAGCGACCTTCATCTGTTTGCCTAGAATCTTAGCGCTTAGATTAGCGTTCGAAGTTCGGTGAGTGTGTGACATAACGCAATGGCGTCACCCACACCTTGACACAATATGGACAAACATAAACTCGAATTCCCTAACTTTAAATTTAAATTTAACACGAGTGTGTGTTATTTCGATGTTTCTTATGACGCGTGTCCGAGATCTCGCTACTGTGTGTCTACTTTAGTGACGTGCTCTATTCGAAATAACCGCGTTATTTTTACTATATCTATCTACTCTCATAAATCATTTACTTGCATAAAACATGTTAGTTACAAAGGTCTGCGGTTAGAAAAAGCCTGCAAGAAAAAAGGGGACAATTTAAGATGGCAAAAAATATCATTTATTTACCCGTATCTTCTTTAAATGGCACTTAGTCAATCTTTTTTTTTTCATTTATTATTAATAAAATGTATACACAGCGTTTTATTACATTTAAATTTCGCCAAACTGCATAACAGTTTGTTGGCGAATATGTACACTCTACTTTGTTTTCTTGGATAGCAAAACTCGACTAATGTCCATTTAGATATTGCTACATAGATAAACCCACGTATATTGTTAGTTGAGGATATCACAAAGTCTCATCGAAGGACCATTGTTTAACCTGTAAGCATTCCAAAAAATATGCATTTTAAAATAAAATTGAGACGAAACGGTACAATGTGCCAGGGTCGTTATTCACGGCTGATACATTGGGATGTTCCATTATGTGAGCGGTTCCGCGACTTATAACGCAATAAATATGCTAATACTGAAACCTTAAGTCGTAAATGTTGAAATCCTGAATCTGAATAGGTATGAAAATATCATGTTACTTCGAGTTTGCACTAGAGATCGCGTAATTTTAATGCATGAAGATATTCTCGTATAAGTATTGCTTATTTGCTGATTAGGTTTAAATAGCTAATCAGAATTCCTTTAAATTTTCGTCTAATGGAATCCATTCCCTGCAAATGTAGTAGGTAATAGTAATTTGGATTATTTTTTTCTTATTTCACAGAAAATGACGATTAGAAACACGTTCAAGTTCTACAATGAAGTTAATATTTTGGTTATTACTGAATTGATGATAAAAATTAAGTAATTCTCATTCTTTATCCAACTAAACAAGACCCTTTACATATGCAACGAACATAAACTTTCAGTATTAAGCTAACTTCCCCCAAAATAAATTTGACAAACTACCCTTGACATTAAATTAAACTCTTAGGGAATAAATTTAGTAGGTACCTATAACATTTATTTTACTATGATAAATTAATTAAGGTAAGTTAGTAACAACTCTATAAATTCAATTAAATAAATTATAAACGGCATTGACCATGGACGTATGCTCAAGATCCGCTTTATGCAGCCATGACTAAACGCACGCCCATAAAGAAGCGCATTATGCGACAGGTTTTAACACGTGACATAAAATATGACGTAGCATAATGCATAACGCGGCACGCAGGAAAACTCATCCCGGCATCTGGCGTGACCGGATTACCGGAGATGGGTTTATTTGCGTAAAATAAGATAAGTTTGTGCATTTTAATATGATATCATAGAGCTATGACATAGACTAACAGTTGCCTGCGTAAGGTTGGTTCCATTTTCAGTTCAAACATCATGGTAGAATACTAGATGTGGCATATTTCAATCACAATGCCACATTTTAAATTGCCAACATCGACGGTTCTACTAACAATGTTAGCTTCAATGAAAATGGTGCCAATTTCATGATGTCTGCTTAAAATAAAGGCAAAAATTTAGAATTTAAATGCAACGTTACGTTGAATTTCTCTTAATACTAAGTTACGAACGATAATAGCTGTTTTCTAATACGTCATCCTTAGGTATAATATTGTATATTTCATGTAGTTATAAATAAAGATTCTAAGAAACATGATAATTAGTTATCTAAGCAAGTTTTTTTCTTCTTATGGCAGTTATTCATTAATTCACTAATTAATTACATATCTTCTAAGGATCCAATTAGCTATCGCTTTTGTGAATGTTTACTAAAATCTACATCGTTTTGTTGTGTGTTATCTTAAATCAAACCGATATAATCCACGCCTCGTATATTTCAATAAAATGTCACCGGATATTGAACACTCGAGTCTGAGATAATCCCTTTAGCATTCACTTGGCAAGGTTCAAGTTCAACATTGACAATTGGAACGCGTTCAAAATAATATATTCCGTTCAAGTTCTGTATTTAAACACCGCCTAAAGTAGGTAAGGATTTCTGTGCCACACTATTGTTTCGCCAAATTCTCCCGTTTAAAAATCCTTTTGAATGCTTACACGTTTGCGGCCTAGTGCGGTAAATAAATAGTTTTGATGTCTGTGGATTTGTGTACTGTAGGTTTGGTGAACTGTGGTAGGCCCAGACACGACCATCGGAAACTTCACCTGATCTAACAACAGCATACGATGAGCGTCAGTGCAAAAGTACGTTAAATAATGGTCTGCATGGACGAAAAAATCTAAGGGACTTAGGCCTGGTAATCTAGTGATTTCTTTTTATAATAATTAGGCCAAAGTCACAGTAAAGTGTCAACTGATGATTCGTAGGAAGTTACCTAACTAGTTTACTTCAGCATTAAAACATGACATATTTTTTCTTGATTACACAATAACTACCTATTGGCAACCTACCCTGAAACTTTATACCGGACACGTTGATCCCCAATGATAAGACAACCGAGACTCGTACTACATACTTCTTGTAAACCGTTTATTTATCGTTGTTGTCTTCCATATGTTGATATACGATCAAAGAGGTATTTCGGCGATTGTATCTCGGTCTATGAGGTCAGACGAGTGTGGCAGATTGTCGGGTTAGCCGCGGTTTGGGACAGCACTACCGCTACAGACGAAAAGTGCTATGAGCTATTAACATTATACACACATACTACACTTTGGTTTTGAATGACCGACCCATCGGTTGAGACAGGTACGCTCGCCGCATCTTAATGGACTTATTTATATGGACCCCACAACGTGAAACATTTCAACACTATGACAGAGATCCCCGATTTCCTATAATTGAATTCTCGTCCAATTAAAAACGCACACGAATTAAATGTTAAATTTCTAATTTTGACGAGGGTGATTCATTCCGGTATACCAACAACATCACATTGAATTCTAAATTAGATTTATGCTGATTGAGGTTTGAAATGTATGTATGCAAATACTTTATTAAACATAAAAACAATAGCCTATTGTCGAAAACATAAAAACAATTGATGTGTACAAAGGCGAACTTATCCCTATAAGAGAAAGAATTCATTACCTATCATTTGGTAACCGTGCGTTTTTCCGGGATAAAAAGTAAGTACACTCCAGCTCATATTCATTATGTATGCCAAAAGCAGTATTGATAGGAATAAATAATACTGTGATTCTACTTTACTTTGGGATAATATAAAATAAGTTTAATTTTGCCAAAACATTTAGTTCAAAACATAGTGGTTTAGAGTGGAAGTTTATCATTTAGTTTCAAACAAAATTGCAGTAATAGTTTGCAACTAAGTCTCACCGCAAAATTGCAGTTCTCGTGCGTAAAATAGTATTTTCTGCTGACACATGTGTTAGAGCTTGATTTATTTACACATATTACAATTAAAAAGATTTATTGTTTCAAAATGTCAACATTTTTAATATTTCTCGGTACCATACCTAAATACGTACCTAGTAGTTCAACCAAAAATTATTTTGTATTCAGATGGCTGTTCTCGTCTACAGGTCGCATACCTCAACCCATTTTCGTAAGCTTTTGTGAGTAGATTCGATAGTTATATTCATTATTTGTCTATTCAGTTTTGGCCATGATATAGGGGTTGAAAACGTTAAAAACATATTTATAAAATAACACATAAGTATTTCAGCCATTTAAAAATTGTTTATATCGCGAGGTTTATTAGATCATGGAGCCACTAGTTTGGTAAAATCAAAATATACCTTAAAATTAAAACATGTACCTAATTCCCATAAATCATATAAATCTTTGCATAAAGCGAAACGGTGAAAAAACGATCCAGCTATGAATTATACTGAACGCGGAGACATTGATTGGGACTAAGGGTGTCAATCGAGGAAGATATTATGCAACTTATTTCTATTGATTATCTTTTTGAAAAGGGCTTAGCTTCATCAAAGAAACTGACGATCGTTATTGGCAAATGACAAAAGCAATCCGTTCCGGTCTGTTGAAATGACAACTCTATAGACTTTATTTTTAGGTCTGTTCCCAAAATATTAGACTGAAAATGTGAACCATAAAATCAGTATAGATGGGGTTCTTAAAGAGGGGAGTAAGCAGGTGCTTAAAGGGCCGGCAACGCACATGTGATGCTCCTAGTGACGCAAGCGTCCATAGGCGGCGGGAACTGCTTAGCATCAGGTGGGCCGCATGCTTGTTTGTCACCACCGTAATATATATTAAAAAAAAAAGACATTTTCACACAATATTCTTCATTATGGCCACAGCCACAGCCACAATGATGGAGTCTAAGGAATATAAGTATGTACTAGGAAAAAACAATCATTAGAGGCCAAGTATCTTTCTCAATTACAAGCATATTTCCTAATCATGAAATGTGTAGTTAAAATAAAAGGAGAAGAAAGAAGGCGTGTTATCTCACATGTTGATAGTTCATAAATATTTCGTGGTGTTAAGGAATCCTAAGTGCGCGAGTCTCACTCACACTGAGACAGTTTCTTACTTTTTAAGCCTGAATCCTAAAATATAACTTTATTACCGATCCGATACTTCGGTAAGTCTTTTATTTCCGGAAAATTGATAACCCAAGATGGGTTTATTAGATAAAAATAGGAAATTGAACAACGTAGAGTTGTCGGAGCACAGTAAAAATGAAACGGAAAAAGGTCATTTTGTGACTTGCAGCCAGAAGAACAGTTAAGTATTAATACCGCCGGTACATAGTAAATAACTTTAATCATGACTTGTTAAAATATAAATTAAAACAACTTACAATAAGATTTTTTCACAACCAGTTTCACTCAAAACATTCACGTTATAAATATACATGTACATATATTTTACACATATTTAATTTTATATCCTCTAGTTGGGGATTATACCATAAATCGCCTTACGAATTCAATATCATATTTTTTAATCCTGACCTATTTGTGTCTATGTTTCATCTAAATCCATTCAACAATTAACGCATTATTAAGTAACTATAGATGCTTCAAACATCTAGAGTAAGATATTTTAACCAGCTGAGAAAGTTTCTTTAAAAAAAATTGGGCCACTTCAGGCGTATATTCCTTAGTCAAAGAAAAAACAGACCACCATTGACAAACACGCAAAAACTAGATAAAAATAAGATACAAGTCTACAACTCACCCTACCCATTCCAGATGAAAATCTAGCCTTGCCCGTGCACTCAACCGTAGCTCCGATTGTCCCATTTTCGTTAACCAATGCTAAGCAATGCCAGTGCAATTTTCACACCCAACAGAATGTCCAATATCTGTGTAGTGGCTCTTTTATATGCGCTTATTCGCCGTTCCCGCTGGTCTTCAAAATGTCTTTGTATATCTGCCTCAAATAATCGTTTTCCTTATTTCCTTTTTATTCTGCATAACTAAGTAAGTACTTTATATTACTTTTTGGGAGAGGTACCTATAGCTGCACTTGCGATAATGTTATAGGAGTACTGTGAAGCAAAAAAGGGAAGCGATTTAATTTAAGCACCCGAAATGAAAATGCGGACAATTTCTGTTTTTTAAAAAGAACATTGTACATAAAACGATTAACAAATCTTCAAAACAATATTAGATATGTACAAAGGCGAACTTAATAAGGGATACCTATACATCGTTGCAGCTATTACGTTTAAATATCTTTAATAATAGGTCAGTTCCTGCCGTACTCAGGTCAGGGATTTTTACGAATGAATGCGTTTATATCCGATTAGAAGGGAGTGAAGATAATCCACACGTAAAGCATATTTGTCAGGCGGTGTAACCTTAGAGTAAATACCTATCTGCTAGCATCACGGTCGAAACTAAACACTAAACACATATCGTGGCATTTTAGCACCGCAGTCAAGTGAGGTGATGTAAACAAAATAACACAGATACATTCGCAAGAGTTCCACTTGAAACACGATTAAATAAACTCAACGCAAGGACCTCATACAATGGAAATTTGACACGCTTTTTTTTCATTTCGCATGTGTCACACGTGTTATCCGCGAAATAAGAATAAATCCATTACATGCCCTGTGTCTCAATTTCTTTTTTGCAACTTGAAATGCGATAAGTAGGTAACATAATTTTGGCGCTTGGCACATCCAAAAATAACTGTTGACGCAGTTACGCGCGCGTTGAAACATGTCCCTTACTAATGTGCTGTGCACACAGTGATTACTTTAGGTACTTTAACACGCACAGCGTTTTGGGTACCACGTATGGTACACGGTTAAGTAGGCGCATACGTTCTGAACGTACCGCTCTTAGTACACTTTTATATAACAATAACAACACTGTTTGACTGAGCAGCCGAAGGGTCTCCGTTTCAGCTTGGACCAAATTTCCTGATTTCCTGATGATCTAATCGCATTTCTCAACCTGCATCATCAAAGCTGAATAGGTAACTTTTTTCCTGCCAAGATTTTTTTTCGAAATGGCGACGTTTTAATGTGTTATCTAGAAACAGACTCGCGAGCTTAACAATTCACAGTCACTAGTTATTTATAACGTTCGTTGGTTTTGATTAAATATATTTATTGGAAATAGTAGTTCTAGCAAGCGTTCACTAAAGCACCCTTGTTCAGCTTTTGCCCTCAAGCGAAAAGTTTCGGAATTTACGCAGTAACGTTCTTAAGGCGACGGGTAATGCAAAACGAGCGCCACTTTCGACTTTTTTCTTATAACTTCATAATCTGATATTTTTTTAGAAATACCTGAAGTCTAGGAGCTATCAAAACACCTTTAATATTTATTAAATCACTATATACAATTTGTTCACTGTAGTTCACCTTACAAAACTTGTTCACGTCAAAAGCGGCCACAATAGTTTTGGGCAAGTTTTTAGAGACAACTAAAGAACAAGAAATTGTGTATAATAATTTAATAAATATTATAGGTGTTTTTCCAGTTCCTCAAATATTGAAATTACTGGAAATTGATCTGGTTTAGAAGATATAATAAAAATTTGTAAGTGGCGCTAGTTTCGCATTACCCGTCGCCTTAACGCCCACGCAGCAGTTATAAAAAGCAATAAATATTCAATAATTGCTTAACAATGTTGCTTCAAAATTCAAAAATTCCAAATTCAAAATTATTTATTTTTAACTAAAGTTAATACAGATACGAGTAGTATGTCGAATCCTCCTTTTAAGTTTGACACTTGTATTAGGAGGTATTCGCTCTTTCGTACAAGGTTGAATTAGAGTTAAACAATAAATAATATTCTTATAACCAAAAGTCTTAATTATATCTTATATTAATTATCATATACAAAAAAGCAAAAAGGAATACATTGTTAACTTCTTAATATAAAGAAATTAGTGCTACGTAAACTAATTTAGTTTAAGTGTGTTCTGGTAATATTGGAATGTAATATGATAAAAGTAGTAATAGGTTTATTAAAATTTGTACGTAATATAAAGGTAGTTATACAATAAAGGGTCCATGAAATGTGCAACTGTGATGCGAGATTAAATGTGCAGTGTGTCAGTGCATAAGAGACTCAGTTTCTTCGTAATTTATGCCTTTTAACCATGTTGTAATTTGCCTTTTACACTCGCCGAATGTTTTAGTGTGTGTTGCTTCTGTGTAAAGATCAAGTTACTGGACTCTGATATAAAGAACACTACTTTCGTATACCTTGCTTGAACTATGGCCTGATTCCTCTAGATAGTGCATAGATATTTTAATTGACACTTACTCAACATGTATTCCGTATTTCGTGAGCTGTCAAATCTGCGCAACAGAAAGACTTGAAAGTCTAGAATGACATCATAAATATGCTCCTAGACATCTCCTAGACAATGATATTTAGACATTGATTGAGTAAATGCCCAACCCGAAACGCGTTGAGTAATATTGACAACTCGCTGAGACATAATATATACAAACTGTTTCTCATCGCGTATTGGTAAAAATAGCAAGAATCGTGCTGGCAACTTGAACAATTATTTAAATTGCCCGTGACAAGCTGTGAACTTCTGAAACATCTTCAAAAGGCTTAGAGGCCTTTCCTTTTAATACTTTTTTCTTATTATGACAAATATATTGATATTTTCAACCAACTTTTTAAAGTGAATAATTCATTTCGCTGTTTGTAGAAGGTACAACAGCTATTTCATGTCTTTATTGCGTGCAGTCGAAAAGAAGTTGAAAAAAACACATTTCTGCGCGAATTTTATCATTTTTTTAGTAGTTTTTGTAACAAGAATTATCAATGATAAATTCAAACTAGGATTCATATATCTATTATGCCAATAAATTGCTATGACCCTATTCTAAGTAGTAACATGGATAATATGGTAAGAAACATGTTAGATCATAGAGAAAAATGTCTAAAACAATCAGAGTATTTTGAACGGATAAGGAGGCTTAAATTACTCCAACGACAAGAGCTTAGCTCTTAAATATATGATGATGAAGGAGGCTTATGAACGTTATGTTTCGCACGTAATACATATTTGTAACTTTTATATTTCGTAGTCATGTCATAAGGTCAGAGTTCATCGCATCGCTTATCGCATTTAATGCGATCTTTGTCGTTCATCGACTTCGGCTGGATTTTGTTTGGTTTTCGTCTGAATAATTTAAAAGAGATTATGACTTATCTTATTGTCTGCGTAGTAATCGCATAGCTTAGAGTTAATATTTAATATTCATCTACTTAACAGACTTTATGAGCAGTTCATTTTGCGTTATTACTAAGTGATGAGATGAAAACATATAGGTACGTAATAAATTAATTTACACTGACACATTGAGTGTGATCCACCGTACGATCGGCTTTTTTTATATTTATATGTATGTACCTATGTATGTATGTAAACACTTATTTGTACACAAAACAAGAAATACATTTCAAAAGAATAAGCTTGCACAGAGGCGAACTTATCCCTTTAAGGGAGTATCATCCAGTTAACCTATGCGTAAATGAGTGCTAAACCCAAATTTAAATGGTATACAAACCAAGCAACATGCACAATACGAATGGAAGAATGTATTTATATCTCAAATCCATCAAATTTGACACAAATTTCTATGAAAATTTCCTTCCGCAAATTAATTATACTCGTGCATGAATGAATGCGGCGTATGTTACGTATTATTTCTAAATCCTAAAAACTAGTCAGCACATTGACATGGACTACATGAAAGTTCCATGTACGTAACAAACAATTCAACATTAAATAATTAGCAATCTCTAACATTAAGTTTTTTCTCACCATTGTTGAAGAAATATTAGCAGAAACATATTATTTGTCTATACTGGTCGACACCTACACTCTACTAAAATGTTCCACTCTGAGTGTCAACCAGTGTAGCCACATTCTCGATATGTTGTTTTTGTAAACACCATTTTCCACTCGAAGAGCCCAAATCGTAAAAGTCAAGCGCCTACCGCCGTTATTTAGCAAATCACCCGGCAATGAGACGACTTATAGGATAAAACCACATCAAGGAAACGTTCTCCTTAATGTGGGCTGTTTATTCCATTACCCACGGTATTAAAGGCCCTTATACTGCTGACGTATCCTATTCTTATCCTTATAATAAGTAGCATCCTTCGGTGATTATTCTATATCTTCGCTATCAGACTGATCGCCGAAACAACTATCGGGATAGAAGTGTAAATTTAACCTTACACGACTTATCTCACATTACCATCTATAAAAACAAAACGGAATATAATCGCTTATACTTAAGGTATCCTATCACAAGTTCTAAACATTGTTTTCCATCTGTAATGTTTCGGAAAATTTTCATTTGTCCGAAACTAATGGTTGACTGGTAGAGAATGCCTTATGGCATTAAGTCCGCCATTTGTACACTTTTTGTTTTGTGCAATAAAGTTTAAATAAATAAATAAAATAAAGTATTTTTTTCCAGAAACCCATCGTTTTAAAGAACTCATTAAGTTAGGTTGGGTTTGTTTTATAATTATTCTGAAATATGAACAGTTTTAGAAAAAATGGCATTCGGACAAATGAAAATTTGCCAGAGCGTTACAGATGGGAAACAAGAATTCGGACTTATGATAGGTAACCTATACTTAAGTATGATTTATTTAGTAACCTTCTAGATTATAGAAGCTACGTTCGAAACCTCAATGTACTTACTTCAATAAACCATATTACACGATTACGAGTAAGTTCGATATAATCGTATGAATTAGTTATTTGTGCAACAAGACAAGAGAGCAAAGTTGTTTTTTGTTACGAGTGCTGATATTGAGTCCCGAGCAAGCGAAGGATTCTACGTTTGAATCACGAGCGTAGCGAGTGATTCTAGGTTAGAATCCTGAGTGTAGCGAGGGACTCAATAGCATGAGATGCAAAAAACTTTGCTCTCGTGTAGCACACCCAACTTTTCACCTCATCAGCGAGAACATATTCGACATTTTGTGCTTTTTCTTACAACGTATGTTTATAGTCTTTGTTGCTGATTTCAATAATATTATTAATCAGAAAATAGATAAGTGCTGCTTAAAAAGGAATAACAATATAATTTAATTTGAATTTATAATCAACCAACCAACACGGTTATTGTCATTATTTGATCAAATTGGAAGATTGAGCAGATACATGACGTGTTTATTTATAAATACATATTATATTACGAGATTTTGTTTATAAATTGATTACTATTTTTACTCGTAAAACACCAAACAAAATAAATGCAATATATTTTAAGGTACGTTTCGAATATGCATCATTTATAAATGGTGAAATTATAAATTAAAATTATTATTATATTTACAATAAGTAATAAGTTGAAAAATCTTATTTTATTTGAGCAATGATCTATTGTTTTATATAAAAGGCACAATGATTTTAATATTCTGTCGTTAAAAAAAAATATAATAAAGAAAAAAAAATACGTTGCAATTAAAAAAATCATTAAAAACACCCGTGTGACTGAATTTTTTGGTATAACGCGTATCCGAACTGTTCTCAATCGAGGTCGGATTCGAAAATCGAATGTCAAATTGATAAGTTTCTATCCCTCTCTCTTATATGAAAGATTATGAAAGAAACAGAGTGCATCGAGATTCAAATGATTAAAATTTCACAATTAACCTTTGGCTGAAGAATGACAATTCGTGGTCAGACATTGAAAAAATTAAGAAGCTACTTTCTACACACGTTCGAAACAAAATCGCATTTTGTTCACTGTTAATTGACAGCAAAATCGCCATGTTTGAGCTGGTGAGGTGAAAACATAATTATGAAAGTGTTTTGTTTTGTTACTCGTGAACACATCGAAAGAGTAACAGATTGACTGATTAAGATAAAACATTACCCTGGAAAAATGAATAGTTCCCAAAGAATAAACCAATTCTGTTTTCACCTCACCAGCTCAAACATGGCGATTTTGCTGTCAGATAGCAGTGAACAAAATGCGATTTTGTTTCGAGCGTGAGTAGAAAGTAGCTTTTTAATTTTTTCAATATCTGACCACGAATTGTCATTCTTCAGCCAAAGGTTAATTATAAAATTCTAATCATTTGAATCTCGATGCACTCTGTTTCTTTCATATGTATATAAAAGAGAGGGATAGAAACTTATCAATTTGAAATTCGATTTTCGAATCCGACCTCGATTGAGAACAGTTCGGATACGCGCTATACCAAAAAAATCATTAATAACACCCGAAAAAGGTTTAATTGCAACGTATTTTTTTTTCTTTATTATATTTTTATTTAACGACCGAAAATTAAAATTATTGTGCCTTTTATATAAAACAATAGGTCATTGCTCAAATAAAATAAGATTTTTCAACTTATTACTTATAGTAAATATAATAATAATTTATAATTTCACCATTTATTATAGATGCATATTCGAAACGTACCTTAAAAAATATCGAGTTCATATTGTAATTTGTTATTTTCTTTTGCATTTATTTTGTTTGGTGTTTTACGAGTAAAAATATTACTCAATTTATAAACAAAATCTCGTAATATAATATGTATTTATAAATAAACACGTCATGTATCTGCTAAATCTTCCAATTTGATCAAATAATGACAATAATGTCATTGGTTGGTTGATTATAATCAACCAACCAACACGGTTATTGTCATTATTTTCAATTAAATTATATTGTTATTCCTATTTAAGCAGCACTTATCTATTTTCTGATTAATAATATTATTGAAATCAGCAACAAAGACAAAGAGTATAAACATACGTTGGAAGAAAAAGCACAAAATGTCGATGTTCTCGCTGATAAGATGAAAAGTTGTGTGTGCTACACGAGAGCAAAGTTTTTTGCATCTCGTGCTGTTGAGTCTCTCGCTACACTCAGGATTCTAACATAGAATCACTCGCTACGCTCGTGATTCAAACGTAGAATCCTTCGCTTGCTCGGGACTCAAAATCAGCACTCGTAACAAAAAACAACTTTGCTCTCTTGTTGCACAAATAACTATTTCGAGCGAATCTAAAAATAAAACTAACAGTTACTTATATCCGTTTTGATTGTATTATTAACCTGTTATGATATGTAAAATGCTTACATACACACTTAATGTATCGCATTGAAGTACTTTCCGGCTTGAAATGTTCCATGTGTGAATCTAATCAATAAAAGCGCTTTCGCACCGAGCCCGATTTGATTTCGATGCCGCTACGCGTGCCAACTCCATTTCTCTTTCATCTGCATGACAAAATACACCTGTATGGGTATGGGGACCCAAAAGTTTGATTGGATGAAATTTAGGCGCAGTTAGCCAAACAAAACGATAAAAACAATATTAAATAAAATGTATTGTATAAAGTTCCGTTGTGGGACCAAATTAGCGATACAATAAGGAGCCTTAAAGTATAATTTATGCAATGGATAATTAATGTCGTCGCACGAAATATTTGATACAAATTTTAATTGAGTGATATAAAGTTGTGGGCAAATAATAATTCAGCTTATTACTCGACAAATACATTATAAAGCATCCATAATTTTTTTGGACAAATATGTGAGTGCGAGAGTGACCAACGATTTATCATTTATTTATCACGTGATAAAAGCAACCATCATAGCCCCACGGAATCATTCAATTCCGTTTAAGAGCTGTAGATGAAGGAAAAACTTATACCACATAAATAGGTACGCGTCAAAGCATACGATACGGAATCAAATATTTAACTTAATAAATTAATTTAATGTTTTTATTGTTACAGACATCGCTAGCGTTAATCCTAGCTAGCGAAGAAGTGCCAAGCGAAGCGAGCAGTACGAAGACTTCGTCGTCAGTAGGAAGAAATGGCAGACAGTACTACGGGCCCATAGACCAGGGCAACAACGAAGTGGTCGTCGATATAGAAGACGACGAGAAGACCCAGTACTACGAAACGAATTATGACACCAGTAAGTTGTGACGTGTGTGTGATGTTCAAAATTCGAACATCGAATAGTGCCGTCAATCTCGATCTTCTGTCAAAGTTTATTTGAGTAAGAGGGACGGTACTGTACGGAAAATTGGAGTAGCCCTTCAGGTATCGCTGGGAGATATGGTCCAGGTGTATCTGCGTAAGCTTCAAGCCGAAAACTGGCAAGAAACTGCGCAGGCTCGTAACAAGTGGCATGCTCTCGTTTTGGAGACTAAGACCGTTTTTGGGTCATTTAGCAAAACAGTTAGTTATGTTTAATTATCTTGTGACCATCCTAGAAAATAACAAAAAAGTGCCCATAGGTAAATATATTTGTCATTGTAACGCTTTTAGGCAAAAAGTAAGACATTGCCAACTGTTAATAAGGTTTTAGTTTCTAAATGCTTCTCTAAACCGGTATCAGGTTAAACGGTCCATGACAATAGGCATTAAGTATGAATTGTATGGGCTACTTTTTGCCGGTAAACCGCAGATTTACTGGCCTACGTTCGGCGCCTGTTCAAATTATCTTCAGCTTTTATTCACATGTAAAAATTCCAAAAAGTATCGCTGACATGTTGCGGGGAACCACGTCTCGCTAAAATTCTGGATGCTAAAAGTGACGTTAAGTTAGCTTGTTTTACAAAATTTTATTAAATATTATATTATATTTTTTATGGTATATGGCTGAATCTTTGTTTTGAGAATTGTTCTGGAATATGGGTGAAACGAACAAAGCTGGGATAAAGCTTATTTGGAGATTAAGAACATAATATACTTTGCCGTAAGCGCCTACCGCAGACATTGTGAATAAAGCGTAGTCAGAAAACGAACAGAAAATTTTGGGGTCAGAAATAATCGTGTAAATAACTCGTACTTACATAGGTACCTTTAGATTTAGTTACCTACTTTTACAACTCAAGTATCAACTTGATTTTGTAAATAAAAAGAAGAATCTCTGTTGAAACGCAAAATTGATCTACGAAAGCTTTTACGTATTATTTACCTACTCCTTGCGAATTGACGTACTCGTAATGCTCGTAAGTAAATGTTAGTCTGTACGAAAGTACGCAATTGAAGGTAAGTAACCACGATTGCCCCAAAAACAATCGAACTTAATAACCACTCCTTGTAAAAGCGGCTGAAAAAAGGTACCGTCCCATTTTCCGGGCATTTGCCGCGAGAAATTGCCCAGAACGCACAGATTTCCCCCGGATGCCTCCGGATAGAGGCCACTTTTTATCGTAAAGAGCGAAGTGAAACTATTTGATACCCTGCGTAGGGATTTAAGAGAAGAATTTGTCAACTTATTAGCGCAACCGCTGCGCTATATTTACTTTCTTATGTGTGTTCAACGGCGTGTTGAGATTTTGTTCCTACATAATGTAATGACCCAATTGGCGTTGTTAATTTGGTGAAATTGGCTGCATCACGCTGATAAGATTTTCTTCGAGTATTGACTCCAGTTCGGTACAATAAGATTTTTTGTATATCACTCCTGTGGCGCGGAGATAATCCCATTAGCGGGTTATACCTACTCCCACACAAAGTCCAACTCACTAGTAGTGAGGGCTAAACAGCCCTGATACAGTTCAAGTCATGTTTAAAACATAACAAATAGATTTTTCGTACATTGATCGTTTGCAAATATAGGTAATTACCTATTGTTTTATATAACACATAAAAAATCAAACTGCAATGTAGTGTCTAAGTGCTCTATATGTTTCAGTAAGTGAGTTTATGTTTAAATTAGTTATTAAGTTAGCACTTAGCACAAACTGTTTCGAATCTCGCGCATTTATGATTGAGCTAGAATAATTAATGAGATCTAAGTAAAGTCGGGTGATAGTTAAATTATCCCAAGGAGGTACTTACAAGTACATTGAGTTAGTCGAGGTTCATTAGGTATTCTATCGGGGATCGGTGCGTCTTCGTTTGACGACTGATAACGTGGTGGGGAGCTCAGCATAGTAAATCAAACGATTTAAACTAGATCAAAGATATCGGAGTCGATTCATACCTGTCTTGATTTGATTCAGCCTAGGATAACCCGAAATTTAATCCAGAACTTAAATGTTATAAGTTGGCATTAAATGATTATGCGTGTATCTGCGCCAGTCGCTTACGGTAAAACATGTGCTCTTCTTAATCAGGGTAAGGGTAACCCTCCTGATTCAATTTGTGTAAAACGCCGATATTTACCAGCGACGCAGCAAGCAATAGAGTACCATGCTACGTAAAATATGTAGGTATCGATAAGACGATAAATTCCGAGGCCCACTAACCAGGATTGTCACTTGGATGGTGCGTTCCCTAACTGAATATTCGTAAGATGTAGGTAATCACTATCAAGAAATAGGGAAGAGCGGCGATTACTCCACCGACAAGAGCGAAGCTCTTAAATTATGAATGAAATGTAGGTAATTAATGATACATAGAAACATACTTTGACGCAATTTGGCGCAATTTTACTCATTGATTAAACATATCTATTACGTAGCTTAATTGTTTATGGATTTATATTCGATAATTTAAATGACTGCGCGTTACCCAAAACGCCTATGACAGGCACTGTATGTATAAAATATATTCTTTCTTCTTAATCAAGGTTAAAGTAACCCCCTGGAATCGATTTGTGTAAAAAGCTGATATTTATAAGCGACGTTAGGATGGCAGCAAGCAATTATTATGTTGCAATTCTTTATAATATGTATCATTTAGACTACCAACGCGTTTCCCAAAACGCCTATGACAGTTACCGATGGTACAATTGCTATTTGCTCAATCAGGGTAAAAGTAACCCTCTTGATTCGATTCGTGTAAAAAGCCGATATTTACAAGCGACGTAAAGGAGGCAGCAACCAATAGAGTACCACGCCACATAAAATATGTACCTATCGATAAATTCCGAAGTCCACTCACCTGATGTCTCCGGATTATTTCTTGGTCGCGAATATTGGCAGGTGCGTTTCGGGAAAGGGTAGCCGAAGTCTCGTAGAATTTTGTCACGTGCTGAAAGAAATACAGCAGTTTTGAAGTAGCACCTATTCTTTTTTTTTTTGCATATTGTATTTTAGAAGTATTTTATAAGCAGTTTAAGCGCCGAAACAAATTTATGTTAGCAGCAAAAACACGGCTTTTAAGGTGCCAAATTGAAACTTCGACTTTCGACCGCCGCAATTTCCTGGGTAACAAATTGATGCCTCGTTTATACAATAAACGTTATTTTATAGGATAATAGTATCCTAGAGAGCTAGGTGTTTTACATTCTCGTTAAATTGTGCTGAATTTACTTATAATTTAATGCTACCACGATAATGTGACAGTTAATAGTAAAGACTTGAAAGCGAAAAGAAGTAAGGTCACCTGAGGTGGCTGAGGTAATTGCATCTATAGAGGCAAATGCGTCTTTTGATAATCTGATATCAATAGAACCGCAACTAACGCCCATAACTACCACTGCTCTGTTTCTTTATACATATTAAAGGACCTGAACTCAAGGCAGTGGTGAGCAGGATGACCTTAAAATGTTGCGCTTCTATGTTAATATCATCAAAACATGCATTCGCCTCTATAGACGCAATTACCTCAGGTGACCGCATGATCTGTTTATGTTCTAATCAATTAATGCTGTCTTTTTATCTAAAGTACCTATAATAATGGCGCTATCCGGGTAATCAACGATTTTGAAACCTCTCATTGTCTCTAACCCAGTGGCCCTTTTTTGTATATAGATAAATAAGAATCCTAAATTTTATGCGGTCTACTGCAGTACAAGTAAAATTTTGGCTTCTTATTTTATCCTTTGTATCCATATATACAAAATATGAGTATCAGCACAAACATAGGATCAACATTGATTCTGTCCAGTGGCCCCTTGTAGGTGACCGTTTATCCAATGACAAATGAGTCATTTTCAAAATACATGTAGGTACCTTCAAAGTTAAGGGCTTTAATTATAACAAAACTTAATTGATTCCTTTGTGTAACGATAAGTAATATATTTTGTATGAGTAACTTTCGTAACACAAAGGAAGCGATCGTAATTTTGTTTTTATTAAGCCTTTAACTATATGCACATGTTTTTTGAAAATTACTCAAATAAATGATTCAACAGTTGTCACTTACTGACAAGTATGCCGGCTACCCAGACCCATACCCAGTGCCGTATTTACCCTCAGGCCCACAAGGCCCGGGCCTAGGGACCCAGCCAGTCTAAGGGCCCCAGTCCCAAAAGCAGGACTTGCACCATACTTATATTCTCCTCATTTATCACTTATCGAGATAAGGAATGGGGCCCCAAATGCCAAATGCCTAGGGACCCTGGCCTTTTAAGTCTAACCATACCCATAAAAGCTACCGTTCCATAATCCCGATACTAATCAAACTCCAATTCCAGGTGCATACGGCTTCGGCTACGACGTGGGTCCCCACGGACAGTTCCACCACGAGAACCGCGGCCCAGACGGTGTCACCTACGGTTGCTATGGCTACGTGGACCCTGATGGTCTCCTCAGAGCGACACACTACGTCGCCGACAGCCACGGGTACCGCGTCATCGAACCTGAGAAGCCTGTGGAGGTGTTCCCTGATGAGAAACACGAGTATGACGAAAAGTAAGTTTTAACTGTTCCACTACGAGTCGCAGCCCCAACGGACGACGACCTATGGTTGCTATAGCTACGTAGACCACGACTACACATGTAAAAAGGAACTGAGAATATTTCCATAAATACCTGACAACTTTCATAAGATATTAATCTCTCGTAATAATTATTTTGACCTTAGGTATGCCGAAGCATTGATCAGCAGCATTGCTTGTATGTCAATGGCAATGAAATTGAAGCTCAATAAAATTTTAACATAGGCTTTTAATGCTATACTTACTGATCAATGCTCGGCATACCTAAGGTCAAAAGAATTATTTAATTGGAAAAGTTCCTATAGGACATTTTGAAAACTTTCCGTCAGCACATCATTAACCCCGACGATCTGCTGACGGTTACGCAATACGTAGCTGACCGATTATGGTCATTAGGGTACGGGTGGCTACATGGGTGTCGTGGGTACCATGAGTGTCGTGGGTACCATGGGTACCATAAGCACCACGTCGTTTTTAGCAGCTATAACATTCTTAACGCAAGAAACTATCAAGTTGAGACTAGTTTACGAAATTTAATGTAACCCTAGCTCTACACTACACGCGAAGTTGGCCGAGATTGGCAGAATATGATGGTGTTGAGAGGCACTTTGCTGCAGAAACTCATAATTCGGCCAACTTCGCCTCGGTCAACTTCGTGATAGTGTGGAGTCGGGGTAAGGTTTTCTTATAACTTCTTAGAATTCCGGTGGCTACTAGTTATAAAGTGAAATTATAAAATTTTAAAGGTCATTGAATAATGCAATTACTAATCTAATAAATACACTTATATAATAAACTAAAACTATTTATGAAACTAAAATTAATAAGTAATAAGTAAAACAACTTATAAAACTAAATAGTTCTATGAACCGTTCTATACCTATTGGCTCAGAGGTCCCTAACAAAAGTTGTGTGCAAAATTATGGTACCTACTGGCAAAATAAGATTTTGGAGTTAAATTCCTTCATTATTTAACAGAATCAAAATAGAAGCATTTCAAGATTTTTTCTCTGGTCGTTGCGGTCTCATCGTGTCAAAACAGCAAGGCGGGTTTCAATTATTTTTGGTCGTCCATAAAAAGAAATTGTTACCTTTTCTCTGGCGTGAACAAAGTTGTAGGTATGCCCACAACCTTTTACTTATTTCGTCTAGGCCCTAGTCACAAGTAATCCTGGAATTGTCAAAGCTTTTGCAATTTTCGACAAAGATAACACAGACAAAGAATATGTCCACCAATTTGTTGTCACAAAGGTTGGAATTTCCATTCGAGTGCGATTGTCACGTCCGATAAATAATAGCGGCCAATCAGAGCGCCGACGGCGGTTGATAACAATACCAAACTAACTCCGATGTGTACCGAAACTAATTTTCTTTTCCAGCCGAAACTGGCATAAAATAAAAATTGGGCAAGTAAGAGTCCTACTCGCGCATGAAGGGTTCCGTACCATAAAACAAGTTTGTATGGGAGCCCCCCTTGAATATTAATTTTATTTTATTTTTAGTATTTGTTGTTATAGCGACAATATAAATACATCATCTGTGAAAATTGCAACTGTCTAGCTATCACCATTCTTGAGATACAGCCTGGTGACAGACGGGCGGACGGACGGACGGACGGACAACGAAGTCTCAGTAATAGGGTCCCGTTTTTACCCTGTGGGTACGGAACCCTAATAACGAACTGAAAAATATATAATATGATCATTATTATAGCATTTGTTTTGCCTATAGGTAGGTGTTTAGTTTAATCGATCTCCAATGAAAATCAGCGTCTCGGCTTGCCGTACATCGTCTGTTTATTAGGGTTCCGTACCCAAAGGGTAAAAACGGGACCCTATTACTGAGACTTCGCTGTCCGTCCGTCCGTCCGTCCGTCTGTCACCAGGCTGTATCTCAAGAACGGTGATAGCTAGACAGTTGAAATTTTCACAGATGATGTATTTCTATTGCCGCTATAACAACAAATACTAAAAATAAAATAAAATAAATATTTAAGGGGGGCTCCAACATACAACAAACTTGTTATAGATTATATATATGTATAGGTACGGAACCCTTAATGCGCGAGTCGGGCTCGCACTTGCCCAATTTTTCTTGTAATAATTATGTTTATGTTCGTACATTAAAAAAAATGCATTTTCACAGTTCTGCTGTTTACGAGCCATTATATTTCGACCCGTGGTCTAGAAGACTCAGATCGTAGAGAATTCTTAATTAGAAATACAATTAAAATATTATCACATTACAGACATTATTATACATACCTATACTTTGTTTTTAGGGCTCCGTACCCAAAGGGTAAAAACGGGACGCTATTACTGAGACTTCGCTGTCCGTCCGTCCGTCCGTCCGTCTGTCACCAGGCTGTATGTCAAGAACGGTGATAGCTAGACAGTTGAAAATTTTACAGATGATGTATTTCTATTGCCGCTATAACAACAAATACTAAAAATAAAATAAAATAAATATTTAAGGGGGGCTCCCATACAACAACCTTACAGATAATGGTACGGAACCCTTCGTGTGCGAGGCCCACTCGCATTTGGCTGCTATTTTTTAACTTTAAGTACTACGGCAAACGAGTTCTGAGCAAACAAATGGGCCTATCGTATATTTTACTTTAATTTATAGTTAAAAAAAATGAGTAGTAGGTAATTTTAAGAAGATCGCTAATGAAATAATATGAAGTGAAAAATATAATTTAAAGGGAGTGAAGAAATTATGAAATAATAATAGTACTGATAGAATTTCTCCATCGCTACACGGAAAACAGAGCGATTCCGCCTATAACGCACTATGTCTTCATCTTCCGTGAACTAAATTCCTTTGTCCACATGTTCAGTGCAAATCTTTTATTCTTCACAAAAGAATCAAGGCGAGAAACCCATTCTTATTAACCTGTCTCCAGGCGATCGCTTTCGCTTTGTGCAGAAATAAAGTAGAAAAGGATGCTCCCAGTAGATTTACTTATAATCTTTGACCAGTGATATAGATATATTACAATCCTTTTGGGAACCAATATTTGCATAAGGTTTTTGTGTTCCAATAATATTCGGCTAAAAGTATCATAAGAGAAGAAAATATTAAATCTTGTGGTCCCATAAGAGTACAGAGATATTCTTAGAACTATTTCGACAGTCTTATTCACAAACTGCCTTTGCAATATGATACCGCCGGAAAAAATATACCCAATGCTTTAGATTTTAGTAAGTAAACAAGTAGTTTAGTAAAAAGAAACATAAAAACAACGATTTCAATCAAACTTTAATCATCCAATGTCAGCTTTCCCTCTTTCACTCGGCTTTCACTGAGATCAAAGACCTTGTACTTGTACCGTTGTATAATATCCAGATAGCACAGGTTACTAAAAATATTATCTCTGTCCCTTTCAGCTCCGTGGACAACAAACCGATCCCTGGCCAGATAGTGCCGTACGACAAGCTGTACTTCCCGAAAGGATGCGGCCGCACACCCGGTGGCGTTCCGGCCAAGCCGATACCCGTAGCACCTCGTCCTCCACGCCCGCCTACAGATAGCACAGGCGGTGCTAGTCACCCCATTCCTTCTAGACCTGGTAAGATTATGTACAATATATATATAATGCTTCAATAGACACCGGGCGGCGTATCGGCCGAGCCGATACCGGTGGCACCTCGTCCTCCGAGCCCGCCTACAAATAGCACCGGTGGTGCTATAGTCACCCCGTGCCTTCTAGACCTGGTAAGATTATGTACAATCCATACTAATATTATAAACGCGAAAGTGTGTCTGTCTGTCTGTTACCTCTTCACGCATAAAACGCTGAATCGATTTTGGTGAAATTTGGCATAGATTTGGCATAGATATAGTTTAAGATACGAGGAAGGACATAGGATAGTTTTCATCCTGGAAATTATACCTAAAAAGATTGAAAAGTGAGTGAACATTTCTGTTGCGGTGCGGTGACCCTGTAGGAAATGTAATTATTAGACCAAAAGCACAATTGCTCTTACATTTGCTTAGGCGCTTTTAATAATCCCTTTTATTAAGTTCCACGCGTACATAGTCGCGGGCAAAAGCTAGTATAATATAATGCTTCAATAGACACCCGGCGGGGTACCGGCCAGGCTGATACTCATACTCATACTCATTTATTCATAATGCACAAATACATTATATGTCAATTTTACAAAAGGGTACAAATACAATGTAGTTAGTGGTTATATTATATGTCAGTTTACTTACAATAATAGTAATAGTTAATTCAATTTTTGTACAATATTAATAGCATTATTCTGTAACTACCTATTCGATTAATAATGTCATTAGTCATTACATAATTTTAAATATCCATCTTTGGTGTCAGTAACAAAATAGAAACTTGCATAATATGTTAAGTTAGGTACAATTCCGAGATGTCATAGAAGGCCTTTTCCAATAGCCATTTTTTCAGTTCGTTATGAAAGGAAAATTCGCTAGTTTGATCTTTAATGCTGTCTGGGATAGCGTTATAGATTTTAGGACCTATTATATGTGATACTTTGGTAGACTTGGTTAGTCGACATCTAGTTGTCTTTAGTTTACCTGCCCGACTTTGAGTATCTCTTAAATTTCGACTTACAGTTTTTAAGGGAAAATCTTCAATATTACGCCTTACAAACTTGGAGATGTTAAAAATGTATAATGACGGAACTGTCATTATGATACCGGTGGCACCTGGTCCTCCGGGCCCGCCTACAGATAGCACAGGCGGTGCTAGTCACCCCGTGCCTTCTAGACCTGGTAAGATTATGTACAATATAATATAATGCTTCGATAGACACCCGGTGGCGTACAGGCCGAGCCGATACAGGTGGCACCTCGTCCTTCACGCCCGCCTACTGGTGCTAGACACCCCGTGCCTTCTAGACCTGGTAAGATCATGAACAATATAATATAATGCTTCAATGTCGCCCGGCGGCGTACAGGCCGAGCCGATACAGGTGGTACCTCGTCCTCCACGCCCGCCTACAGATGGCACCGGCGGTGCTAGTCACCCCGTGCCTTCTAGACCCGGTAAGATTATGTACAATCATACTATTATTATAACGGTGAAAATTTGTGAGTGTGTTTGTGTGTAAGGTTGTTACTTCTTCACGCTCAAACGGCTGGAACAATTTTGATCAATTTTAGTATGAAGGTAGCTGATACCCTGGATTATCACATAGGCTGCTTTTTATCACGAAGAAATGTAGTGTTCCCGTGGTATGAGCGGATAACACCGCGCGACGCAGCTTGCATAATATAATGCTTCAGTAGGGTTTATATTGACTCCTAGAATTATCAGTAGAGTTAGGACAAATGTAACATGTACAGAGGAATATAAATTCTACGAAATATTTTTTCGGCGAAATAAAACATTCGACGAAATAAGTTCCCACCTCGTCGTCCCCGCCCTCCTCAGATAGCACCAGTGGTGCTAGTCACCCCGTGCTTTCTAGACCTGGTAAAATAACAATAGGTTTCTTAGCATCCACATAATTTTCATTTCGAAGAAAACATTTTCTCCTGATATTAGATTTTTGTGATAACCATCGAAAAGAAAAGCAAATCGAACCTGAACTAATAAAAGGTCGGGTAAATTTATTATATATAAAAACCTAAAGTTCACGGTTTCACGCGCGGTCACCATACGCCATAAACGTTACGTTTATATACATATATAAACCACCAACACCACCGAATTCCTGTAACGGTTGTATTATTAAATTACTATAAACGTAACAGGAATCCGGTTAGTCTAAGATCCCTTTAAGAACGACCTTCACCGAGATGTTTATTTGATGAAATGTATTTTATATTTAATTTAATATGTCAATAAATATATTGCATATGGGTTGCCTAACAAATTTTAGTCCAGGGTATGTTTAATTAATGATTAAAAAAATTTTTTTTTTAAACATTTGATTATTAGATAAATTCTATACCAATCGAAAGTATGAAGCCCATAGAATATGCAAACGTTAGGTTGCCTATTCTTTTCCCGTCACAACTATCGGGTAGCCAGGTTTAAACTGGTAAATCTATACTAGCATTTTGCAACGGTCTGATTATTGAATGGAAATTAAATAACATTAAAGATTATTTTATTATGAACACGGTGGTATAGGGTTGCCTGCGAAAAATCAGTCCAGAATTCCGGTTGTCGAATTTTGAAAAGTAAAATATTGCAGCGAGTGAATGTGTGCGACTGAGAGGTCCCAACCAAAACCATCCCATACGATAGAAGAGGACACAGCATAGCAGCTGTTTGAAGGCCGCCCATTTAAAAAAAGAGAGTGCGCATGCTATTTTTGCTTGAAAATGAAAAGCATAGCGATAGACTCGTATATGCTGTACATTATTTTATAGTTATTTAACTTTTTTTTTAATCAATTAATTAATGAAATAATGAACTTTATTCTGCAAGTAGGCCACAAGGGCACTTTTACATGTCTGAGTCTATCGACATTTCACAAAAGGGTGACCACTGTTGAGAAGAAACTCCGAAAGATTAGATACATTACATTTGTTTTATTCTACTACCTATGTTTCTACTTGAATCACTTAAAATTAATGCCGTTTAAACACTTTTCACCGTTGGTTAAAATTCTCCAACATTTAAAAGTATGAGAATCTCTGAACACCATGATGACGTAGGCTTGTGTCAGTCACGTGGTTCGCGAGTCTCGGAAGAGAGTACCAGGCGGAGTATATTATTATACCATGCATTTTATTGTATCTATAGCGACAATCTACTCCAAAATAATGCACAGCATATACGAGTCTATCGCTATCCTTTTCATTTTCAAGCACAAATAGCATGCGCACTCTCTTTTTTTAAATGGGCGGACTTCAAACACCTGCTATGCTGTGTCCTCTTCTATCGTATGGGATGGTTTTGGTTGGGACCTCTCAGTCGCACACATTCACTCGATGCAATATTTTACTTTTCAAAATTCGACAACCGGAATTCTGGACTGATTTTTCGCAGGCAACCCTATACCACCGTGTTCATAATAAAATAATCTTTAATGTTATTTAATTTCAATTCAATAATCAGACCGTTGCAAAATGCTAGTATAGATTTACCAGTTTAAACCTGGCTACCCGATAGTTGCGACGGGAAAAGAATAGGCAACCTAACGTTTGCATATTCTATGGGCCTCATACTTTCGATTGGTATAGAATTTATATAATAATCAAATGTTTAAAAAAATATTTTTTTTAATCATTAATTAAACATACCCTGGACTAAAATTTGTTAGGCAACCCATATGCAATATATTTATTGACATATTAAATTAAATATAAAATACATTTCATCAAATAAACATCTCGGTGAAGGTCGTTCTTAAAGGGATCCTCTACTAGGTGCTTTCCAGCCAACCGGCAAGATTACATTACGAAACCAAGTGTGGTCCTAATTAGAACATTAGTCTAGCCAACAGTGGAGGCTCAAACCAATGGATACCGAATCTCAGCTAGGTATGCCAGAGAATATGTAGTAATAGAGTGACACTATGTGATAAACCTTTTTGCTTTTGGAAAAAACCTTCATAGATTTAAACGACTAGGTTTTTCGTACATTCGTTGTGTTGAGAACGACGACAAACGATAGTAACGCCATTTATGTATATGCGGTTTTTCCCATACACAAATGATGTTTCATATTTGTGTTTTGTAGCCACAGTAGAATGAAAATGATATAAGCTGAAAGGTTTTATCATACCTACTTGTAATTAATATTTTCACCCGACTATTGCCAAAGATACTAATTGCGTATCTTTTTTATCACGGGCCACAGTTTGACTAGATTAAACCAATTCTATATACAATTAGATACAGAACGACTGTGTTAAGTACAACATTTATAACAATGACTTATTCCAGGTACCGGCGGTTACCCTGGTACGGCCGGCACACCCGGCAGTCCCGGCTCCCCTGGCACACCCGGCACACCAGGGTCCCCTGGCAAACCCGGCACTCCCGGCTACCCTGGCGGACCAGGTAAACAATACTCTTTATTGTACACATCAACACGAAAGACATACAAATACAGATAACAGAGAAATGAGATGAGGAAATATTACTCACTACTATTTATTAAACTGCATACCTACATAGGCGTAGACTGTAGAAAATAAAGCGTCACTAAAGGAACCGAGCTATTTTCGTCATCGTCTTGAACCCCATTTTGACATGATTTGTTAGTCATTAACAAATTGTTAACAATAGTAACTGTAAACTCAACTCATAAACAAATAGTTCCATGAGTTTTACCGCTACTAGTTATTATTAAGCTTTTAGCTACAATAAAATCTACGACAACCGGTGATGATCAATGGACCATAGTTATGCAGAAAGCGACCAGCGTAGATTTTTTGTCAAAGTGACTTAAGTCTTAATCAATGAATGAGTTTGGTCGCTTTCTGCATTACTATGGTTGGTCAGTGAGTGAATGAATTTAATAATATCTAAGACCCACTTGTATGTAAAATACTTGAGTTAAATTATGTCCTCTTGGTCACTGAAAATTCAAGTCATTTACCGTTTTCAACCATCAAACACTCTGTTAAGTATTTTAAAAGCTGGAATAAAATCCACGAGCAACCGATTCCATAAACATTTTCCCAGCGCAAATAACAAAACAGACGACAGCTCCAGCCTTATAATGGGTCAGTTAGCAACGCGATAGCCCCCACTGATTATGATTAATTAATATAAGAGTAAACAAATCGTCTTTTTCCCAAGACCCCTCATCTTAAGTATCGTTAGACTAGGTTGCTGTCGTTATTCATCATTTTTATACCTAACAAGATCCAATTACAACGTCTTAAAATTAAATTTAATGTAAAACTTGACTTTTGTTGGCCTATTCAATGGAAAATCACATTTCTTAGAACTGGATCATTTGACTTTCAAGTTTTCGTGACTACGCATTTTTACTGTTTTTGGTGTAGACAATTTATTTTATGATAGTTTTATTTAGTACGCGGATATGTTACTATAAAGAAAGTAATAAATTTACCCCTTTACAGTGAAATGAAATGAAATATTTTTATTTGCTTAGCAGTACGGAGTATACATGATGGATAACATTATTTAAGCAGTCTCAGTAATGTTTGTACCTTATATTAGGCACGCAAAATTCATATTTATTAAATCAATCATATGTCAAATGAATCTAAACAATTTAATATCTTTATAATTCAATAGTAATAAACACTATACAGATACAGATGTATAATTAAATCTGGTATGGGCTAGAAATTCTTGTACAGAGTGCAAATATGATTTTATTGTTGTGCATTTCCAAATATCACAAATTTCCTACAGAACGAAAATTTTAATGTAGATGATGTAATATTAATAAAAATATGTATTGGAATCCGAATGAACATGACATGTTCTTTTTACACACGATTGTTCGTGGATCTCGGTGGCTTGTCCTAAAGGACGGGCCGTGTCAGCACCCAGCAGTGCAAAGGGACCCTCGAGCCCGCAAGCAAAAAGAATAAAAAAAAAAGATTGTGGGTGGGACATCTGTCATCTGTCATGTCATTTTATAACCTAAATTGTACGTGGGACATGTGTCATCTGTCATGTCATTTTATGACCTAAATTGTGCGTGGGACATCTGTCATGTCATTTTATAACCTAAATTGTGGGTGGGACATCTGTCATCTCTCATGTCATCTTATAACCTAAATTGTGCGTGGGACATCTGTCATCTGTCATGTCATTTTATAACCTAAATTGTGCGTGGGACATCTGTCATGTCATTTTATAACCTAAATTGTGCGTGGGACATCTGTCATCTGTCATGTCATTTTATAACCTAAATTGTGCGTGGGACATGTGTCATCTGTCATGTCATCTTATAACCTAAATTGTGCGTGGGACATGTGTCATCTGTCATGTCATCTTATAACCTAAATTGTGCGTGGGACATGTGTCATCTGTCATGTTATTTTATAACCTAAATTGTGCGTGGGACATCTGTCATATCATTTTATAACCTAAATTGTGCGTGGGACATGTGTCATCTGTCATGTCATCTTATAACCTAAATTGTGCGTGGGACATCTGTCATCTGTCATGTCATCTTATAACCTAAATTGTGCGTGGGACATGTGTCATCTGTCATGTCATCTTATAACCTAAATTGTACGTGGGACATGTGTCATCTGTCATGTCATTTTATAACCTAAATTGTGCGTGGGACATCTGTCATCTGTCATATCATTTTATAACCTAAATTGTGCGTGGGACATGTGTCATCTGTCATGTCATCTTATAACCTAAATTGTGCGTGGGACATCTGTCATCTGTCATGTCATTTTATAACCTAAATTGTGGGTGGGACATCTGTCATCTCTCATGTCATCTTATAACCTAAATTGTGCGTGGGACATCTGTCATCTGTCATGTCATTTTATAACCAAAATTGTGCGTGGGACATCTGTCATCTGTCATATCATTTTATAACCTAAATTGTGCGTGGGACATCTGTCATATCATTTTATAACCTAAATTGGATTAAAATGTACTGGGATGTCCTACGTACACTCGTATGTGAAAACTACTATACCTAATATCACTAGGGATCGAGTCGTAAAACACTACATATTTATTAAGTACTTGTTTTCTAGCATAGTTCCTCAGCGAATATAACCCAATATGGATAAGGTACTTGCCTTACGTTTATTACCCAATCTTGCAAAAGCCATTAAGGCGGGTTAAAATGCTAGCAGCCTATATCTACGAGTATAATACATAGAAAACTGCCGCGAATCTCAGACATATTAAAATACCAAACGGGTTACTCCATGTCGTAGAAGTCCAATAGCGCTCGACGTGTTTCGAATCGATACGCGATTTTTGTATTTTAATATACTCGTCTATAATATTTATAGTATTGTAAAAATGAAATCTTTGTTCCTTCATCACGCATAAAGGATCAAACCGATTTAAAAAAAATACCTATACTTGGTAGGTATAGTGCGCATCCCCAAATGGTTAAAGGATACTTTTCATCCGACTACGGAGAACCAAAAAGAGGGTTATGACTTTTATCTTCCACGCGAAAGAAGTTCGTGGGCACCCTTCTAGTTATTTTATGTTTGTATTTGAATACTCCACCGCAGCCTACCTAATCAATCTAATCATCGATCGTTTATTATACAGCTTGTATATTTGATATTACCGCAAACTTTACGGGGTCTTAGTATAGGCATTTATATTGCACCGTAAATTATTTAAAAAATCTCACTTTTATTTTCTATATAAAATATTTCAGCACGCAATGTATTTGTTTGTTGTTGTTTGTTGACACTTAACATCGTGATGCATGACAACTGTCACTAGTAATAACTACGCCATACCTTGCTGCTCAGAAACTTTTCAAAAATTAATTACGCTATAGCAGTTGACGCTCAATTAATAATTGTTATAAATATCAGATTATAGCACTAAAATCACCGTCTGGCTTCAATTTGCGGTTATATCAAATATACACGCCGTATTCCAGAAGACATAGGCTTACTTTTACACTGACTTCAATAAAACTTTGTCTCTTCAGCGATAATTGCCTAAGCGGGAGTGGCGACGTAGGCCTGAAACAGAGCAAATGTACCGACAGAAGTAATCAAAGTTGTACAAGAGCATTTCTCAAAAAGTTTGTACTTAAGACTTCAGTTAAAGTTCAATATAATTTTCCTATTTTTTACTAATTATTTTATTAATTTTATTCCAATGTCATGGCTATGTTTGATAATTAAGATTCTGTTACGCTTATACTTTTTTAATTATATACATATAATCTGAAATCAATTTATTCGAAATCACGAAAAAAAATGGTAACAAAATAATAAAAATATAGTTGAACATTAATTTGACGTCTTAATTTTGTACACACTTTTACAGAAATGCTTACGAGTGAAAACCGATGTGATGCCATTTGGCATTAAATTCGCCATTAGTATTGACTTTTGTTTTGTGCAATAAAGTTCATATTTGTAAATAATAAATAAAATTGACCTCGAAAGTGCAAGCATATAAGGTTGATTGACACTAGTGCCCGTTTGACATAACTAGTTTGATCTAATCTAATCTCAACGATAACAGTTTTTGCATTGTGTATTTGAAAAGCTTTACATCTTAGCGACCTCTATGTAAATACGTTAATATTCACATCTTACTGCACTACTTTACAGCAGTGAACGAGCAAGCGATAGTGGACGCTGTTATTTATACATTTATGAAATATGTAATGTCTCATTATTTAAACAATGCGAAGATCGACACACAAAGCATAAGGAAAAATTCGTTAGGGTGGCGGAAATGTTAACGCGCTACATTGAGGTATTATTTATAATAGAGCCACAGACCCGAACAAAATTGTCGAAAAAAGTGGCACTGCTGTTATGTTCAAGTAGATGCCAATAACGCTTATTTATAATTTACAACAACATAATTACTTCGTACAAAATAACTCTTTACTCAAATGTTTAAGTGTCAAATTGGCTTACGTACTTATTACCACAAATATTTTTCGTGTAAATAAACTTTTTTAGCGTATTCTGACTCATGTCTCTTGCCAAACATGGAACATGGCACGAATGGAGCAGATTTTAATAGTTTTACATACTAAAAATATTTTCATTATTATTTTATTTAGGTATTAAAATATATTTGTTGTTTGAACTAAATAAACTCGTAAATTGTTAATAACAAATTAAGTTACGTTTTTATTTAACAACTGCATAAAAGGGTCCCGATACTGCATAGAAGGGATCAGTAATAATGACATTATGATTTCTCAACTCATCTTGTTCTAGTAGGTATGTGAAATGAGAGTAAGGCAAGTGCAAAATATTATCATTTTTAACCCTTTAAAGTTTGATGGCGTGGCGTGAAAGTCGGTGGCGTAGTATGCACGGCAGCACACATTGTCTTTAGGTGTTCTTGGCGTTCAAAGGTTTAAACTGACAGTGTCTAGACTCTGAGACAAAATAAAACAATGACAACAGAGATTTTTTTTATTAATATTTATTAATGTAACCTGTAGGATCTGCTTGTAAAAGGCATATGTTCATAACACTGGCTCACTCGCCGCCGCACACATAAAGTAAAATCCACAGACCTACGGACCAAATTGACAAGTAAGTATGAACAAATGTTGCCACAGTTTGGCCAGTGTCGTTCTCATCGATATTAAAATTATTGTTACATCGTAGGTTTAAGGTCCACCCAGACGGGACAATCAAATTGGCAATTTGATCGGCTAATCTATATACCAACTTTTTACAGTGATTTTGACAGATCAAAAGGTCTGTAGACCCCTAATTAAATAGAGATATAAATTTCATGTCAATAAACCAGCAATAATGTACATGAAAATTATATATTTATGATAATTGATAGTTTATTGAATACATGTGTATGAATTAATAAAATTATTGTTCTTTATTTTCAAATTCCCAAAAATGTGGTCCATCTTTTTAACAAAAAAAAAGCGGGAAACTTCAGAAATAGTTGACCGCTGTTTACAAACCACTTTTATGTATCTAACTATATACGTTATCATTGCTTTTACGAGTGTTTATTGAAATTGTTACGTGTTATTATGGATTCGCAAGATTCGGGACCAGAGCCATGTTCATCAAAATGTTCGCCTCCGACAAAAAGGAGAAAAAAAACTATTAGTGAAACTGAAAAAGAGACGATTCATCGAGTTTACGTTTATATTTATAATGAGATGGTAGACAGATCGCAGGACGAACAAGATATCCCAGAGGACATTCATGTCAATAAAAACGAGTGTGTCATGAAAACATCCGAAATTCTTGATATTTCGAGAAGTTCAGTTTTTAAAGTTTTGAAGGAATCCAAAAAACAAGAGAAGTTTACTTCGCCTCTGAAACCCGGACCAAAATAAGCGTTCAAAGATAAGGTGGACGAATTTACTTTAGCGGCAATAAGTCAAAAAGTTTTTTGAAAAAAACGAGGTCACGACTGTTGCAAAGGTAAATTGTATTGCGATTTTCAATTATTTCCGTTAAGTTTGTTGTATATGTAATATAGTCTGACAACCCAAGTCCGACAGTAGAATATTTTTTTTAATTTATATGACTCCCTTTTTTCGCTCGGAATTATAAATTTAAAGAATATTCCACCACCAGATTGTGATTGTCAGACTATAGCTAAATTTTTATTTTGTAACTGATGATGATGATGAAGATGACGAAATAACGGAGCCTGGGAATGAATAATATTTTATAATAAAGACTAGTTATCGTCGGACAAGGTGTTTTATTTTTTACCTACAGACTCGGAAACCTTTTTATGATTTAAAACTAGTGGGTAAAAACGCATTTTATCCATTCACTACCTCGAAAATCAAACAAACCTAAATTCGTACCTCTTATTTGAAACTAATATACTTATTTTTGATTTAAACTAGTCTGTTATTTGTACTTTACAACTTGTCGATATATTGTTATAGACATATACCGTTCACTATTTTTATTTTGCTGTTCCTGGTATCATTTTACCTGTCAGTCATTTGTCAATTTAGTCCGTAGGTCTGTGGATTTTAGTTTAGCAATGTCATGCCTCCACTCTCGCCCTCGGCTCGCGTGTAACTAAACGCAGCATCACATGTGACGTGCGCCCGAGACAGTGTATATCTATTTATGTATAGATACCTACTACCACAAACACTACATAACCATTTTACGCTTCTTTTGTATACATTGTAATTTTTTTACGTTTTTATTGAGATATTAAAGGTGTGTTGAGTGAAAGACTTCAACGCTTCTTTTGATTAAACATAAAAAAACATATATGATTATGCCAAAACAACACACGAGAGACGAATTATTTGGCTGAAATTATTCTTCACGTCTGTCTCTTACTAAACGTGACCTCAATTTTTCACGTTGTTTAGGATCGCGTGGGAATCTTTAATAAAAAAAATAGGATAATTATTTATTGCACTCCTTTATTAATTAATAAAATATAAAACTATAGCGACTCCTTAGATTTTTGTTCTGTGATGAGGTGCATTTTGTAGGGACAAAGTTAATAATTCTAATCTAAAATATGCTATGATTTTACATAGGATTCGTTAATTAATCAATAGAATCTGCGTAAAAAAGAATATTCCGACCTTTTTCTTTATTTTATAGCTGTTATTTCTGCAATTTTTCACTGAAAATTAAGTCATTTTTGAGACCCGTCACGTGTCATGGTCTAAACGAGACTGATCGCCCAACTAATGCGATTTGTGATTTTGCATTAGTTGGGAGGGTGCCATTTTTTCCGTCTGATTGTGTGTCCATGTAATTATTACGTCAATGACGCGCTATAACGGCAATCTAGAGGTACCGGGTTCGATTCCCGGTCTCTTCCACTAAGTTACGCAGTTCTATTTTTCTTCGAGCTTTGATCTTTGTATCAATGGCTTAAAATAAAAATTGTGGTATGTTAAAAAAATTAGACATTACAAAAATTTCAAAAAATTATAACAGCTTTATGAACTCGGCCCGACATGGTTTCGAACTCACGTGGGTCGCGCAACCCGCAGCAGCACGGATAGCTGCCCCTGATGAAGAGCTCCAAATGAGTTCGAAACATGTCGGGCCGTTCCTGTCAATTTTACGTGAGTTTAAACCATTTTTATAATTATTAAAGATGTCTCACGATATTTTTGATAGTATAATAGTTTTATGAACATTTATTGATTTTTTTGCAATTGCATTTATAGGCGGCCCCGGCGGTCCAGGCGGCCCGTCCGGCCCCCCCGGCCCCGGCTACTACCCCGGCCAGCCCGGCCCGTCCGGCCCCCCCGGCCCCGGCTACTACCCCGGCCAGCCCGGCGCCCCCGGCGCCCCTGGCACTCCCGGTAAGTCAATGGATAAGGCACAACCAATACGGTTTTTGACAATAGTGAAAATAAATTACATCACTGAAACCACTAAACACACATTCAAGAATACACGGAACCAGATAAACTACCATCAACTTCTGAACATTATACTATTTTTACGTACAAGCCCGTAACTTCGCCTGGGATACCTAACATCGCCTATTTTTGTAAAAGTTTAAATTCCCGCCTAGCTTTTAAATTAGCTACAGTTGATGCGAGAATATCACCATGCATAAAAAAGCACTTTCTATTTAATAGTTTTAGTTTGTAGTAGTCTAAAAACTAGACGGAAATATCAACTTTTATAAAAATAGGCGATGTTAGGTATCGCAGGCGAAGTTATTGGTTTGTACAACCCGGTTACAATATATCTGTGGACCTGGCGTCGATGACGTCACGTCGGCGCTCCGGTACGGTGCGCGACGCGACGGGGCGAGCGCGGGTAGGTACAAGGGTAGGGGGAGGGGCTTCACATTCCAGCGAGGTCCACAGATATTGTAACCGTGTTGTACTTACATTAGACAAAAACTAAAAAGAAGACGTGACGTTTGACTACTGAATTTTATGACGTCACAAGCCAGTATCTTCATACTAAACGGTCGTTTTTGACATTTCATAACAAGAGCTGCTTTGAGCTGTCATCAAATACCGTATTAATGTTAAAAGGTTCTTGAGTAGGGACGTACCGGACCTCGTAGTAGTAAGTAACCTCCAATGAGGTAGACCAAAGGGTGCCAAAGGTTTGATGAGGATCACATGATATCATTGGATAATATTGAACCGCAAGTATAAAACGATTAGGCTCGATAAAGTCTCGTATGCGATCGTTTTAAGTAATACTATTTTAAATTAATTAATATCTGCGATATAATCCGAGTATACTGCTGTTTAAATGTGTGACAATCGAAGATAAATTGTACTTATATCTGAAACTAACAATAACGACATAACAAAGCCTTTAGTAATTAGTTGTTAATTTCTATTTGTGATTTTAGGTAAAGTTCATCGAGAAACCACAATATCAAATCAATTTCAATCAAAATCAAATTGGCACAAGTGAATTTAATCAATATACATTCATTTGTAACCTGCGCCAAACAATTTAACGTCAATTTGATCATACAGTAAAGTTCCGGACAGACTTGATCGGTGTGCTTTATTCGGCCTTCATGTTTAGGAACGAATAAATATTTCAAAAAACGTTTCGAAAGCAGTCGCATTTCTTTTTATACAAAAGTAAAAAAATTGGGCAAGTGCGAGTCCGACTCGCGCATGAAGGGATCCGTACCATAATCTATAACAAGTTTGTTGTATGGGAGCCCCCCTTAAATATTTATTTTATTTTATTTTTAGTATTTTTTGTTATAGTGGCAATAGAAATACATCATCTGTGAAAATTTCAACTGTCTAGCTATCACCGTTCTTGAGATACAGCCTGGTGACAGACGGACAGCGAAGTCTCACTAATAGGGTCCCGTTTGATTTTAGTTAGTTTGGGTACGGAACCCTAAAAAGTAAAACATGTTCTTCCATGTTCCACATTTAAACAAACAGAGCAATATGAACGGAATCGCATAGGTACGCATTCCGCGATCATTTTACTGAATACTGAACCCCAGCTGTGTGCTTGGTCTACTCGAAATTACGTCATTTATAAATAAGTAATAATAAACGAGTAATTTGCTATACGTAAATATAATTATTAATTTTCCGGAAGCTGGACTAATGTAGGCTACGGGAACCAGAAAAGTTGAAATCCGATATCGCACCCATGGGAATCTGAAAACTTCCGCAATGTACGCAGACAATAATACCATGGTAACAATTAGATTAGGTAGGCAGAAAAATCACGCCGTATTTTACGAGTTAGGGGGAGTTCCCATAAGATTTAATTAGTGCGGACAATCGCACATTAAGCTTTAAAGTCATCATGATCATTTCCTATAAAACTTCATACAGACAGTTTGCCCTGAGAATGCCACAGACCACCGGCTGAAACAAATTTTTAGACATTTCGAGTAAATTGAGAAAATGTGCTAGCGGCAGTACCGACTTCTACTGTTTAGTGTGCGTAGTGTTCTTTTTATTTTGAGATACCGTCGTTTGTTTTTGGAGGGCAGAGTAACAGATTGCTCCGCAACCGAATGCTCAAAATGTACCTAATGCTCAAAACGTAATATTTATCAGGTGGCCCAGGAGGTCCAGGAGGTCCCGGCGGCCCCGGCGGCCCAGGAGGTCCCCCCGGCTCAGGTGGATATTACCCAGGACAACCAGGCACACCCGGATCACCAGGCACTCCAGGAGGCCCGGGAGGACCAGGAGGCCCAGGTGGCCCAGGAAGCCCGAATGGACCTAATGTCCCAGGTGGAAGCGGATATTACCCAGGACAGCCAGGCACTCCTGGCAGCCCCGGCTCTCCCGGATCACCAGGCACTCCAGGAAGCCCGGGAGGACCAGGAGGCCCAGGCGGCCCAGGAGGCCCGAATGGACCTAATGGCCCAGGTGGAAGCGGATATTACCCAGGACAGCCAGGCACTCCTGGCAGCCCCGGCTCTCCCGGATCACCAGGCACTCCAGGAGGCCCGGGAGGACCAGGAGGCCCAGGTGGCCCAGGAGGCCCGAATGGACCTAATGGCCCAGGTGGAAGCGGATATTACCCAGGACAGCCAGGCACTCCTGGCAGCCCCGGCTCTCCCGGATCACCAGGCACTCCAGGAGGCCCGGGAGGACCAGGAGGCCCAGGTGGCCCCGGAGGCCCGAATGGACCTAATGGCCCAGGTGGAAGCGGATATTACCCAGGACAGCCAGGCACTCCTGGCAGCCCCGGCTCTCCCGGATCACCAGGCACTCCAGGAGGCCCGGGAGGACCAGGAGGCCCAGGTGGCCCCGGAGGCCCGAATGGACCTAATGGCCCAGGTGGAAGCGGATATTACCCAGGACAGCCAGGCACTCCTGGCAGCCCCGGCTCTCCCGGATCACCAGGCACTCCAGGAGGCCCGGGAGGACCAGGAGGCCCAGGTGGCCCCGGAGGCCCGAATGGACCTAATGGCTCAGGTGGAAGTGGATATTACCCAGGACAACCAGGCACCCCAGGCAGCCCTGGCACACCCGGATCTCCAGGCACTCCGGGCGGGCCAGGCGGCCCAGGAGGCCCGGGTGGCCCCGGAGGCCCGAATGGACCTAATGGCCCAGGAGGAGGTGGATATTACCCAGGACAACCGGGCACCCCAGGCAGCCCAGGAACACCCGGCTCCCCAGGCTCCCCAGGCGGCCCAGGAGGACCAGGTGGCCCAGGTAAGAACATAAATACTAAATAAATGTCACTTGTCATGGCTTTCTTCAAATACGGCTTCAATCCATCTATAGAGATTTTAGTTTTTCTCATTCGTAATTCCATGAATAAACTTGGGACTACAGGAGATGCTCATCGTATGCATCAAAGCTAACCTTATCGATTATCTACTATCCAATTAGCCACAAACTTCAAATGTTGTTTTGGATTCATTCAACGATACAGACGGATATCTGAAGTTCGAAAGTAGAAGTTCGTAGCGTTTAATGTCCTTTGCTCTTAAGTATACTAATACCTGGGCAGCACTCCTACTTGCGATCTATTCTATCGTAAGTGAAGCAGAAGTCTAATTTCACTCTAACTGCGTATATCAGGTCCCTGTTCAAAGTATTAACCACAATTTCATGTTAACAACGATCATCACAAATTCCGTAATTCTTAGAAGTTTATATTGGTCACAATATTCTTAAACTTATCGTTATCACCTGACGATTGTCCTGATTCAAACATTCGTTAAAACTCGAAAATTACTAAGCAACTTAGCCTTAGCTTAAAAAGAGGGGTTATAAGTTTACCGTCTGTATCTGCGTTTATTTCTGACATCATAATGCTCTAACGGCTGATCTGATTAGAGTGCGGTTTGAGATTTTTTTTGGCTATATTTGGTGGAAAGAAAGGGATTCGTCTCCAAGATGTTTAGCTAAAATCAAGGTTTTTTTAGGCTTCTTTATTCAGCCGTCTTTCCTATTTTTCCAGGAGGCCCCGCCGGCCCCGGAGGACCAAGCCGACCTCCAGGCGGATACTACCCTGGACAACCCGGCTCCCCGGGAAGCCCAGGCACACCAGGATCACCAGGAGGCCCAGGAGGCCCAGGCGGACCAGGTAATAAAAAGTGTTTGTTTGCAATGCACGTCACAACCTGCGTCTGTGAAGTAAGCTACCAGAGTCTAACCAGTAAGTAAATTTTGTCTATCAAACAAGCTGGTACATTACTATCACTATAAATTTCGTGTTACCAGTTTATAATTTTTTCAATAGTCGCTTTTTGTTTGAGACTTGGTCGGACTCTCTTGGTAATAATTAAGGCAAACTTAAGAGACGCAAACTTCCATGGCGTGAACTGTACTCTGGTTACTATAAGTTTCCACCATGTTTACCAACGACAAGCATTTTGTGCCTCTAGTACATTAAAATTTATCGTAGGTGCAAACTTAACGTAATCGGAAGTAAACATTTTTTTACTAAGACTTCTTTAGATTTCTGTTCACCCAGCAAACAATCATTAGTATAACCCCAAACTTTTCGAAATAACGTAATATTAATAAGGAATTTTAGGAGTAATCAAGCTTTCTGAATTACACACTCTAAAACTGTCATCCGTTCACTCCGTTAACCAAACTAATTTGCTCATTGTTACCTTAACACCACATCAAATTTACACAATCAGGATACCCAGGACAACCCGGACAACAAGGAGGGTCAGGCCAGCCTGGGCAACCCGGATATCCTGGACAACCAGGACAGCCAGGATACCCAGGAACACCAGGAGAATCAGGAAAGCCAGGTCAACCAGGACAGCCAGGTGTACCAGGTCAACCTGGACAGCCAGGATACCCCGGACAGCAAGGAGGACCAGGTCAACCAGGAAACCCTGGCCAACCAGGAAACCCTGGACAACCCGGACAGCCAGGCACTCCCGGCCAGCCAGGCCAGCCTGGACAACCTGGATACCCTGGACAGCCAGGACAACAAGGACAGCAAGGAGGATCAGGTCAACCAGGATACCCCGGTCAGCCAGGACAACCAGGATACCCAGGACAACCCGGACAGCCAGGCACTCCCGGACAGCCAGGAACTCCCGGCCAGCCAGGCCAGCCTGGACAACCTGGTTACCCTGGACAAACAGGGCAGCAAGGAGGATCTGGTCAACCAGGATACCCCGGTCAGCCAGGACAACCAGGATACCCAGGACAACCCGGACAGCCAGGCACTCCCGGACAGCCAGGCACTCCTGGCCAGCCAGGCCAGCCTGGACAGCCTGGTTACCCTGGACAACCAGGACAACCCGGACAGCAAGGTGGACCAAGTCAACCAGGATACCCCGGTCAGCCAGGATACCCAGGACAACCCGGACAGCCAGGCACTCCCGGACAGCCAGGCACTCCCGGACAGCCAGGCACTCCCGGCCAGCCAGGCCAGCCTGGACAACCTGGTTACCCTGGACAACCAGGACAACCCGGACAGCAAGGTGGACCAAGTCAACCAGGATACCCCGGTCAGCCAGGACAACCAGGATACCCAGGACAACCCGGACAGCCAGGCACTCCCGGCCGGCCAGGCCAGCCTGGACAACCTGGTTACCCTGGACAACCAGGACAACCCGGACAGCAAGGTGGACCAAGTCAACCAGGATACCCCGGTCAGCCAGGACAACCAGGATACCCAGGACAACCCGGACAGCCAGGCACTCCCGGACAGCCAGGCACTCCCGGCCAGCCAGGCCAGCCTGGACAACCTGGTTACCCTGGACAACCAGGACAACCCGGACAGCAAGGTGGACCAAGTCAACCAGGATACCCCGGTCAGCCAGGACAACAAGGATACCCTGGACAACCCGGACAGCCAGGCACTCCCGGACAGCCAGGATACCCAGGACAACCTGGGCAGCCAGGAACTCCCGGCCAACCAGGATACCCCGGTCAACCCGGTGAACCAGGAACTCCCGGACAACCCGGATACCCAGGACAACCAGGATACCCAGGGCAACCCGGACAGCCAGGCACTCCCGGCCAGACAGGCACTCCTGGCCTGCCAGGTCAGCCTGGGCAACCAGGTTACCCTGGACAGCCAGGACAACCAGGACAGCAAGGAGGGCCAGGACAACCGGGATACCCCGGCCAGCCAGGACAACCAGGATACCCAGGGCAACCCGGACAACCAGGCACTCCCGGCCAGCCAGGACAACCAGGATACCCAGGACAGCCGGGTAGGTTATTATTGATTCATCAGTCCATTAAATAATACATTTTTACATATACCAACAACGTGTGTTCGGTCAAAAAAAATGAAACATTAACCTTACTCGCTCTTTACACATTACGCCGATAAGTGCGTTTGTTTCAGCTTCTTGACCGAACATATTCAAATCATGGTAAAACGTAACAATATTCAAACATAATTAATACAGGGTTTACATTATGGCCACTATCGTATATAACACCCTTAACATAAACATGGAATAATCAAAGTGCGAAACATATTATTTACATACCTAGTCAAATGTTGAAATATTATAAAATGAGATAGCCGTTCTTGCACCAAAACGCCATCTGTTATGACGAAAACTATTTAAAGTAGCCTAATCAATGTCATAGGACAACCAGGACAGCCAGGATACCCAGGACAACCAGCACAACCAGGAAACCCAGGTCAACCAGGACAGCCCGGCCAGCCAGGAGGAACAGGTATATTTTTCAAATTGCCAAACATATTGCGAAATAATAATAATAAAAAATAATAATAAAATCTTTATTCATGAAATCATAGTAATAACAATTGGCATAAAGGTCTTAGATCTATACAGAGCATTCATAATACTGGTGCCTGAACTAGAAGAATCCTCTATCTCAGGCTTTTAAATGTCTGAAATATGTTTTTTTTATAATATCAACCCCCGTTTTCGAGATAAAAAATAACGAAAAGTATAATATAGTTATTTATTTATTTAAACTTTATTGCACAAAAGAAAAACTTAACGTACAAAAGGCGAACTTAATGCCATGCGGCATTCTCTACCAGTCAACCTTAGGGCAAAGCAGAGAAATTGTAGGCGGTGCATCAAACAACATAATTACACATAATTAAAATACTCATACTATTATAGCTACATACAAAGATACTTGTCTTTATAACACACAAAATCCTGCTCATCCTGCCGGTTTACCTGTGAGAGATAACAAAAGTCATAATAATTTGCGGTTAAAACAAAAAAAAAAGCAAAATTAAAATTAAATTTAAAATAGCAACAGGCGGTATTAAATGAGACTCGAACAAACTTCAGTCAAATAGAAAAATAAACGTCAAATGACAATTGAAAGTGACATTGACAACAAAATAACCTATAATTACACTAAACAGTATATAGATCAGATTCAGCTAAAACAAGAAAGTGGGTACATGAATGAAAGTATAAAAATGATGGTGGACGCCAATTATGTCATGTATAGCTGTAACTATGTATACGCCTGCTGCTATGACGAAGTTATACAAAGAAACGAAAGAAAACACTATACGAAATAAAATACTGAACGATAACGCGACCCGACACTTCAGACCTAAGGTGCTGGTTTTGCGGCACGCCGAGACCTCCCAGACTGGCCACTGGGGCCAGGCACGCTCTCCTCTTCGGCTTCAACGGGGTCAGCATTGGCGTTAGGCGTCGAAGATTGCGGCAACAGCTTCGTATGAGATCCCTTCAGACGGACAATGTCCTCCTCGGACTCGAGGCGTTCCCGCACACCATTGGGCAATTTGACGAAGATGTTGCCGTCTAGCGACCAGCAGCTCCTCATGCCAAACACCTTGCGTGCCTGAATTAACAATGTTTGTCGCTGTACTGTGAGGAATTCAGAAATGGCATAAGTCGTTCCTTTGAAGGCGGTCTTCTTACTCCAAACTGAAGACTTGACGGAAACATCTCTGAATCGCACCAGGATGGGCCTGACACGGTCCGATGATGACTTGCCCAGCCTGTGGCAAGCTTTAAATGAAGCCTTAGAGATGCCGGGTATCTTCAGACGCTCAGAGATAATAGAAGCAATTCTATTACCAACATTTTCATCCGCATCCTCGGGGACTCCATTAAATAAAAGGAATTTCCTTCGATGCCGCATTTCAACAACATCGTGACACTTACTGAGAGCAATAATTTGCTCCCTAAGCAACTTCAACATTGTAATAGTTTGCTCCTTGAAAGCGGCAAATTCCTCACTCAAGACATTCAGAGTTACCTTGACTGCCGGGGCCCTGGTCAGCTTGGATTCAAACTCGGAGAACATCCTGAGCACAGTGGTTTCCAGGTTTTTTTGTGATGCAGCAATATCCAAATAACTTGCCATTGTTGTTGACTTTTGAGGTTATAGTGTTACAACTGTCAGAACCAGCAGGATTTAACAGTGGATTTATAAAGAAATTAGTGCATGTACTGTGCTGCTAATAATTGTACGGTAAATTTAGAAGTTAAGTTAAAAATAAAAGCGGTAAAAACTTGGTAATGTATTAATTTTAAATTTATTTCAATATATGCTCTAAATATGAAGTGTAACTTGTTTTATGTCTACCGCCCAAAAAAAAGCTATCTAACATGATCACAAAAACATTTTTAACGCCTTATAGCTAACATATTTTATGGGTACGCTAACAATTAGTAGGCTATTGAAAAATAAACTAAGTAAATTTAAACATACAACATGAATAAAAAAAAATGGCTGAAATACACGTATATCAAAGTCAAAGTCAAAGTCAAAATATTCTTTATTCAAGTAGGCCTAGCTACAAGCACTTTCGAATCGTCAGTTACAGAGAGCAGAGCAATTTATTGATAAACTTATACTAAAAATAAAATTAAAAAAAAAACATAAAAAACAACATTATAGAAACAAAAGAAAAATCCTAAAAAGGATCGTCAACACATAAAAAAATATTATATAAATAAAAAACTAGAGGCTAGAATATATCTAGAATAAAATTCTAAATGTCAAAAATTATATTAAAAATAGGTAAAATTAAAATATCAGTACCCTCATGGGTACTCGTTACAATAATTACACATAACATTGCGTGATTTTCACTAATCCCACGACACGTTATCATTCAAGTAGTTTTGAGTGCTATAATAAGCTTTTGAAATAAGTTTACGTTTTACATAGTTCTTGAATTTACCAACAGACAAGTCAGTTACGCTTCTAGGAAGTTTAGTATAAAATCTTACACAGTTACCCATGAATGACTTTCTTATTTTATGGAGCCTAGTGGCAGGCACTGCGAGCTTATGCTTATTTCTAGTATTAATATTATGTATATCAGAGTTCTTCTTAAAATTGGCAATGTTCTTATGTACATACACAAGATTCTCATAAATGTATTGACAATGCACTGTCATTATATTAATGTCCTTAAACTTATCTCTAAGCGAGTCTCTATGGTGCATTTTATATATCGCACGAATAGCCCGTTTCTGGAGAACAAAAATTATATGAATATCTGACGCACTGCCCCAAAGTAATATGCAATACGACATAATGCTATGGAAATAACTAAAATATACTAATCGAGCTGTTTTCACGTCTGTTAATTGACGGATCTTACTAACTGCAAAAGCTGCAGAACTCAGTCTATTCGAGAGATTAGCAATATGGGGACCCCATTGGAGCTTAGAATCTAATGTAATACCGAGAGAAACTGTGCTATCAACTAGTTCCAGTTCCTCATCTTTAACAATAACACTTGCTTGCTCGTGTATAACGTTACTCGTAACAAACTTAACACATTTAGTCTTTTTCTCATTTAACAATAAATTATTTACATTAAACCAATTCACTACTTTACATATAGCATTGTTTACGTCATTATAAGATTGTTGGTTTCGTGCGACTTTGAAAATAAGTGAAGTATCATCCGCAAACAAAACTATATCATGGTGGGTCTTTATGAGCTGTGGCAAGTCGTTAATGTAGATAAGGAACAAGAAGGGTCCCAATATTGATCCTTGCGGCACACCCATAGAGACTAATGACCCCGGTGATCGCTTTCCATTCACGTCAACCCTCTGTATTCTACCATTTAAATAAGATTCTAACAATTTCAGTGCCGATCCTCTAACTCCATAGTGGTGTAGTTTCCTGATCAGTGTCTCATGATTAACGCAGTCGAAGGCCTTAGATAAATCACAGAAGATACCTAAAGCATCTCGTGATTCCTCCCAGGCATCGAAAATTCATTTTACTAGCTCGACTCCAGCGTCGGATGTCGAGCGACCCCGCGTAAAACCAAATTGCTTGTTATGCATTAAATTGTTCAAATTAAAGTGTCTTAATAATTGAGACAAAATTAACTTTTCAAAAATTTTACTAAATGTTGGTAGTTCAGATATTGGTCTAAAGTTATTGGGGTCAGAATGTAATTCGGCAATCACAAAATTCGTTTTTAGGGTTCCGTACCCAAAGGGTAAAAACGGGACCCTATTACTGAGACTTCGCTGTCCGTCCGTCCGTCCGTCTGCCACCAGGCTGTATCTCAAGAACGGTGATAGCTAGACAGTTGAAATTTTCACAGATGATGTATTTCTATTGCCGCTATAACAACAAAAACTAAAAATAAAATAAAATAAATATTTAAGGGGGGCTCCCATACAACAAACTTATGGTACGGAACCCTTCATGCGCGAGTCGGACTCGCACTTGCCCAATTTTTATTTTTAACAAAATTTAAAATGAGTTCAGTAATGCGCCTTCTTGAGAGTATTCCAAAGGTCTCAAAACAAGTAAAAAGGTTATTAAATGGGGCCTTGTTTCTTTTTAAGAACCGGTTAGACTACGTAAATAGAAGCTATTAACAATTTAAAATGTCCACAGGAAAAACAATTGTCCACAGGAAAATCTAATGTTTTCATTTATGAACAGCGATCGAGACTATAAGAATGCTCTCATTTTATGAATTTGAAGCATACAACATTCGCCTTTTACAGTAATATTTTATTATTGACATTATTGCATGAAAGTGATCCATGTAACCTTATCAATGTGTTTGTACAGGACAACAAGGACAACCTGGTCAGCCTGGTAAACCCGGCCAACCAGGACAGCCAGGACAACCAGGACACCCAGGACAGCCCGACCAGCCAGGAGGACAAGGTCAACAAGGACAGCCCGGTCAACCAGGCAAGCCCGGTCAACCTGGACAGCCAGGATACCCAGGCCAACCTGGACAACCAGGAACCCCAGGTCAACCAGGACAGCCCGGTTACCCCGGACAACCAGGACAGCCAGGAATCTCAGGTCAACCAGGACAGCCTGGATACCCAGGACGACCTGGACAGCCAGGAACCTCAGGCCAACCTGGACAGCCTGGACAACCCGGACACCCAGGACATCCTGGTCAGCCTGGAGGCCCTGGGCAGGCAGGACAGCCTGGACAGCCAGGAAAACCCGGCCAACCCGGACAGCCTGGTTACCCCGGACAGCCTGGAGAGCCAGGAGCCCCAGGACAACAAGCACAGCCTGGACAACCAGGATACCCAGGACAACCCGGACAGCCAGGAACCCCAGGACAACCCGGACAGCCAGGAACCCCCGGTCAACCAGGACAGCCAGGACAACCAGGATACCCTGGACAGCCTGGCCAGCCAGGAGGCCCGGGACAACCAGGACACCCCGGACACCCAGGTACGGCTTATTATTTATACACTTTATTTAATAATTAATTAATATATTCCTTCGAGTGTTTTAAGGCATACCTAACACTAAATATGAATTGCATAGTATAACTATTTCTCCCTATATGTTCACATATATATTACCTATTATAAATCCTCTGAAATAGGTTCAGGACGCGTATGAAAATACCGTGGTTAGTCATATTTTTGTGGTTTCTATTCTGATCACCTTTGTCCAAGAGACAAAAGTGATCAAGTCTCCTGGACAACGACGGGACGTTACATTTAGATCGGTCAGTAATATGGAAAAGTCTGGAACTCTAAAACATACGAAGATCCGTTCATAGGAACTAGTACTTAGGAAATACCTATACGAGTTGAATGAAATTTTGAAAAAAATAGGTAGTCATTGAATGATTATTTCAGCTTAAGGTAGTTTCTATTTCAAAATCTGCGCATTTACTTTCGACTTACCTAATTAATCTTGTTCTACAGGAGGAGAAAGTCAACCCGGACAACCAGGCCTGCCAGGTACCACAGGTCAGCCAGGACAACCTGGTTACCCCGGACAACCAGGACAACCCGGACAGCCTGGTACCCCAGGACAGCCCGGACACCCAGGACAGCCTGGCCAGCCAGGAACCCCAGGACAGCCCGCATACCCAGGACAGCCAGGCCAGCCAGGAATCCCAGGACAACCAGGAACCCCAGGACAACCCGGATACCCTGGCCAACCAGGACAACCAGGTGGACCAGGACAACCAGGGCACCCTGGCCAGCCAGGACAACCCGGCCACCCAGGTAATCAAGAAATTATAAAGATACACATAAGTATATTAAGTAGCTAACAAGATTAAACACGAATGATACGCAAATCTTAAAAATGGATCCTATTTAAAAACCTGCGCTTTTATTTGAATAATAAATAATAATAATTGTTTTTTTATTATTGCAATCATCAAATATTTATCTATGTTGTTCTACAGGACAACAAGGACAACCTGGTCAGCCCGGTACTCCCGGTCAGCCAGGTCAACCCGGCTACCCTGGACAATCTGGACAGCCAGGAGGCCCAGGTCAACCAGGACAACCTGGTCAGGCAGGATACCCAGGAGAGCCTGGTCAGCCAGGTAGCCCCGGTCAGCCTGGACAGCCCGGACACCCAGGTAACCATTATCTCGTTATTGAACGTGATAGATTTTAAAGTAAGAAGAAGATAAAAAATATCTTATTTTTGCGCAGTCATTTATTTGGCACGGCAATTGCCGCTGAGTTTTAGTGATGCTATGTTACATTACAAAAAACTAAATTTAGTGGGTAACAAAACTTTATACTTATAATCGTTATACGTTAATGCATATTACTTTCTTTCTATCACCAACACACGTGACTAGTTTCGGATTATATATTATATGTATACATAGAATTAATTATATTGTCACATTCAGTTAATAATATCCAGTTTATTCTATAGGACAACCAGGATACCCCGGACAACAAGGACAGCCAGGCCAGCCAGGACAACCAGGAACCCCTGGTCAACCAGGAACACCAGGACAGCCAGGACAACCCGGATACCCAGGACAGCCTGGCCAGCCAGGCGGCCCAAGTCAGCCAGGCCAACCAGGATACCCAGCTCAAGCAGGACAGCCAGGCCAACCGGGACAACCAGGAACCCCTGGTCAACCAGGTACACCAGGACAGCCAGGACAACCTGGATACCCAGGACAGCCTGGCCAGCCAGGCGGCCCAAGTCAGCCAGGCCAACCAGGATACCCAGCACAACCAGGACAGCCTGGCCAGCCAGGACAACCAGGAACCCCTGGTCAACCAGGAACACCAGGCCAGCCAGGACAACCAGGAACCCCTGGTCAACCAGGAACACCAGGACAGCCAGGACAACCCGGATACCCAGGACAGCCTGGCCAGCCAGGCGGCCCAAGTCAGCCAGGCCAACCAGGATACCCAGCACAAGCAGGACAGCCAGGCCAACCGGGACAACCAGGAACCCCTGGTCAACCAGGTACACCAGGACAGCCAGGACAACCTGGATACCCAGGACAGCCTGGCCAGCCAGGCGGCCCAAGTCAGCCAGGCCAACCAGGATACCCAGCACAACCAGGACAGCCTGGCCAGCCAGGACAACCAGGAACCCCTGGTCAACCAGGAACACCAGGACAGCCAGGACAACCAGGAACCCCTGGTCAACCAGGAACACCAGGACAGCCAGGACAACCCGGATACCCAGGACAGCCTGGCCAGCCAGGCGGCCCAAGTCAGCCAGGCCAACCAGGTTACCCAGCACAACCAGGACAACCAGGCCAGCCAGGACAACCAGGAACCCCTGGTCAACCAGGAACACCAGGACAGCCAGGACAACCCGGATACCCAGGACAGCCTGGCGAGCCAGGCGGCCCAAGTCAGCCAGGCCAACCAGGATACCCAGCACAACCAGGACAACCAGGAACCCCTGGTCAACCAGGAACACCAGGACAGCCAGGACAACCCGGATACCCAGGACAGCCTGGCCAGCCAGGCGGCCCAAGTCAGCCAGGCCAACCAGGATACCCAGCACAACCAGGACAACCAGGCCAGCCAGGACAACCAGGAACCCCTGGTCAACCAGGAACACCAGGACAGCCAGGACAACCCGGATACCCAGGACAACCTGGCCAGCCAGGCGGCCCGGGTCAACCAGGACATCCTGGATATCCTGGACAACCAGGCACTCCAGGTCAACCAGGACAGCCAGGACAACCCGGACAACCAGGAACACCAGGACAGCCAGGCCAATCCGGATTCCCAGGACAACCTAGCCAGCCAGGCGGCCCGGGTCAACCAGGTCAACCCGGATATCCTGGACAACCAGGCACGCCTGGTCAGCCTGGTCAACCTGGTTACCCAGGTATTATTTTTGTTATTTTTTCTCAATCGTTTTAGCTAGAAATTTTTGAATTTTATTGCATATTTTTAAAGATGAATGGCATCATTAAGCTGTAAAACATGCATTCTCTCAAATTTTTATTCATCGCAAACGCAAAGATCGACACACAAAGCATAAGGAAAAGTTCGATAGGTATCCTAGGTAGCGTTAGGGTGGTGGAGATGCTATTGCTTACACGTTGGACCGGTGATACATTCGATTCCCTGCAGTCTACCGCCACGTACGTACGTACGTAGATACGTACTTATTTTCAATTTTTCTTTGTGTATCGATCTTTGTATCAATGATTCAATAGTTTTTTTTTTATATATACATATATCTATACGTTTATTTCAAATAACTCACAGAAAAATTATTAAAGCTAAAAGACGATAATTAAAATATAGCGATTGTTATTCAGTTATTATATACAACTTTTTGTTTTCAGACTCCGATGGTCAACCTACTGGCACTGGTGTACAGCCTCCGTCTCAGCCCCCACCGGGCGCTCAAATGCCGCCCTTCCCGATATATGTTATCCCGTACCCGCTGCCAATCGTCCCAAGCCCAGGCCAGTGCCCGTGCTATCTGGTGAACCCAGGCAAGAACGATTCAACCGCGGTGGCTCAACCTCAACCTACTCAACCGCAACCACCTAGCAACCAAGGCGGCTACTACGCTCCCTACGGAATAATCGGCTTCGTACCTGTGGTCTTCGTACCCTACTGCCCAGGCAACAACACAGACATGAGCTCAGCCCAGCAAAACTTCCCTAACGCTGTCCCTGTCCCTTACAACTGCGGACAATGCCAGGCCAACCAAAACCTCTACCGCTACTTCGGCAGACTCGGAAACGCGCGCAGTGCAGCCGAATTCAAGGAAATCAAATCTATTGCAGAACTTGAACACCTTATTAAGAGGCAAATCAAACCGCTGAAGAAAAGTCTTCCACGGATCGCCGCTCATCCGAAGATTCTCGAAGAATCGAATTAGAAATATTTTTATGCAGTAGTCTCATGGACATTCATTATGTCTACGTCGAACGACTTTAGAGCTGAAATAAGCGACAAAATTTTGAGATTGTCTAATATACTGAAATCTTGGACGCTCTCAAATTTTTTATGAACTATTCATATTTGTTGCGATTATTTTATAGGTTATTTATTATTATTAATGTGATCATGATTGTCAAGAACAGAGACACGCGCATTTGTATGTAATATTTACAAATTAAATTACTCATTATAATAAATTTAATATTTTTGTAAAAAATACTTGATTTTGTAAAGTGAAATTTGCGCTGCCATTTAGTCTAATACCTTGGTAAGAAATATAAATAAATGTGTCGTATTCTTTAAAAAACTTTTTTTTTCTCCCTAAACCTATTTGCGTCAGAAAATTATATAGTGACATTCACGTCAAAAGAGTACTGTCGATGTATTGGACTATTGGGACAGGAAGAACTTATACGCGCAGGAAGGATTGTTCTTTTTTGCATGAATTTAAGTATAAGTACATCAACATAACTGAAATCTGAATTACCTACATGCCTACTTACTAGTCAAGGCAATCACAATAATTTAGAGAATGACAAGCAATTTATTGAAAACAACGTAAAAATATAAATTGTCACCTTAACATAGTAATGATAATTGACAACATTTCATATTTATAACAGGTTGAAATTAATATGGAGATCGACAGGGCTTTATGTCGTGTATCTTAAAAAAAATCTTTGAATTTATTCTTCTGTATTTAAAGAAATATAAGAAAATACATCAAATAACTGCAATCTAAGACAATACGGGCTGAATAGGGTTGTTGTCTAAACCAAAGAGCGAAAGAATATATATTTTTTTTATTTGACGTTGACAGATGACAGATGCATACCGAGTTTTATTAAGTTTTTTTTAAATAAGAAAACCGACTAAAGTAACCGTTCCATTAAGTTCTGGTTTTGGTGTTGCCACATTTTAAAATGAGTATGTTTTTATAAATTAATAATAAAATAAATAATCATCTCAGAAAATAAATAAAAACAGAGATTACTTCATCTTTTTAAGCAGAATTCAGAAAAGTAATAAAATGATAGTCTTAAAAATATGAAATGTTGTCAATTCAGCGTCGAAATTAATTGAAAACTGTTTAATTTGTACCACCCTTATCCAATAGATATTATTAAGTAGATAATGAGGTAGACAGATTTATATCGATAAAAAAGAAGTACGAACCAATGAACAATCTATTACTCTCAAGCATTCAGAAACCAAAATATCATCGTACCGGTTAAAACATACTCTGGATAAAGCTCATGTGGCCGTGGCGATGCGTAAACTGAGTCCTGTCACAATAATGCATGCGATCGTGAATCATGATCATTACGCCTACGGGCGGGATCAAGTGCTAAAGAAGCCGCCGTTGCCTTTTAGAGTTCCGTACCCAAATGCTAAATAAGGGTTCCTAGTTAACTACGGAACCCTAAAAACGGGGCCCTATTACTAAGACTCCGCTGTCCTTCCGTCTATATCCGGCTGTATCTCATGAACCGTGAGTTGTGTTGATGTTGTTGCTAAAACAAAAAATACTAAAAATCAGAATAAAATTAATATTTAAGGGGCTCCCATACAACAAACGAGATCGGTGACAAACATACCAGGTGAAACTTAACTTAACCCGGCCAGTTAAGATGGGATAAGTGTTTGTACGAAACCCTCGGTGCGCGAGTCCGACTCGGTCTTGGCCGGTTTTTTTGTGATTTGACATAGTTGAATTTTTACATTATAGAGATACAACCACCAATTTTCACATTATAGAGAAATGAAGAAACAGGTTGAAAAATTCAATACTTCGGGTCGGGCGTGGGACTCGGTAGCTTAGTGAACAATGCGCCGGAGTTGGCTCGGAATGCCATTGGAGACGCAGGTTTAAATCCCGCCTGAGTCATCAAATTTTTCGCTTCAATAAAAATATTATAGATTATAGAGATAAACCACCCAAGTAGCACACAGGCTGCATAAGCATTTAAACAGCCTTTACACAGCTTCAATTAGAGTTATAATGGCTGCATAGTATCTCGTAGATCATACAGCCTGTTTGATACCTGCGCAATTTTAAAACGCGCGACCAAGGTGTTTTCATAATTTAAAATAGGTGTTGCTTTATTGATTGCCTAAAGATTCAAGTAAAAGGGTTCCTTGCATTGACCCAGGCGAGTTGCGCTCCCTCGTCTTGTAGAAGTCGAGGCGTTGTACAAATAATATCAACATTATGTTGTTTCTATAAATTGGCAAATATCACGAGTTATCTATATATGTATTTATATATTATGTATATCGTCGTCTAGTACCCATAGTACAAGCTTTGCTTAGTTTGGGACTAGGTCGATTTGTGTATGATTGTCCCTTAATATTTATTTATTTATTATTTATTATTGAAACTTTCAAACGATCATTCACGTAATCCTTTGACCGCCATTGGGGCCCATATTGGCTCACATGAAATTATTATTCATAATTGAAATTTAGTCATAATTTCTACTTTTGTCTGAAACAAATAACTTGTCAGGATTGTTATCACACACACCTAACTTAACCTAAGCTAATGGATTTTACTCGTAAACCCTAGTAAAGTTAATAATTTCACAGTTATGGCTAACGATTTTATGACAATCAATCGTTATGTGAAAAAATGTGCCCCCCGCCATTTACGCCATGTAACTGCTGCACAGAGACCTTCCGCGCAATCACATTATACCTTCTCGACTCATTTCCTGGTAATAAATGTGTTAATAACGCGAACTTGTACTCGATAAACAATGCATAGTTGTGACCTCACACGGGCCAACCCATTTGGGAGCGCTACCTTAATGCGGAGAAGAGTGTGTGCAGTGAATTTTAATATCGCATAAAAATGTTTCTACAGAACATACTACTCTAGTGCGTGTCTGAATACTAATATACACATAAAGGGCCTATATTTATGACAATGTTATTCAACTTTTGAATTGTTTAGTAGATGGGTACACATGATCATGACTGAACATCGCTATACAATATTGATGCACGTTAAGCTATATTCAAGCTTTCAAAATTAAAACCGCAAATAATAGGTTTCGGTCAAAATTTAATTTTTGTGCCAAGCTTTTATAGCCGACTGTACTTTTCTTTAAACATCCATGACGAGTCTTAAGACCCCAAACTCGGTAGGTATGTTTTATCTATTACAGAGTTTCTAGGGCCACCTTCCGGCTCCATCATCAGACCAGCCCCATGATACCATATTGTATTGTCATCAAAGTTAAGTACGTATGCAAAATGTCAGATTAATCGGTTGAAGATATCTGCTTCAAATTTGTTAAAAGATTCCACCCGAACAAACATAGTTACATTGCAATTTAAATAAAGATATTGTAAAAAAAATTAAGCCAAAAGGCTGGTCAGGATTTTTAAAACCGTTCATCATCATCATCATCATCTCAGCCATAGGACGTCCACTGCTGAACATAGGCCTCCCCTTTGGACTTCCATATATACCGGTTGGAAGCGACCTGCATCCAGCGCCTTCCGGCGACCTTTATAAGGTCATCTGTCCATCTTGTAGGTGGACGTCCTACGCTGCGCTTGCTGGTCCGAGGTCTCCACTCGAGCACTTTTCGGCCCCATCGGCCATCTGCTCTGCGTGCTATGTGGCCTGCCCATTGCCACTTCAACTTGCTAATCCGGTGAGCTATATCGGTCACTTTATAGTTCGTCTACGGATTTCCTCATTTCTGATTCGATCACGTAGAGACAGCCCTCTCCATTGCTCGTTGAGCGACTTTGAGCTTTGAGATGAGGCCGATAGTGAAAGACCACGTTTCGGTGCCGTAAGTCATCACTGGTAACACACATTGGTTGAAGACTTTCGTCTTGAGGCACTGAGGTATGTCGGACGAGAAGACATTGCGTAGTTTCCCGAACGCTGCCCAGCCGAGTTGGATTCGGCGGTTGACCTCTTTCTCGAAGTTGGACCTACCTAATTGGACCACTTGTCCTAGGTAGATGTATGAGTCAACAACTTCGAGTACCGAGTTTTCAACAGAGACTGGGATGGGCACAACCTTGGCATTTGACATGAGTTTCGTCTTGTCCATGTTCATTTTTAAGCCCACCCATTGAGAAACTCGATTGAGGTCATCGAGCATCATGCTGAGTTCCTCCATCGACTTTGCCATGACTACGATGTCGTCGGCAAACCGAAGGTGAGTGATGTATTCGCCATTGATGTTGATGCCGTTAAAACCGTTAGTTCATGACAATTCTTCGTAAAATCGCGTTTTTTGACAAACGTATACTCAGAGGGACTTCTGAACTTCGAATATCAATCGTCCGAGCAACCTCTCAGAATGTCCGTCCCTCTTTCCCCGTGAAGGTTAAATATAGCTAAACCTACCTTCTTCATAAATATTGTCACAAAGGTAAAATACGGTGAATAGAGTACTATGTGTGACCTTACAAACGTTCCGGTAGTTTTGAATTTTTGATATGTTGTCTAGGATGGTTAGTCAGTGCTTAAAATGCAAAATGCACAATTCCCCACCCTCCGCGCCCGCCGCCATTTTGAAAAAACCGGCACTCTCTTCATATTTTTGCTCATATCTTCCTTTAGAGCATTTTAGCTAGAAGAAAGCTTCGACAATGTTATAGAGAGTTAAATTTACTACAATTTTCATTTTATATTTTGTTTCTAGGACAGATAGTTAGATATGCACATTTAAAAAACAGGAAAAGTCGAATTTTCCGAAAACTTCTCAAAATTCTTGGTTTAGAACGCTGTCATTCAGTTATAGACTAGTCTAGGACAAATTAAAAGATGTAGGAAATATAATTGCTTATAAAACTCATGTCCATTTTTACATACATTTTCGGAAAACGTGACTTTATTTTTTACATACCTCCGGAATTATCTGTCCTAGAAACAAAATTTGAAATGTAAATTATAGTAAATTTAATTCTCTACAAAATTGCCCAAGCACTGTTCTAACTAAAATGCTCCTAAACGAAGATATAATCCAGAAGTTTGTTTTTGAGTTGGAAATTGCAATTTCTTAAGTTTTTTTAAATGTGCATATCTCCGTAACTATCTGTCCTAGAAACAAAATATAAAATGAAAATTGTAGTAAATTTAACTGTCTATAACATTGTCGAAGCTTTCTTCTAGCTAAAATGCTCCTAAAGGAAGATATGAGCAAAAATATGAAGAGAGTGCCGGTTTTTTCAATATGGCGGCGGGCGCGGAGGGGGGAATTGTGCATTTTGCATTTTAAGCACTGACTAACCATCCTAGACAACATATCAAAAATTCAAAACTACCGGACCGTTTGTAAGGTCAAAATCCTTTATTCACTGAATTATTATGAAAGAAAACTGTAATGTGATCTATTACAATGTAAGCAGGACTCAAACCTGCGACCCTACGTTTCCGGCGTAGTGTAATGTATGAACTGACTGCTCTCGAGGGTCTACACGATATGGAGGAGATTATCAATGAAACACATGTTTACCGTTCAATGTACGAATCTATAATGATCAGAATAATACAGGTTACATAAGGTTACATATTGATGATTAATTACGATTACCATATAAAGAACAGCTAGCCTAAATGGGCTAGTCTCCACACCACATCACCCCCTTTTTTTTTTTTTTTTTTTTACTATTACTAGAAAACAAAATTTTATGTTGCTACTTAAAGTCATTGACTTTTCGTAATCTAACTATAAGTCGGTCAGCCGAGTTCGCTGATCCTTTGTTATGCAAGCTTGGCAGTGCGCTAATATGGTGCAATGTTTACAATACAATGTCGATTCATCTCGCACATCTGGCGCACAACTTAATTATGTTATGAACTGATTATAATGGGTTACACAAAATATGGCTTAGTTCTATTTTTATGAATAATATTTTGTTTAGTACCTATACTAATTTTTACATTAACACCCATATCCTTAATTACTGGATACGGTCCCATATAGACAGGGTCCAATTTTTCACGTGCTTCTTTCTTAACTAATAACAATTCTCCTACCTTATAACTAACAGGATTACAATTTATGTCATAGTTATACTTTCTTAGTTCTTTAGACTTAATTAAATTATTCCGAGCGTCCTCTTGGGACTTCTGTAATCTATATCTTAATTCATATGGATAATCATCATAATTATATATAGGCTCCACATTATTCTTAATGTTACTAGGGATGGAACATATTTTTCCAAAAACTAACTCATAAGGTGTATATCTAGTCTCAGTATGCATAGTCGTGTTATAAGAGAAACACCAATACTGCAACCAGTTGCTCCATGTATGAACCTGGTTATCCGTCTGGATTCTAAGGAAAGCTCCTAAGGCCTTATGAGAGTTTTCCAAAGAACCGAGACTCTCATGGTGATAAGCAGTAGACATAATTTGTTCTATTTTTAACAACTTACATATATTTTGCATTGTTGATGATATGAATTCAGTACCGCGGTCGGTTGCTATTTGGCGCGGTATACCGTAGCGTAAAATAAACCCTTCAACAAATGCTCGTGCTACTGTTTCGGTTTCCTTATTAGGAAGTGGGTATGCCTCGACGTACTTCGTGAGCTCGCACTGAAGTGTCAGTATGTAGGCATATCCATTGTCATCTTTAGTTAAAGGTCCCACCAGATCTAAAAATACTTTGTCGAACGCCGCTGTCGCGGTAGTAGTTACGCACATAGGTTCTTTAACTGGGGTATGAAATTTTTGTTTCTGGCACTTATCACATCTCTTCACGAATAGTCTTACGTCGTCTTCCATACCTGGCCAATAATAATAGCGCTTTATATTGTTGCACATCCTTCGTACACCTGCGTGGCCACTAGTTGGTAGGATGTGAAAATCATTTATTATTACGCGTCTGTCGTCTTTGTCATTTATTTTTGTTACGCCTCTTATTACACATATTCGTGGTCCGGACCATTCACCTATATCTTTAATGTGCTGAGTTAACTCTTTTATTTTATTTACGTTGTCATTATTTCGTATGACGCATATTTCCTTTATATTTAGATTCTTGCAGAATATTTCCAATTCTCTCATGAAGAAATCTCGTTTCATACATGATTGAGAAATCGGAGCAAGACCTATAATTGACAACGAGGGCGAATAAACAAACATATCTTTTTTACTAAAAACGGAATCGTGCATTTTCTTACATTTCCTGTAGTCATTTTTCTCAAAGGATAACTCTGTAGAATTGCTTGGTTTTTTAAGTATTTCCACAACTTTTGGGTGATCAATCCAATCGTTTTGAAAATGCTTATCAGCCAAACTCTTCTCTTTCTCCATTTGTTCCATCTGTCTCTTTTGACGTCGTGTACACACATACATATCATGTTCACTCATACGTTTCAGTTGCTCGCTAGTTATTACAATCCTTGATAATGCATCTGCAGCTACATTATCTTTACCTTTTAAATATTCAACTGTAAAGTCATACTCCTCTAAACATAATCTGAACTTTGTTAGTCGGCTGGAAGGGTTGTTCATATTAAATAAATAAATTAAAGGACGGTGATCGGTTATTATTTTGAAACGTCGACCATATAAATATGGCCTAAAATATTTAATTCCCCATGTAATTGCCAAAAGTTCTTGTTCCACTGTTGCATAATTTTTTTCTGCCTTATTTAGGGGTCTGCTAGCATAAGCTACTGGCAATCCATCTCCGTTTGATAATATGCACCCTAGTGCTACCCCTGATGCGTCAGTATTTAATATAAATTCATTCTCGTCAGAAAAGTTTGGATACTGCAATAAGGGTGGATTACTCATTGCTTCCTTCAAGTGTTCGAATGCTTGTGAACATGCTTTAGTCCAGTTGAACTTAACGTTTTTCCGTGATAAATTATTTAACGGTTGTGTTATTTCAGAAAAATTCGGTATAAACTTCCTATAGTAGTTGGCAAATGCCACAAATCTCCTTACTTCATCTTCGTTTTTTGGGGTCGGATATTTCTGAATCGCCAAAATTTTACTCGGGTCGGGTTTTATACCTTCAGCAGTGACCAAGTGTCCTAAATATAATATCTCTTTTTGTAGAAATCTACACTTTAACGGATTGAGCTTAAAATTTACTTTTCTTAGCCTTAAAAAAACGTCTATTAAATTTTTATTGTGCTGCTGTAGATTCCGTCCCATTATTATTATATCGTCAAGGTAAACAATACATTGTAAATAATTAAGACCTGACATGGCTATAGTCATAGCCCGACTGAACGCACTAGGACTTGTTTTCAAGCCCATTGGTAACCTTTTCATCTGATAGTGCTTATCAGCTACGAACGCTGTACACTTCCTACTGTCAGCATCGAGCTTAATTTGGTAATAACCTTGATTCAGATCCAATGTGCTAAAATATACGGCTCCTGACAAAGAGTCTAATATCTCGCTAATATTTGGTAACGGGAATTTGTCATTTTCTATACGCTCGTTAACCTTCCTATAATCTATTACTACTCTCCATTTTTTTTTCCCACTGAAGTCGGATTTCTTTGGAACAAGCAGTAAAGGGCTTGCCCATTCTGATGATTTAGTTTCCTCGATGATGTCATCTGCTAACATCTGTTGAATTTGCCTATTAATTTCAGCTTTCTGCGTATATGGTAGACGATACGGTTTGCTGTATACTGGAGTTTCGTTAGATTTCACGTGAATTTTCTGTTCGTAAAGATTCATAGTATTCAATTTATCCCCCGGTAGGTGAAAGATATCTGCAAATTTAGCGCAAATGCTTTCTATACTACTTTCTTCTTCTTTGTTTAAATAGTTTAATTTCAATAATGACAGTAAGGACTTAACTCGATCTGCATTATTTAAAGACTTTTCAAAAGTAAAACAGTTAAAATCTTCTAGCCGCCTAATTTCCGGAGTTAAGCATTTCAATGTTACTTCTTGCTCCCGTGTATTCATCACTTTCACTGTTAAATTTCCATTCACGCTTCTAGATATAGAGTTTGCCATGAAAATACCCTCACATATTTCTCGAGCTGCTACTACAAAATCTCCTTTTATAGTTATCGGAACATTAACTAGCATTTCACTTCTCGCTGGTAGCTTAACTAACGATTGGTTTATGTTACTACTGGTAGAGTATACGTGTAAAACTACAACTGTTAAGTGACCTTCATTATCAAGGGTTAAAGTATTATTTTCGAAATTTAAAACGCACTTAAATCTGGCCAAAAAATCCTGCCCTATGATACCATCCACATCCAATGGCAAATTTTTAAAAACATGAAAGTCATGACTAAATGAATCATTATTTTCTTCAACCAAACTAAGATGTATGACACCAATCGAACTAATTTTTCCACCGATCCCATTTATGGTGGTAGTCTTTGGTTGAATCACCTGGGTCGTTGTCACTACTGAGTCATGCTTGACTGCACTTAGTGACGCTCCCGTATCTACGAGCCATGTAAACAACTTGCCTTGTACGTAAAATTGGACAGAGTTCATATTACTGTAAGCTAAGATGTATGACAAATTGTTAGGCACGAAAAAACTGCTGGCCGGATAAATCATTCTCGTCATGTGATTCACGAGTCACGTTTATTTGGTTCTGCCTCTGTGACCTACTTTGCCTATTGCCACTGTTATGGCTATAGTTTTGGTGACTAAAGTTGCCCCGAAAGCCACCTCTAGAACTTTTCCAAGGAACAAACCCCCCTCTTGGAAAGGTATGGCCGCGGTTTTGCTGTCGGAAACCACCATTTTGCGAATAATGGTTTCTGCCTCGGCTCGCAAAATATGCGTTCCCCCGAGACGTTGCCCTTTGTAATCTCATATTCCTACCGCGTGCTGTAAAAACTTGCTCTGAGCATGATGGAGACATAGCGATCTCTTCATCTTTCGCAGCCTGTATCGCATCTTTGAGCGATGTGTAATTACGGGCCGACACTACCGTACTTAACCTCTCATTTCGCAAGCCATCAGTAAACCTGTGTATTGCCTGCTTCTCGTTAATAGGTTTTAGAATACTATAAGCGGCCGAGTCACCGTTGGCCTGGGAAACCGTGAGGTTCACAAATATGTCCTCCAATTCCCTACCAAATTGCTCTATAGTTCTACCACCTTGCCGAGCAATTTGCATTTTTTTCTGTAAAGCCGTGTCGGATTTCCGCGTAAGCAAATGTTTCTTCATGTCATCAACCATGCTAGATATTGACGTGTATGTATTGGACAAGCGCAGCTTAGCGTTATGAGACAACCGTGTTTTCAGGACGAAATTTATTAATACGGGGATATCGGTATCCACCGTCATAGTTGCGTATAACTCTAACGCGTCGATTAACTGTAAGGTCAACTTTTCGCTATCGTCCATGATAGGCAACAAAGAGACTGCCGTCTTCAAATCAAAATTCTTTTTAGAACCCATGTTTGTCTCTGTAAGCCGCTCCTGTTCCTTAAATAATTCTAATAACTTACTATACTCGTTTTCTAAATTAGTAATACATTGCTGATCGCTATCATTTATAGGGATTTCCCCTTTCTCTACCTTTACGCTGTATAATTTTATATATTCGTTATATTTATCATACACTGACTGTGCTTCCAACAATTTTTCTTGGCCTAATTTCTCGCTCCTCCGAGCCGGCCCAAGCTTAACCAAATACTCTTTAAGATACTTAATACGCACATAAAAATCTTCCAAATTAGGCATTACTACCATTAACCATCATCAGTGAGCACAGTCAACATATTATACTAAATAAAAGTTCCGTAATTTAAAATACAACTGTCCATACGCGATATCATGCTACGACACATATCTAAACCACTACCACTGAACAAGCACTGAACTATTAGTACTCACATTTTCGTAGACACTTCACTGTATTATACTGATGCACGCCTACGCATCGCTATAGCTGCCGCCTGCCGCTCAATTTTTTTGGTAAGGCACTTATGAATCCTTTTCCAGATAAAGTAGCAAAATATGACTGCCATCATCAAAACCATAGCAAACATAATGTAGGACGTCTGTCCGCCTCCTTGCATGTCCTGAGTAGTGCTAGCCGTATTGCCCTGGCCATTTTGAGCGATTATGACCTCCTCCTTCTCGATCTTTGACTCAGTTTTCCCCATGGTTAGAAGCCAGTCAACATAAGAAAGCAAAATCAAATGCATACCATTGCTCCGCTCTTACTCTGCCCGACGTCCGCACCGACAGAAACACATACAAATCAGCAAAACGAGTATTACCATTGCAACTATCCCGTATAGTATCCACGGGTACAATAGGTCCTCCAAGTCCCGTAGCACTTTAGCGTCCACCTGACACATGTTAAACTCGCACCATGTCACATTTAATAAAGCTCTGGCAAGGTCGCCATGTAATGTATGAACTGACTGCTCTCGAGGGTCTACACGATATGGAGGAGATTATCAATGAAACACTTGTTTACCGTTCAATGTACGAATCTATAATGATCAGAATAATACAGGTTACATAAGGTTACATATTGATGATTAATTACGATTACCATATAAAGAACAGCTAGCCTAAATGGGCTAGTCTCCACACCACAGTAGTGCTCTCCCAACTGGGCTATTCTATCGTTACGTCAATCACACATAATCTTTGATTCCATCATTCTAAGCTAATAGAGCGCCCTCTGCGTCATACGTTATTTAACCCTTAAATGCATGATGATGATGTATTTACACGTTACTGAAATAACAAGTCAAAATCTGAATATTGTCAATAAAGATTTTGTCAAGATTGTCTCGAAATCTCATACTAACGTGGATTGCTAATTACGTCATTTTAGAAATAAAATTAGTGCAATTGTTTGCATTTAAGGGTTAAAATGCTTAAGTGCCACCACCACCTTCTTCAGTTGAGTCAAACGTATTAAAGGCTGAAAGGCAGTTGATTTGTCATCAATTATCTGCAATAATGCATTTTGTTGGTCACTCGACAATTTATATCCAAGGGCAACAATGAGAACGAACTGTTATAACAAACGCATTAAACGGCCGATTTAATTACGCCCGAGTTTCCTCAATATTACGAGAACATGACGAAACTAATTGTAAGTTATGTTCTTATGTGTGTCACATAATGGCTTGCCATGGCTATTGCTAGTCTTAGTCACAGCTACAGCAAAGGCCGTGACTCATATAGGCGTCTCGGGTCACCGCCGTCACGGCACTGTTTTGCCATCAAGAGGTAAAAACGCAGTAAAAACAAAGAGTAGGTACGAGTTGTAACAGAGGCATCTTAGGTTTTCGTACCTGAACATCATCATGTCTTTTATTTTTTATAGGCTAAAGAAAAATTTAACTTTTTTCTGAGAATGAGGGGACTATTCCTAAAAATAGACATAAATTACATTTTTTTTTATTATCAAAGGCAATTGTCATATCATTTGGATCCTATTTAACCTTAAAAAAGGTTTGAATATGATAGTTTTTTTGTGTCAATGTGAAAAGGTTCAAATTCAAAGTGTATATTTATTTATAATATATTTATATCAGTATATAATATATTTTTCAATTAATTGACCTCTGAAATAACTTATTATACAAAACAATACAATGATAGTTTATTGCACACCTATAAAAGTTTACAAAAGAGGACAAAACAAGTACGCGTTTTTAAAATAACGACACGGAACAGGCGGTCTCGCTACATCTTTTTTTAAGTACTTTACTTTAAATTACAGACATTCATTTTTAAATGTCCTACAAATACTTAGCACAAATTTTCTATGGAGCAGATCACTCTATCACAACTGCATACTCTCTGGTAACAACATATATTATGGAACCTACTGACTTACTGATTTTCTATAGGACGCCATTGTCTCGCAGACCAGTGATCGCTTTGTCTTTTAAAAGATAAGGATTTCATTACTGGAAGATTACCACAACGAAAGAGAAAAGGATTTTCACATCTACTTTAATGTTAGTGTCTGCGATTGTCTGTTAAAACGCCCCCAAGAAAAACACTAAGAACTTTCTTAGTATCGGACAATGCGGTTGAAGCTGTGTACTGAGCCGGCGGTCCTGGGTTCGAATCCCGGCAATGGCAAATATTTTGTGTGATGAACCCAAATATATGTTCCTGTGTGTAATTATTTATCTGTATAAGTGTGTATCGTCGTATTATAGTGCCCATAACACAAGCCTGCTTGAGCTTACTGTGGGACTAGATCGATTTGTGTGAATTGTTCCGTTTTGTTGTTCTTTTTGTGTGGTGCCTTATTAAGCCCTATTTTATTTGTATTATTTGTTGTAATAACGACGAAGCAGTACACAATATTAGAAAATTTAGCAAGTAACGAGACACGTTTATTGTTTATAGAAAAAAAAATATTTATAACAGATTTAAAGAAAAGGAGAAGGTTCCCAAGTTCGTTTTGACGCCTGCCATCTGTCTTAATAGTGATAAATGAATAGTTAGGCACCGACTTCAAAAGGTGATGGTACTGATCGTGACCATCACAGGTCCGAGTACTAACCCCGCCTATGCCGGAACCATACTAACCAATCATTTTAGCGTAATTATGTAATGCAAGGACTTAATCATTGGCACTGTACTTATAGTCCGAGAGACAATAGTCGGTAGATCTATTTGGTTAGTTACGGAGATGCCACGACTTTGCGCGACCAGAGCGGCAAGCGGTTGAGTGAGAGATCCGAGCGCGGCGGCATAATGAGTGAGCGAGACAACGTCGAGGCATCTCCCTTAGGCATCGGACCTCTCCAAATCACGGTAGGGTAGGGCGTTAGAGAGCTATAGAGACGATATTCACATTATGATGTAATTCATATTCATACTCATAAGTGTACTATTTAATTCGCAATTAAAATTTTATAGTGATGAACAAAGTCAGAGGAATATACAGAGACCTGATTTGTGTAGGCATTGGTTGTTTCCGTCATAATTAAATACGTAAATAATTGCAGCTTTTCCTTTTAAATTGGATTCTATATCGATCGGGTATCCAGTCATGACTCGAAAAAGCATGAAATTCGCCAATTAATTTAGTAAATCTAGGAGTTCGTGATAATGTTTATTTTTTATTTATACATAATATGTTTCGTTAATTAATTGGTGCTTAGGAATTTTAACCAGAATAATCATAAACGCAGTTTGGAATAATGAGTATACGTATGAATTATATTTCAATGCTAATACCGGCTCCATGGCTCTCTAAATAAGACAAGGGAGTCTATTGCGTGACATACAAATATAAACGACAAAGCATCCGTCACTGAGACACTCAAATACACTTGTGAGAAAGTGACATGTGCTTTGTCATTTAGATATAGCATCATAAGCGCGATTGAACGATGGAAATTGATCGTTTCTGTACAGTGATGAAAAAGTACTTAAAACAAAGAACCACCTGAATTCTATCAAACCAGATGCATTTGCAATTAGGGTTACCATACGTCCGGATTTGTCCGGACATGTCCGGACTTTTCGACTCATGTCCGGACTTTGTCCGGCCCTTTAATTTGTCCGGCTTTTTTCAAATAAGTTGGAATAATGAGTAATAAAACTACATATTAAGTAATCTAATATCAAACCCCGCCCGCACCCCGCACCTACCCCCTCGCAAATCTCGCAATGCGAGCGTCTACCTACTACCATGCCTACCTATTTTGGTGACTAAAAAGTCCGGACTTTTTCGATTCGTCCGGCTTTTTGCCAGGACTTTTCAAATTCCTAAATGGTAACCCTATTTGCAATGAGTACAAATAAGCAATGGCATGACAACTCGATTACTGCAAACGTGTACCTTGGAAAATGTGAATAAAATTTCATGACATACAACATTCTACGGAACTTTTCTCAGTGAAATTGAGGGGCTTCTTTTGTGTCCTGTTTTACACAGTTTTTATACAGGTCTTATTGTATTAACTTTATCAACTCGTGCTACCGACGCTTGTCTCTCGGCCTACTGTTATTGAGCCTTATTAGCCGGCTGTGTGTGCCACACCTACATAATAGTAACCTTACGCAGGTTTATTGAAGCTTACACAACAGTTTAATCGAACCGACAATACGTAGTTTACAAGTGATTTATTTGTACTCTGCTCAACACCAATTAACAGCGGGGATTCTGGAATAGTTCTCTGTATGTCAAGTTTTCAATACTTGGGGCTAAGCTCTATGAAATACTACTACTAATATATCGCCGCGTGACAATCAAAACCAAAGGTTGACAACGATATAATCCAATTGTTTTATTTAAATGTGTGACAGTCGCGGAAACCGAAGAAAATATGAATATAATATTACATTATTCCAATAACAAGGCTTTATGGAAAGCCAAGTTATTCGAGTTGACACGACACAGTTAAGCGGAAGTAACCCACCCCGGTTTGCAGTGAGTGATTGATACCCTGTTCATTGTCGGAACACCGGCTAGATGCACTTAACTCTAATCCGGTGTGACAAGTAATATGCTACCCCTTAATCAATCAATCAATCAATTTATTTGTTTTCAACCAACCGTAGCCCATCGATACGCCCTTAAACTAACATCTATACTATTATCAAGTTCTAGATTCGTATTATATTTTTTCTATGGAGGGGTCATGATTTCAGGAAAAATCTTAATAACATGTTGCAGGATCGTCATTTGTTTTGTATGGGCGCGCGGCGCCTTGCCAAGGTGCCATCTGTTTTCATATTTTCCTTTGTCCTCGCATAAGCCGAAACGGCTGGACAAATTTTAACCAATTTTGGTACAGGGATAGCTCGACATCCAAAGATGGTTATAGGATACTTTTTATCCGTCTAAAAAAAACACGCGGACGAAGTTGCGGGCATCTCAGGAGATGGTACCGGGGTACATATTAAAAAGAAACTATGTATAATTGAATATACAAATACGTGTGGCGCATCTTCTTGGTGTCAAATAATCGGCCTCTAAAATGTCGGAATACGACACCCTTCGGCCAGAGCTCCTCGCCTGCTTCATTAAGGCCGACAATATGCATGATGTCATTTATTGGAGCATGTCAATGGATCCTATTTCTTATAGGACTTATTACACCTTAGACTGCTCTAAAAGTCAGAAATGACTGTTAAAGTCCGATGCTCCTACGGAGACACTATGACATGACACACTACTATTACTAGTAGGCATAGCGAAATTTGTACTTAAGAAGCATGGCGTCGATTTTAGATTTAATAAAAATGCCTATCAATTTTTATTTAACTCTCATACATAACTTTAAATCGAACTTGGTCAAAACTCTGTAAGTAATCGCATGTTGTATTTAGAGAGGTTTTGACCAGGTTTGACACCCGGTTATGTATGAGAGAAAATGAATGCAGTTTTTATTAAATCTAAAATCGACGCCATGCTTCCTAAGAACAGATTTCCTTTTAGACTTCTCCCTACCCTCCCCTACTGAACCATTGGATGATCATCCTTTATAAAAAGCGATCTCTAAGAATCTTGTGTTCACTGTCCTTAGGAAAAGATGTTGCTAAACTTGGAGAGCGAACAGTATTCCCAATTTCCCAAAGGAATCGAATATTTGCTGATGGTATATAAAATAAAGTACCTCAGTAGTTTATTTTTAGGAAATAATATTATTAGATAAATATTCTATATTGATACAGGCATCTAAATCTACGTCACGTACTGAAACAAAATACCTCTTTTTTTCACATGGCACATTTTGCCCCTCAAAATGTACGCTTTAGTTCTAAATACGACAGCGGATCTTCTGTGTACGGAATTGCTCTTCCTTCACACAACAATGGAGGTTTGGATTATCCATATCCATATACATTTATTCAGTATTAGTCATACATTGTCAAACAAGTGTAATAAATTCAGCAATAGTAACTTAGTTTAACAAGTTAAATAGGTATATAAATTCATATGAGAGTTAGGGATTAGGTACATTAAATGAGATACTTGCAACTTATTACGTAGGGTCAACTACATCTAAAAAATTAAGAATAATAGACCTTTCGAAGTAGTATTAATTTTAATTGGGAGTAAAATACTTGCGGTTTTTATACCTTTAATGCCACGTGAGAGTTTATTAAAATTTTTGACTTTGATATGCATATAATTGGCAGTCCTCCTTAACTCCTTAACCGATGAGTGGGCTGTTTCTATGTCATACTGACGGACGGGCTGTCCAAATGCCTGCTAATATTCCAGCGTTTTTTGGAAAATAATGTCAGGTTTGCCCGAACGTACTTTGCTACCTCAAATATAAATAGAGAGGGAAGTGTCAGTAATGAAGAGTTGACGGGCAGGAGTATCCGGTAGGAGTTTTACCATAGTTTAAGATGACATAGTAATATTTCCCGAAAACCGCACATTACAAGCAGAAGCAAACCACAACTTTACTACGTACGCCACGCAGGCGAGGTTAGGTACCTAGCCGGAGGAAACCTAATTACGATGACCTATAGTAGCTTAGAACATTAAAACAAAGAAAAAACTCACGTTGCATTTGCAAAATTTGCATAACAATCATTTAAAAACCTTAGGCCGGTTGTGTCTCAAAGACACGGCCTTGTTTACCTTTACCCAGGTAGGGTGATTCCACAGACATTTTAACCGCTATCAGTCCGCCGTATATAACCGCTGTCGTAAATATCAGAGAAATGAGCCATTACTATGGTTGACGACGCGGTTGGCGCAGTGGTTAAGCAACTGAGCCGACGGTCCCGGGTTCGAATCCCGGCAAGGGCAAATATTTGTGTGATGAACACGAATATTTGTGCCTGGGTCATGGATGTTCTATGTATTTAAGTATTTATTTATCTATAAGTATGTATATCGTCGCCTGGTACCCATAACACAAGCCTTCTTGAGCTTAATTTGGGACTAGGTTGATTTGTGTGAGGTTGTCTGATATTTATTTATTTATTTATGGTTTAAATTCCATCAATTGACGACATTTAATTTCTTCATTTGAGTGCTGATTCTTAGACGACGCTGCTTTCACTTTTTATTTTTAAAACTAGTCAGTATAAACAAATCGAAATAATAGTTTTGGGTTCTGTGATAATAAAGTACTTAATAGAATGAATTAAAATTCTGAAATGTTGTCAATTACGTTTCGGAATTGCGAATATTTGACATTATTTACGTATTAAACCCCCATATCTGCGCCATTTTGAAAAACTTCGAAAGAATGAATCGACATTTTTAATTTAAAATTACTCATGTAATATTTTTCTTGTTCACTTGGTACAAATCTATATATTTATCGAACCTACTCACAATTTCATGGAACTAGGTAGAGAAAAGTGACGTGTACCCGAAGCCGGAAAACGTCTGCACATCCAATCATCCTAACATACGAAATAATTTCGGGTCTAGCGGAAACCGAAAAGCTTTGCTCAGTCAGTGAATAAGAAGTACAATTACAGTATATTGTATGAAAGTTCTTTGCTTAGCGAAACTCATTATTTCACCGACGCGGCGGCTGAAACGCCGTGGAATCACCCTACTAAGATCTGCTAGGTCAGGGAGGGCATTTCAACAACAAAAGCTCACGTATACCCACATCACCGGCTGCTTTGGTATTCTTGAGGGTTTAAAAACCATTGATTGATTACCTTAAGCCTTTCTATTGAACTGAACTTGTACCGTGACGTGAGGCTGCCAAGAGGCGCAAAATATAGACATTTTTCTAAAATTTACCTCTCACATTTGGTAATAAATCCTGTGTTTATTTTTTGCTCAAATCTTTTCTCTTCCACGTGAGAACCGAGTAACGGATTGACGTGATTTTCTGCATGTAGTCACGAATTACTTCATTTCGCCGAGTAGCACAGTTCGGTCAAGGATGCACTAAAAACGTTAGGCTGACACTACAAACAGCGTAAATACATCTTTTTAAGCTTATTATACTATTATATTGTTCTAAATATTTAACCCTTAAGTGGTTATCGGCAATATATTTGCCGTCATAATTTTTTAATTTACTTGAATTCCCCAATGACTTTTTAGGAAATTTATTTAGTGATGGTTGAAAATATAAATATACGAAGCCATAAAAAATCCACAGCTCGTAAAACTTATTTTTTCCATACATAATAGGGTTCTTCGTCGACATAATTTGCAGTATTTCTTAATTTATGAAACTGAAGAAAAATCCAGAAAATAAAATTCTTTTCGTCTGTTTTTATTACTTGTCATAAATGTTAGGCATTCGGAGATTATGTTGATGGTGAAATATTTTGTTTTCAAAATAAATTACGTCATTCCTGTGCCCCCATAAATTACATATGCAAAATGAAAATTTTCTCTCCTTTCAAAATTTGACGACGCGTTTGGCTCGGTTTGCAGACACCTGCCTACTGAGCGGCGGTCCCGGGTTCGAATCCCGCCAAGGGCAAATATTTGTGTGATGAACTCGAATATTTGTACTTGGGTCATGGTTGTTCTATGTATCTAAGTATATATTTAAGTATGTATATCGTCGTCTAGTGCCCATAACACAAGCCTTCTTGAGCTTAATTTGGGACTAGATCGATTTGTGTGAGGTTGTCCGATATTTATTTATTTATTTCAAAATCATTCAGAAAATAAATTGAACCGTACATAAAACCAGAATTTTTATGGCCTTCGTAGAAAAATAATGGTTTAAGTGTTTAGATTGTATTTTTCTATGGGCATTTGATGCCTGAAATAAATAATCTGAATTTAGATACCACCATGCACTATGCAGTGTGTACATAAAACACGAACATTAATAATGCACTATACACTGAAATAGTAAGACATTTAACACAATTGTACGTAGGTTTATTACCGCTTAATTGTTTAATCGCGGTCACTCGGTATTATGTTACGGAAAAGTGATTTCGCCACCTCCATGCTTTCTCAACCTAGTTGCCGTAAATAATTATGTATATGTATAGCCCTAGGTATATAATGTTCTAAATCTAACAATAGGGAGGTACCTACTATTGTTACTCCGCAATAAATCTTGATAAATAATACATATTATTCAGGTCTCAATATGGTCTCTGGGCCTCTCAATTTGACTATATCCATAATATTTATTTTACCTGGAATACATCAGGTTCTCCAAGGATACCAGCGTTCCCAAAATAATTCTTCTTAATAAAAAAAAGATTGTCAATTTTCATTAACTCTAAAAGGCGCCTACATTTTATTTTGCGTGAGATAAAAGATTTTTTTTATTGGTAGGTACTCAGTGTTTTTCCGGAGTCATTTAATGAATATTCTATAGCCATCTGTGGATATGGATACCCATGTATTTTATAATAGCATAGAATAGTTTGAGACATGTCTTCTAATAATAAAACCATAATAATGACCCAAGTAAATATACAATACATAACTGTAATGGGGTGACACGTCGTAATTATAGTTAATTTATTATAAAGCAATTAGATAGTTTAGCATTATCTTGTGTCAAGTTGGTGTATGACTTATACTCTAGTTAATTGTAGTCTATGATTCATAGTATGGAGTGTAGAGGGAGCGTTTTTTCCTTTTGAGTACGGTTCGAAATAACATCGTAGTAACACTTAGTAACCAACTATAGAGGGTGATGCTCCCTTCACTGTTATTTAAAAGATATTAGATAAAAATTTAAAATTTGTCTTGTGGGTAAAATTTAATAGACCCCTATTTTCTTTTCAACAGCATACCGCGTGTTTCCTGTAATAGGAGCAATAAATTAAAACATAGATTCTTCGCTTGAAACTGGACAACATTTGTTAAGCAACTTCTGAAAATAACGTGTATTAAATGATATTTTGTAGAATAATGTTTAGACAAAGAAGCAATGTATTGCGAAATGTCCGGTATTAGTACCTAGAGTGAGCTATGTCAATGCTCAGGGAATCTCAATGATGGACGACGTACATTAAAAATACTATTTAATTTGATTGAAATAATAAAATTCTAAAAACTGTCTTTATTTACAAGCTTTTATTTAGCTTGTATGGTATGTTTAAAGTATGTTTGTTCGGGTGAAATCTTGCAACTCAATTTTAAAGAAGATATCGTCAACCGATTGAGCTGAAATTTTGCATACTTACTTTACTTTGATGACAATACAATGATATGGTACCATGGGGCTGATCTGATGATGGAGCCAGAAGGTGGCCATAGGAACTCTATAATAGAAAAAGCAATCCTACCGAGCTTGGGCTCTTTAGAATCGTCTCAGTGAGCATTTGATGGATATCCAAAGAAAAGTACAGTCGGCTATAAAAGCTTGCCACTAAAATGTCATTTTTGACAGAAACTTATTTAAAGTTGCTTAACAAATGTTGTTCAATTTGAAGAGTAGAATCTATATTTTACTTTATTGCTCCTATTACAGGCAACACGTGGTATAAAAAAAAAATATATTAAGGGACAATCATACACAAATCAACCTAGTCCCAAACTAAGCAAATCTTGTACTATGGGTAAATTAAGAAAGAAAAATTGAATGCGATCTACTCTACAATCGAAGCGGGATTCGAACCCGCGACCTCTGCGTTTCCGGTGCATTGCTCTTCCAACTGAGCTATTTGATCGCTACGTCAATCACACCAAATCTTTCATCCCTTAATTATTTACCCTATACCCTAGGATGCGATACCCTAGGATGTGCGCTTTACACGCACGATCCCCAATCCCCATTGCTTTACAGCAAGTGTGAAGACTGCGAGAGGGATGGCGCTGTTCTAAATATTTGTATATATAGATCCATGACCCAGGAACAAATATTCGAGTTCATCACACAAATATTTGCCCCAGCCGAGATTCGAACCCAAGACCGCCGGCTCAGTAGGCAGCTGCACTACAAACCGAGCCAACCGCGTCGCCAAATACCAATGCATACCTAATGTCTATGTCGATACCGTTGCTTAAGGTGTGTAAAATTAAAGTGGCCCTTATTTTCTTTACATCAGTATATAATGCTTGTATCTCAAAATAAAACCTTCTATTGAAACAAATAAACACATACACATATGTATGAAACATCTAAGCCCCGTTCACTTAGAGTAATTTTTCAAAGAAAACTCAGAATACAGGAACGCACGCTGAATAAAAACTCCATTACTCGAACATCTTCATTGTTAAAGTTCGCGTGAAATCCCCTTGCCTACATGAGGAAGATGACGTGACATTTCTGGAGATTAAAGCACCAAAAATTACTGAGAAAGCCTTTTGGAATTAGATTTTATAGGTAAGTAATGGGGTATTTTGTAAAACAGAGAAATAAAAAGAGTCAGACTCGCCCACCGAGGGGTCCGTACAAATTTCCATACTATAATTTTAGATTTGTATGGAAAATCAGTTTCCTTTGGAGGATATGATTTCAGGAAAATCTTTATAGCGTGATGCAGGATCGTATTTCGCTTTGTATGGGCGCGCGGCGTCATGCCAGTCTGGCGCTATCTGTAGGGCATAATTTCCTTTGTCCTCGCATCGCGCCGAAACGGCTGGACCACTTTTTCGTACACGGATATAGCTGGACATCCAAACATAGTTATAGGATACTTTTAATCCGACTACCAACCATTCACCGTGCCTCTGACGCCAAAGCAAAAAAAAATTAAAAAGTGCTCGTGAAAAACAAAGATAGTGGTTTGAATTAGCATGTTTTTGACCATCGAAATTTTGACGTCAATATGCGTCGTTGGGGTCAGTGCCTCAGTGGCACAATTTTCCGTCGATGTGATTTGCCGTCTTTGGCGCTCAATAGGTTAATAATACCTGCCACATAATTAAAAAAGAAATTGCTCACAAATTTAAGAGCTGAACTGTACATGTACGTATCTTACGCCTATTGCTTAAAGACAACGCAACGTTACCTACATGATTTTCTACTTAACATTTCATTTACAAGGTGACTTAAAGTCACTTTACGTTCCATTATTTTCCGGCTCATAAACGCCTTAACGCAATACAGCAAAGACACAGTCAATGATTATACAAATATTATCATATTTGATATCGATCGTACATAAGATATCAGACGCAATGAGCCGTGTAACTCCTGTGCATAATATTATAGCACAGATTATAGAATTATTGATGACATGTTACATACCACCATGACACAGGGTGGAAAATATCAATGGGAAATAGGAAAAGGTAAATACAGCTTGCATCTGACTCATCATCATCATCATATCAGCCGATAGACGCCCACTGCTGGACAAAGGTCAAAGTTCTCACAACGATCTCTATTGCGCCACCAGGACGTCGGTCCACCTTGTTGGGGGCCTTCCCACGCTGCGTCTTCCGGTCTGCGGTCACCACTCAAAACCTTTCTGCCCCAACGGCCTCTGACTAGGGGCTTTAAATATAAAGTTCGATTTTACTAATTTAACTAATCTAATTTCGTTAAGTCAGTGTATCGTAAATTGCGATTATCCATTTGACATTTGGCGTCTCTTAAAGCTAAACATTTAATATCAGTATGCTGTCAATTTAGCATTGGATTACGTACATTTTTATATTTATCTTTATATAATTTTATTGAGTTATATATTAGGTCAGAGGCACCCTGTATAAGCCAGCAAGTGCTACCAAAAAACTATTTTAGAAATAAGAGTGATTAAAACAGTGTAATAATATAAAAACTTAATAAATGCATGTTCATGTGCCAGCTGATAGTGTAATTGATAAAATAAAAAGAAGGGTTACTCTGAACTTCTAGGTTTGAAGCTCGTGTTAAACCGTCCCGTTCATTCAAATACAGTACTTACAGTGAGCGAGAGGAATAGCACAATCCGGACATTAAATTTCGAATTTCAGAGTAAATATTTCATCAAAGTATTATGTAGACTTGCAATATCAAAGGAACCCCATTAGGGTATGTTCAGATCAGAGTTGGGAAAATGTTATTATGAATGAGAATAATTATGAAAATATTTATTCTTGAGTGGAATCTTTGGAATAAATTTTTTGAAGGACTTACATAATCAAGCGATATATTTGTAACAATTAATCATAGATTAATTTATTTGAATGACGATTAAATTAGTTTGAAAAAATTGTTCGTCATTCGAAATAACTTATTCTCGAATGACGGTCAGTTGGCTTATTCTTACGGTGCGTCATTTAAAATGATGATTTATTTTGGAACGCCCAAGTCTGGTTTTCCCTTCCATAAGTGCCTCGCGAACAACGTGGTGAAAATTGAGAGTGTGTCGAATAGGGTAGTGTATCTTATACTCGGAGTATCCAAGCGATACTCGCTGAAGGTCATACAGGTCTACGCTCCGACCTCGGCACATTCCGACGATGAGGTAGAGTCTATGTATGAGGATGTAACAAAAGCCATACATAGCTCAAAAACCTACTTCACCGTTGTCATGGGGGACTTCAACGCGAAGCTGGGTAAGAGAGACGATGGGGAGCAGCTAATGGGGCAATTTGTAGTTGGATGTCGGAACTATCGGGGCCACCGACTGGCCGGTTTCATGGAGAAGATAGGACTCTATATGATGAATTCCTTCTTCAGGAAGCGAGAGCACAGGAAGTGGACCTGCATGAGTCCCGACAGTGCAACAAAAAATGAGATCGACTTCATCATGTCGACGAGGAGGCATATATTTAATGACGTCTCTGTGATCAATGAGGTCAAAACCGGTAGCGATCACCCTCTAGTAAGAGGCGCTTTGAATATAAACGTCCAGTTAGAGCGGTCTCGAATGATGAAGTCTACGCTCCGGCCAGCACCAATCCAAATCCAAAACCCCGACAGTTTTCAGCTCGAACTCCAAAATCGTTTCGATTGCCTAGGTAGCGACATGGACGAATATAACGACGGGTTTGTGGAAGCCGTCCATTCCGTTGGGTCTAAGTTTTTCAAGGCTCGACGAACGAACAAAACCAAAAAGCTCCCTGACTCTACTCTTAAGCTTATGAAGGAAAGGAACGAAATGAAAAAAAAATAATAAAAAAAAAGCTCAATAGACGGATCTCCAAGGCCCTCACTCGTGACATTCGCCGATTCAATAATAATTGTATTGAAGAAGCAATTGAGCGAAACAAGGGCTCCAAAGTCTTTGCTAAAGATCTGTCTATTGTGCAGAGCCAGCTCGCAAAATTGAGCTTTTGAGGGAGATAGAGTTTCTATGGGCAGCTGTACACGTCAACACGCCAACCCGACCCCTATCTAGATACCGATCCTAGATCTAGATTAGCCCGGCACTATACCGAAGACATCCCCGACGTCAGCCAGTACGAGATTGCGACGGCTCTCAAACAGCTTAAACACAATAAGGCACCTGGTGACGACGGAATCACAGCCGAGCTTTTGAAGGCAGGTGGAAAACCGATCCTTAAAGCTCTTCAGAAGTTGTTCGATTCCGTCATACTGGAAGGGAGAACGCCTAAGGCATGGAACAGAAGTGTTGAGGTGCTCTTCTTCAAGAAGGGCGACAATACCTTGTTGAAGAATTACAGACCCATCTCACTTCTGAGCCATGTCTACAAGTTGTTTTCGAGAGTCGCTACAAATCATCTCGCACGCAGGCTCGACGACTTCCAGCCTCCCGAACAAGCCGGTTTCCGAAAAGGCTTTAGCACTCTAGACCACATACACACGCTCCGACAGGTTATACAGAAGACCGAAGAGTATAACCTGCCCCTTTGCTTAGGATTTGTGGACTACGAGAAAGCCTTCGACTCGATTGAAACCTGGGCTGTACTACAGTCTCTCCAACGGTGCCAAGTTGACTACCGGTATATCGAAGTGTTGAAGTGCTTAAACGAGAACGCCACTATGTCAGTCCGACTCCAGGACCAGAACTCGAAACCCATACCACTGCAGCGGGGAGTCAGGCAAGGAGATGTGATCTCTCCTAAACTGTTTACCGCTGCACTGGAAGATGTTTTCAAGACTCTGGACTGGGTAGGGCTAGGCATCAACATCAACGGCGAGTACATCACACACCTACGATTCGCCGATGACATAGTAGTCATGGCTGAGACTGCGGAGGACCTAAGTACGATGCTCGAAGATCTCGGTAGAGCCTCTGAGCGAGTTGGTCTAAGGATGAACATGGACAAAACAAAAATCGACCGGGAAAAATTGGAGACTCTACGCTCGAAGTTGTGGGCAACTATGTATACCTTGGACAAACTGTCCAGTTCGGTAGGTCCAACTTCGAGAAAGAGGTCAATCGTCGAATCCGACTTGGCTGAGCAGCGTTTGGGAGGCTACGTACTATCTTTTCGACCAATATCCCGCAGTGTCTCAAGACAAAAGTCTTTGAACAGTGTGTGTTGCCAGTGATGACATACGGAACTGAAACGTAGTCGCTCACGATAAGCCTTATAAGAAGGCTCAAAGTCACTCAGAGAGCAATGGAGAGGGCTATGCTCGGAGTTTCTTTGCGAGATCGAATCAGAAATGAAGAGATCCGTAGAAGAACCAGGGTAACCGACATAGCCCGAAGGATAGCAAAACATAAGTGGCAATGGGCAGGGCACATCGCTCGTAAAACCGACGGCCGCTGGGGCCATCGAGCTATTGAGTGGCGACCACGCACCGGACGACGCAGCGTGGGTAAGCCCCCCACAAGGTGGACTGATGACCTGGTGAAGGTCGCTGGAGTCCGCTGGATGCGGGAACCGCAGGACCGGTCATGGTGACGTTCTCTGGGGGAGGCCTATGTCCAGCAGTGGACGTCTTTTGGCTGATAATGATGATGATGATGATGAAGTCTGGTTCAGATGATTGAGTCTGGCTCTTACAAGCAAATGAACTGTCAAACCTTACAAAGGTAGTATGGTTTGACAGTTAATTTGCTTGGAAGAGTTAGCGTGGTCAGACTCTAATCACTCAATGTACGTTTTGCTAACGCTCGTTTATACTCGTAACTCTAAGTTAGTTAGTTAGCTAGTTAAGAATATATTTATCAAAATGTGTCTTATTGAGAGCTGTCTAGGAAATAAGTGCATGGTTACCTACTGTTTAATTATATATAGATTGTAAGACTATCCTGTACTTGTTTCTGTTTGATCTCCAATAAATAAAATAAAATAAAAACTCCATACAAAAACACGCGCTGGCATGTGTACATTGCGTACGGCCTGAATAAAATGTATGTAGTTGTAAACGCGCGTTGAGAGTTCATTATCTGAACGTACCCTTACGGATGCTGAGCACTTGAGAACAAAATAATTATAATTGGCAAGGCTCAATGATGCCTCTCATTTGTGTAACGTTGAACAAATGAAGCACATCAAAACCTTCAAATGTATCTACCAATTTAATTACATTGTTTACTTAGCTGCGAAAGGTCCCATCCTGTTTAAGGGATCTTTCGTTGTTTTAGGAAATAATTAAATTAGTAATTAATTTTGTATCTCAAAATTATACTGAGCAATTAAATCTACAATTACCAGTTACGTTTTAGCTTATACAATCCTTATTGTATCATTTTTAACAGATTCATTAAGAGTATGCCTGACAGATGATGCAGAGGAAAATATTACTACTTATTATTTGTCCATGACATTATATGAATTTACACTAACAAATACCTTTTAAAGTACATAAGGGAGAGAAGAGAGTCAAATAAGAAATCAGTTTGTATAAAAGTCCATTTTACTACCCGAAAAGCAACGAAAATCACAGGAACTTTAATGAATATACACAAAATGAGCAATAAGACAATTTTCTAAAACCCTTAAAACTCTTACAGAACGCATCCAATAAGAAGTTTCAAGCTTATTTAATGTTTGTTGCGTAAAATAAAACTTATCATATAAAAGGCTGACTTAATGCCATGAGGTATTCTCTAACAGTTTACAGTACTTACACATTTACGTACCTGAATCACGATACACTACTATATTGTATATAATATACAACTTATAGTATGTAAATATATGTATCATTGTATTTAAAACTGTTAGTTACTTTTAATTTCTCATATTATGAAACTTGGTCATTATATCTCATTAGCGCGTCGAAACTGTTGAAAGTGACCTAAGTAGAGATACAGTCTAATTCTAAAATGCATGAGCAAACATCTATACTATTATAAAATTCTAGACTTGTATTGAAAATCTGTTTTCTATGGAGAGGGGTCAATATTCCTATCCAGGAAAAATCTAAATAGTCTGATGCAGGATCGTCTTTTGTTTTGTATGGGCGCGCGGCGTCTTGCCAGTCTGGCGCCATCTGTTGGACATAATTCCCTTTGTCCTCGCATCACGCCGAAACGGATGGAAAATTTTGAGGTTTTCGGTCCACGAATGAATTGACGCCTAATGCCGGCCCGGTGTCAAATATTTCGTGCACCGAAAACCCCGTGGCTATGGAATCACTCATGTGAACACTTATGGGAATGAAAAGCGACCTTGGCGCCAGGCTGGCCTCTTGCCCCAGCGAACCATGAGAGCAATTGAAGACGTCAGCGTCATTGCAATCATTTCACCGATAATTTGTCATACCTCGCACGCTTCCGTCTTGGAGACCAAGGTAACGACAATTTGGACATAGTGCCATTTATACGGTCATCCAGAGATGAATGTCATTACCAAAACATGTCCAGTAATGTGTTGTCGTTATAATCTTTATTGTTTTTCCGGAGTATTCAACTTGAAGGTCAAGATGCGTATAACTCTTGACCTGACGTTTTAAAATAAAGATTGGCAATTCTTATCAGCCCAGTGATGTATACTAATCAAAAGAAAATAAGGCCACTTGAGAATTTTACACACTTTTTTTGCAAAATTATGATTTTCATACACTGACTTCTAAACACTACTGAAAGATAACATCACAATATTGAGTTCAAAATTAATGCTATGTGCAGTCAAGGAAATTGAAAGACGTCCCTTTTTCGCTCTTGTCACAATGGCATAAGGGTCAAAAAGGTACGCGTTTGAGCTTAATTTTAAATTTCAAATGCATATTTTGCCGTTTTATCATATTATCATGCTGTATTTAACGAGTTTAAAATCCGCCTCAAAAATTATGTTGCCCTTTTATATTTTTTAAGCAGCATATAGGTACGTACGGGTATTACGAATGCCTATGAGACGACACAAAATCGTGGTTCATCTCTTTCGTCAAATCAAGACCTCACTTTGATATTTGGCATATACAGTCATACATACATCCGAATTCTCGCAATCCTCATTGCAAGAGATTCTCAATGCATTTAGTATGCTATCTCGCCTTATACCTCCTGCAGAAAGATTCCTCATTTTATAACAGGAATGAGGAGATTCCGGAAATTTTCGGAAACGGCACATCTCTACTATCTCTCAAGGTTCAAAATGGATCTCTCTCGGATCTAGAAGTTTTACTAACCTAGTGGAGGCCAGTGTGTTCTTAAAATTTCGAATAGCTTGGGATACGTTAACAATAGTTCCTAATGATTTTCACGTGAAACCCATCAGAAGCTGAGTACCTATCTCCTTCCTTGAACCGTGATTGCCAAGATTACGAAGTAAAAAAACAATCAGGTGCATGGATGTTACGCAATTTTGCATATATTTTCAAACAATAGACATCTAACGCGGAAAATTGCATCAGTATCAAGACCTCCCGAGATGTTATGTTGTATGTAGGGTGACACTGACAATGGTGGGCCGGTTGAGTTAAGTTTGCGCGTGATCTGTATGCGATGCGATAGACGTAGAGTGCAAACTTATTTGAACTAGAGAACCATCTGCGTCATAGCGGCTCGGTGGAGGACGAGCGTACAAACGGACTCATTACCTCCCTAGTGACCATTGTCAATTAAAGACAAAAACTCCCACGGTTTATAAAGGTAGGACGACACGCGTGCGGCTCAGAGCGCATCTCCGCTCTTAGCACACAACCTGTGTCAGTGCTAGTGTTAAGGTGCTTATCGTCTTATTGTGTTCAATGTAAGTTTTACTTAACTATTTATTTATTGTTTTCTAAAGAATACTAATCGTACGCAGCGTACTAAGCGGCGTCAGGTCAAGCATTCTATATCACTACCAGTCAACCTTAGGGCAAAGCAGACATATTGTAATATGTACAGTCGCCATCAGATATATCGCAGCATATAAGGCGTTCATAAATATGTGAACATGTACTGTAACGCCGAGTCAATAAGAGTCGTGTTCAGATATTTATGAATACCTTACATGCTACGATATATCGTGCATTAAATAAACGAAATAAATATTAAGTGGCAATCCTACACAAATGACTGAAATGACCTAGTCCCAAACTAAGCAATGTACTATCTGTACTAGACGACGGTATACATAATATTCGAGTTCATCACACAAATATTTGTCCTTGCCGGGATTCAAACCCAGGACCGTCGGCACAGTATGCAGGTGAACTACAAACTGTACCAACCGCGTCGTCATTGGCCAAGAGATTGTGTTACTTAATTTTATTCGCTGCCCGTTTATACCGGGTGCAACATTTGTAAAGACTGAGCTGACAGGATAGTATCATCTGAGTGAGCTACAATCGACCTATTATAATTGTAAAGCTGGATTTAAAAGTAAAAAAAGTCATCAAAATAAAATATTTTAATATCAGTGACAACCCTACTAATTCAAAGTTTTTATTTACATTTTAAATTGACACCTGTCTTTTTCTTAAATGTTGAAAAGATGCTAGGGTTTATATGCGCAGATTTTTACACTAATGTTTAACAAACTGTATCTCAAAAATGGATAGAAATATTTACATAGTTCATTGGTGAAAAATGAAGTACTCAGTCTGAACAATTCCCTGTTTGCTTAAAAGTCCTTTGATCTGTTCCACCTTGTCTAACTATAACGTTTCAGGACAAAGCTCTGAATTTCACGTTTTTCCGTGTGACACGTGACATTGAGAGCTCTGTCCTAATACGTTACTACAAAAAATCCAGGCTTTCGAATAGTTTAACCGTTTTTTTTAAGGTTTGTTTGTAATTCTGTCCTAGAATTCAACGTTCATTAAGCGGCCGCCCTTTCATTAGCCAAAAACAAACGAGTCCTACTACAAAGGAGAAGATCTAAAATCGTATTTTAGTTCTGTACTTTTTCGCTCATCTAATCAGCCTGTCTTTGGCAGCTCTTATTCTGAAAGAGCACTGCTTTTTAACGATGAGTGCTGTTGAATTTTCAGAGATGCACGAATCTTTTCATTTGTGAAGATTTTTTTCGGTCATCAATGTTTGCAAAATACGTAGAGTCGGTTTTAGTATTTGAAACTTTAAAAAAAATCGGACGGATGGGCGTCACTGCTGGATAGAGTCCAAATATTTAAATTTTGATTGTTTCGTGTGAATATACTAATATATTCTTGCTTGTTTTCAGGCAAGCAAACAATTTATTATGTACTTATTTGGATTACGATTATTTAAACTTTAAATCTTTTACTACAAATGGTCACAAGTTTAATTTCAATTCTGTTTCATTCGCCATTTATAAACAAATGGTCCACATGCATGTCCTGTCTTTATTTTTTACGGTTATCATATTCGTAGAGTTTTCTTGGAATTGTAAACCCGATACGGTCATTTTTGACACAGCATATATATATATACATTTTATCTTCTATTTTTCTTCTTCTTTCGTATCTTTTATAGCTTCGTAGAAATCAGACATGAGATTGCGCCTATGATGGTTGCTTTTATCACTATCACGCGATAAATGGGTGTCAAAGTATCCGTCACATTTTGACAATATGCGAGTGCGACTGACAGATACTTTGTCACTTATTTATCGCCTGATATACGCAACCATCATAGGCCCCCTGAATGAAACATCCAATTAACAATACCAACCAAATTAACCTAAACTTTGGGGTTTGTGGTTATCGAGCGAAACTACCCTATTAAATGAATCTAGTCGTCATAATAATAATAATAAAATAAATAATAATAAATATTAAGGGACAATCTTACACAAATCGACCTAGTCCCAAACTAAGCAAAGCTTGTACTATGGGTACTTGACGACGATATACATAATATATATATATAAATACATATATAGATAACATCCATGACCCCCAAGAACAAATATTTTGCACAAATATTTGCCCCGGCCGGGATTCGAACCCGGGACCGCCGACTCAGTAGGCAGGTGTCTACAAACCGAGCCAAACGCGTCGTCAAATAATATTGGATGGTCACCCATTGGTTAATTAACTAAGTTTAGAATACGCAAATGGCCCATGTAAATTTCATCGCACACTCTCAGACGCGGTGAAGTCACAACATGCACCTGTGAAACGTTTTCGGAAAATAATAGTAGATTGTTTGACAAGGGGCTAAAATAGAGAATTATGACACGAAGTAATTATTTGGACGAGCGAAGGCATTGAGCGAGAACAAATATATCAGAACGAGAGAATTAAATTTTTGGAGATAAAAATACATAATTCCTGAAACTGAAGGTTTGCAGGTTTGTTATACAGAGCTATACTGATCTGTTAGGAAACTAGCCTATTGTTCCCGAATAGACGTCAGTGAGTCCGCTTTTTATCTGAGCAGTGGATCGGTTTCTTATTTTGTTAAATAATTTTGATCACCTTCCATTGTGATGTGATGTACACCTAGTGTCTTCTCGAGGGCATTATGTTCGGATAAGTTTACGATTACGTAGAATATTTTTGTAGGCAAAACAAACAATTCAAAAATGAAAGGACTTTGGGAGACATTAGCCAACCTTCAGTAAACCGTTATTAAAACACTGTATGTAAAAGGGGAATTTCTTAGTTTCTGTCTGTTATCACACTAATAGTATATAGGTGACGGTTTGCGAGTGTGTTTATGTGTAAGTAAGTAAGTAAGTAAGTAAGTAAGTAAACGCTTTATTGTACACAAAAACAGTTAAAAAATACATCTATTACAATTAACATATAGGTACAAAGGCGAACTTATACGAGGGCTGTTCCGAAAATAGTTAGTCAACGGCGTACTATTAATTGTATTCGTTTAATTTTACTGTAGCCTAAAGGCAAATTTCATTACGAACTCTTTCGCGTAAGAGTCACTGGCCAGTGACATTCAGTTATTTTTTTATGAAATCAGAAAAAAAACATGTCTGTCACTTTTTGTTCGCAAAAATGGAGCTAACGCGGGAAGCATTTCGTTCTATGATATATTATGATTATAAACGAGGGTTAACTTACAAGGATTCTCATGAAAATTTAACTAGTGTTTTTGGGGCCTTATCCCCATCTGTTGACACTGTCAGTTACTGGTTCCGTGAATTTAAGCGTGGGCGGAGCGACATCAAAGATGAGCCTAGACCGGGGCGACCGCCAACGGCAGTCACTCTAGAAAATGTTATCAAGGTGGAATGGCTAATCAAGGAATCTCGAAACATTACCCACCGAGAGATTCAGGACGAACTGAATATTGGATCCCGGGCAGTTTCTACCATTTTGCATGACCACCTTCAAGTTCGGAAGGTTTCGTCTCGATGGATACCACATTTTCTCACACAGGAGCAAAAAGACATACGTGTCGATTGGTGCAAATTTATGCTAAAAAAAATTGATAATGGTAATTCACAACAAGTGAGCTACATTGTGACATCCGACGAATCTTGGATATATAGCTACGACCCATTTACAAAACAGCAATCAACACAATGGGTCTTTGAAGAAGATGATTTACCTACTAAAGTAGTTCGCGGTCGAAGCGTCAACAAAAAAATGGTTGCTGTTTTTTTTCGACGTAGTGGACCTGTAGCCGTAATTCCACTTGAAGATCGGAAAACAGTTACCAGCCAATGGTACACTGAAGTTTGCTTACCACAGGCCTTCCAGGAGCTGAACGTCAGTCGTCCAAGTACTGGAGCTCGGGGCATCATTTTTCATCAAGATAATGCTCCGGCCCACACGGCTGCCAGAACCACGGAATATATTAGCAAATCAGGAGTGCAATTGCTACCACACCCTGCATACAGCCCTGACCTGGCTCCGTGCGATTTTTTTCTGTTCCCCACGTTAAAAAAATCATTACGTGGGCGACGATTTTCGACGGCGGATGAAGCAGTGGACGAATTCAGGCGACTTTTTTTTGACCTTCCGCAAGAACAGTTTTTCTCCTGTTTTGAAAGTTGGTTCAGTCGTATGCATAAGTGCATAAAGGCAGCAGGGGAATACTTTGAAAAGTTGTAAATAAAGTTTTATTATATTCCTTATAGTTTTTGTTTAACTAAAAAATTTCGGAACAGCCCTCGTATTTATGTGTATGTTTGTTACTTTTTCACGCTAAGACGGCTGGACCAATTTTAATAAATTTTGGTATATAGCTGACACCCTGGATTAACACATAAGCTGCACCCGAAAAATAGTGTTCCCGTGAAATGAGCAGGTAACACCGTGCGGCGCCGCTAGTACAGTCCGACCAAGTAGTGTCGTCCCCGTTTTCTTAGATTGATTAGAAAGGGACGACACAACAGTATTGACACTTTTTAATTTGTACTGTTTTTGGACGGACTGTAATTATATAAATAGTCGTCAAGGCTCACCTAGATAGACTATCTAGACAGGCCACCGATAAATGGGTGGTAAAGGGGCAAACGCAAGACAATAAATGGCGTCATTAGGTTGCCCGCTGCGATACTCGGTATCGTGTAGTGGTGAGCTCGTGGCGAATTATTTAACAAACAGAAATAGGTCGTCGTCGTAGTTTATTGAAAAGCTCGTAGAAATTTCACTCTCATTTTAACACTAGAACTTTGTTCGCAAGGCTAATTTCCTGTAAAAAATATGTTCGCTGTCTCTTACTTCTCGCTTCTAACTTAGCCAAAATTAATTCGTTTGTCCGTATGTTTGGATGTCCTTTTGTCCAGATTTCCGACTGTTCTCGTCTACAGGTATGTCCAATGTCTCTTACTTCTCGCTTCTAACATAGCCAAAATTAATTCATTTGTCCGTATGTTTGGATGTCCGTTTGTCCAGATTTCCGACTGTTTTCGTCTACAGGTATGTCCAATGTCTCTTACTTCTCGCTTCTAACTTAGTCGAAATTAATTAGTTTGTCCGTATGTTTGGATGTCAGTATGTCCAGATTTCCGACTGTTCTCGTCTACAGGTATGTCCAATGTCTCTTACTTCTTGCTTCTAACTTAGCCAAAATTAATTCGTTTGTCCGTATGTTTGGATGTCCTTTTGTCCAGATTTCCGACTGTTTTCGTCTACAGGTATGTCCAATGTCTCTTACTTCTCGCTTCTAACTTAGCCAAAATTAATTCATTTGTCCGTATGTTTGGATGTCAGTATGTCCAGATTTCCGACTGTTCTCGTCTACAGGTATGTCCAGTCGCCATCAGATATATCGCAGCATATAAGGCATTCATAAATATATGAACATGTACTGTAACGCCCAGTCAATAAGAGTCGTGTTCACATATTTATGAACGCCTTATATGCTGCGATATATCTGATGGCGACTGTCCAATGTTTCTTACTTCTCGCTTCTAACTTAGCCAAAATTAATTCGTTTGTCCGTATGTTTGGATGTCCTTTTGTCCGGATTTCCGGCTGTTCTCGCCTACAGGCGACCTTCAACCGAATCTCGTGAAATGTTGTGAGTAGGTTCGAACTGTTCGAAGTTTGATAAGTATATAGGTAAGTCGTTTTTTCTTGTCGTCTCAGTTTTTAGACATTTTTCAAAATGACGGACCATCTCGAAATAAGTAAGCGAGATCTAAATCTCACGGGGACAGTTAATAAATCAATAAAAAAACATCTAAAAAAATATTACCGGTAAGGTACAAAAAGCGGAAAACTATGTTTGTTATTGAACTGATAATGAATGGCCGAGCTGTTTGCATGCATCATGCATAACAGTTGTAGGTCAGCGCATTATTAGCGTGAGAAACATGTAAATCATGTAACAACATGCTAGCATTGTTTTGGGGGTCAAAGTTACGGCTTCGACGCAAGGCATAGAACACGGCGGAACTAAGAGGCTTCTAACACATTAGTATTAGTAATTATAATGTAAATTTGTTTTTTTTATCAGCATAACGTGACTCCTGTTAGGGAGGTACTATGCGCTGCAGAATTACATGGCTTATTTAGGAATAAATTAAGTCCCGCGATTAAGTCCCGTTTTGTTATAATAATGTGTGAAAATCGTGTTTGAATCAATATATTACATCTTTTTGTGGCTGTAATTCACAGTAAGACCCTAATAATACGTGTTTTTTTTTATTCTGTGGTCACAATATTTAAAAAATACGCGTCGGCGTTGAGATTGAAAACATCTTGTTTTAAAACCGAGTGAAAAAAAACATAACGACGACGCGGTTGGCGCAGTGGTTAAGCAACTGCCTACTGAGCCGACGGTCCCGGGTTCGAATCCCAGCAAGGGCATATATTTTTGTGATGAACATTTGTGCCTGGGTCATGGATGTTCTACGTATTGAAGTATTTATTTATCTATATAAGTACCTCTGTATATCGTCGCCTAGTACCCATAACCCATAACACAAGCCTTCTTGAGCTTAATTTGGGACTAGGTTGATTTGTGTGAGGTTGTCTGACGTTTATTTATTTATTTTATTTATTTATGACGATACCTAAATAGACGAGCCGGTTCAGAACGGTTAAAGCCGTCTAATTAAGTAAGTTATTAGCAAAAAAAAAATCTCCAATGCAAATTCAAAGTAATCTGAAACTGCGGTGCCGGTGGTAAAAATGTATCAAGTACGAGTAGGTACCAAGTTAAATAAATAAATCTAAGTGAACGCGTATTTCAGAAATCAAACAGCAATATTACATTCTAAGAGGCAACCTTCTCTAAAATTTCAAGTTCGAATAGTTCTAACCTTTTTTCTTTCCGTCTAAACAATTTTGAGTAAGCGAGACATCGCAATACGAAACGTATATTTAGGTCTTTAGAGATTTTGTAATAACAACACCAGCGTAGAGACCAGCACGCACAGTCAGCAGCGAAAACTAATATAACCCCGCTGCGATACAAACATATCGCTTCTCTCCGCAACTGTAGTTGTATTTTTCATTCCGCTTATCCCGGTTAATATTAGTGCACTTATGTAAGAAATAAACCACATTTGTCGCAGATGTTTCCTTGGAAGATATTTTATCTAGAATATTAAATGTGCACAATGAAATACAAAGTCATATTATAAATAAAGAGCGGTCAAATAAAAGAAAGTCCGAAACAATAAAACATAATAAGAAAATATTTTCGACGATTTTTGCCCATTTTTAATGCGTAACACAATCCGCCATAATATGTGTTTTATTACCTTAAAGACAAATAAAGATAGTTCTGACGGTACCTATGTACAGTCAGCATCAATATAGTTACTTAGTAACAGTCATCATCCTCATCATCCTCCTAGCCTTTGTCCCATATCTTTGTAGAGAATGAATTCTCAATCGCGGTCGGCTACCTAAATCCCAAGATGTGGCGTAGGCACTAGTTTAGGTACTTAGTAACAGTCAACGTTGCTAAACATATCGTAACACACACTTCTATGCAAATAAAGACCTTTTCCTATATATTTGTGTACTGTGTTTGACGTCGCGGTTAGCACAGTTTGTAGTGCACCTACCTTCCTAACAGGCGGTCCTGGGTTCGAATCCCGGCTAGGGCTAATATTTTGTGTAATGAACTCAAATATTTGTAAAAGGGTCATAGATGTTATTTATATATTATGAATATCGTCGTCTAGTACCCATAGTACAAGCTCTGCTCAGTTTGGGACTAGGTCGATATGTGTCAGATTGTCCCTAAATATTTATTTACTTTAGTTGCTACCTATTTGATGCTGACCGTACACCTTTGGACATATGTATATAGATACAGAGGTGATCCTACCTCTTTTGGAACAGCGAATAGGCTATTGTATTGTATTGTTGAGATAATCGCACTACGTCAAGGATAATACTAATTCCTTCTATGTGTCACCTCTATATACCTACCGTTTTTCCTGTCTGAACCCAATACTACTTACCTATACATATAAATGCACTGTAATAATTGACTGATAAATAAATATAAACACCAGATTAATATATCCGTATTCCGATATTTAGTTTTAGTACGTTAGAGTGTGACAAACAGGTTGCGTACCTACATTTGGAAATTAAATGTTCTTGGAAAATGATCATTTTTGGCTCTACATATATGATCCTACTAGTTTGTTGATCCTACTTAAGGCTCCTTATCTGTTGAAAAATGCTGATAGTTTTAGACATTTTTCGCAATGATCAAACATGTTTCTAAACATAATTATTATCAATGTTGCTACTTAGAACAGGGCCATTGCGATTTATTGATTTTGAAACTTACAATTTGAATTTTTCATCGATATTTTTTGTTTATAAAACTACTCGAAATTGTCAAATCTCACGCAGAAAATTGATATTTTCAACTTATTTTCGATTGCAAGCAATGAAAGCATGAAATAGCTACGTTACTATCTAGAACTCAGGAAAAGTATTATTCACTTCAAAAGTTGGTTGAAATTATCAATATATTTGCCAAATTATGAAAAAAAAAGGAATAATTAAGGCCTCCTAAACTTTTATTTTACAGATGGAATTCTTACCTCTAATTTTCCTGTCTGCCATCCTGGCGTGTACACTGGCGGCTCCCGCGAGTGAGGCGCAGGTTGAAGAGAAATCAGCAGCAGCAGACGCGAAGGACGATCTGAACACCGCTGCCAGCAACACGTGTAAGCAACCCACTTCACACACTTACGTTTAAAATTGTGAAAACACCACGTATTTTTATTTATGCAAAGATAAAAACTCAAACAAAAACGAAATGCGTACCCTGGCGAGAGTCATACGCTCATAACAGTTATAACACATTTTCAGCTTTTGAAATGCTTATTGGGAAAAAAGTTACAAAAATACCAGGGCTCACTTTATTTGTCACTTCATTTGTGTCAAATCCTTGTCGATTGTAAAAAAAAAACAGCTCTACGGAAGTCAGTCTCACTAACAGTGATGTGGCGTCCAAGTGGCGTCTATAGTACTCATTCCAACCTACTTGCCTATATTTTACGGTAAAAGTGTAACCTTGGTGCAAAACACAGGTTACATAATACTAGCGCCTTCACCATTAATATAGATATGTCAAAGAGAGGGTTTCCTTTCATAACGGTTGAATGGTTCAATACAGAATACAGCTGAAAGCCGTCGGAAGCACTTACGTTACGCGCCGCTTATTGATAAAAAAAACTATCTAATATTTACATAGAATAAATAACTTTCACGGCGCAGGATCATCTATTGGTTTTTGACTTCACAGCTATAATAAAGACACGCTTACCGGGACCTACAAGTTTTTCGTAAGACGATATAGGTACTTATTCCGTTTAGGCTGCATGTCTACAGAACAGAAGCAGAGCGGAGAAAATGTGCCAATAAGGTTGCGTCTTTGTGACGCCTAAAAGAAGTGCATTTAAATCTGAGGAATGTGATTCGTCCATTATACACAACTTCGCTCCCCTCCGCTACTGTGGACAGACAACCTTATGAGACAAAACTGAAACGACATAAAAAGAGTATAAATTCAAGTGGCAATACTGTAGTGTTGTCCCTTTCTAATCAATCTAAGAAAACAGGACGACAACAGTACTGCCCCTTTTTAATTTATACACTTTGTTGTCACACTACGTGTTTTGTGACTTTTGTGAAAGGGGTGGATATGAATAAGTATTCGTCATTCAAGTTCTCACATTAGACCATTTTACAAAAGCCACTTGCTTATAAAAGTTCAATCATTTACGCTGTTACAGATACCCGTCGGTTCTCAGACTACGGCGGCTACTCTGGCGGTTATGGTGGCTACGGCTCAGGAGTCACCGGCTACGGTTTACTCGACAACAACTACAACTCCTTCCAAGGAGGCGTCGGGGGATACGACAACGCGATCGGATACAACGGCTACAACACTGGTTACCAGGGATACAACCCAGGTTACGGGGGCTACAATCGAGGATACGGTGGTTACGGTGCTAGCGGTTTAGGAGGTAACGGCGGTTACGGCGGCTACGGAGGAAACGGAGGACTGACCTCCTATTATGGTTACAATAGCCCTTACAACCAGGGAGCGTATCACTTAGGTTATGGATACTACAACAAGAGACCTGGATACGGAAATATTTACAGCAGCGGCGTCACTCCCAGCCTTGTTACTGGATACAGAGGCTACACTAGATAATCTGCTTTTATTAGTCCTAAGATAACCAAAGTATTATGTCCAAAGTTATTGTAAATGTAATTATTTAAAATATAGTATTGTTAATTAATGCAGATTAATAAAATAGACCTTATAGTAATTTTTAAAACTTTATTTACTAACAATGTGACATACACGTAAGCTTAAGTCAATGTTATTCCATTATTAATTACATTAAAAATACATCTACTGAATGAGTCCAGCGCACACGTAAAAAAAAGCTAGTCAGAACCAGACGCACTAGTCTGTTTTTTCATTGACTTAAGTGCTCTTTCGCGAAGTTTCTTTTCAAGATCTTCATTATTGACCTTTCCCTCTTCTTCTTCCTCTTCAGCATCATCGCTATCCGAGGAGTCATCCTTCTTTTTGGATGATTTCTTATGCTTTTTGTGTTTCTTATGTTTTTTTGAGTGTTTCTTATGCTTCTTAGTTCTCTTCGATTTCTTCGGCTCATCACTATCCGAATCAGACTCTGATTCTGAAACTTTCTTTCGGGCTCGTTTCTTAGACACTTGGTCACTGTCTGAGGAGGATTCTTCTTTTTCTCGTTTCTTCGCTTTCTTTTCATCATCGCGAGACTTCGGTTTCGCCTCCTCTACGTGTTTAGATTTAGCTTGTTTTTCATCGACCTTCTTCGATTTAACGTCAGGTGACTTCTCTTTAGGTGGGTCCATTTTCTTACTGCGTCGAACGTCTTTTTCAGGGGAGTTCGAAGAATCACGCTTGGCTGGTTTCTTTTTAGATTTGCTGTCACTGTCAGAAGAGTCATCCCGAGAATCTTCTGAATTATCAACTTTTTTAGACTTTTGCTTGCTTTCAATTTTCTCTGTTCGTGGGCGCTCAATACTCATGTCCTTACGTTTTTTACCTGACTTTTTATCAGCGTCAGAGTCGTCTGGAATGTTTTTCTGCTTTGACTTAGTGCTTTTGTGTTTTACTTCTTCTTCTGAACTGGACTCTGAACTCGAGGACCTAGTTCTCTTCTTTCTCGATTTCTTAGCCAACTTTTTCTTGGCATTCTTCTTGCTTTTCTTCTTACGATCATCTTCGGAATCACTAGAGGATGATTCTTCCGAATCACTATCACTGGAAGAGCTCTCCTTTTTGGATTTCTTAGACCTCTTAGAACTGGCTTTCTCCTTCTTTTTCAGTTTGGCCTTGCTCTTAGATTTTGCGACTTCTCCACTACTTTCACTTTCAGATTCAGACTGGTGGGCTTTTCTTTTACCTTTCTTTACATCTTGGGGCTTGGATTCTTCTTCGACTTGTTCTTTGCCAGATGCTTCATCACCGGATCTTTCTGATTTTTTGGCAGTTTCCATTTCATGCTTTCTTAGGAAAGGCGATGGGGTTCTCGAAAGACTCCTAGAATATTCCCTCAAAGTGGGTATAGGAATGATGTCTTCTCTGTCTTCTTCATCTGAAGAGTGGACTGCTTTAATTTGAGAGTCATTTTGTGAAGCAGATTTGTCATTAGCCACAGAGGAGTCTCTACTGGAACTTGATATAACTCTTTCTTTAGAGCGCTCACGCTCAGGAATAGAAATACGCTCTGAAGACTTTTTAATCAGCTTCTCTGAAAGATTTTCTGAAATAAATTAGAAATTGATTTAGTGAAACTGAATAGCAACACCATAAAATCACTCACACCCCACAATAACATTAATCATCAAATCATACCTTTTCTTGGAATAGAAACAGATTTCTCCAAGCGCTCCTTGATGATATCGCTCGACCTCCTTTCGCGCGACTTCTTCTCCCTGGATCTTCTATCCTTCAGCAAACGATCCCTGGATTTCCTCTCCCTAGAAGAAAAAAAACAATTACTTCCCATATCGCTACAAAGCGCCAGAATACTATTACGATATTATTTATGAACAAAGCGGGGCTTCGTAGCTCATTATGTAAGATGTATATATATGGCTAGCAGCTTCACTGTCAATTAATTCATGGTCTTGTTACACTACACGTACGACAGACACAAGGCAGCAACAAAAATGTGCTGAGACCGGAATCAGCATAACGTCGGGGTAGTGCGATACCGCGTAAATAACAGCTGTCGATAAAGTTCTCATTTCAATAAAATACTTACCATTTGTTTGAATATTGATTCGTATCTACACTTGTTACTTACGCGGTAATGCACTATCCCTGACGATAAGACAGTATGTAAATGAGAATGGTGCAATGGTAAGGCTGCCTGTGAAGCGGAGCGGAGAAAATGAACCAATCAGTCTGCGTCTTTGTGAAGCCCAAAAGAAGTGCACTTACATCTGAGGCAAGTGATTGGTCCATTTTACACAGTCCAGTGGACAGTCTAATAGGAGTATACAGGCGAGTTGGAAGACTGTGTTGGTGACCTACCTGGATCTTTCCCTGGACGAGCGTCTCGGCGAGCGACGGTCCCTGGAGCGCCGGTCTCGCGAGCGGCGATCGCGCGAGCCGCGACCCGAGCGGCGGCGGGAGCGGGAGCGGCGGCGCGAGCGGGAGCGACGGCGGTCACGGGACCTGCAAACATACATATGTTCAAATATACATACACATCGAACGTTGATTGAGTGCTATTTCAGTTAGTTAAGGCCCGTTGCTTGAAAGCATCGGTAATTGTAAATGACGTAGGTTAAAATTTTACGATATATTACATATAGTCGTATTTTCGATGCGTTAAATGTCGTCAGGTGAAACCCCTGCCCTTGGTTACTTCGCTGGTGTCTGACCCGGACGTCAGTCCTAGGTAGGCATAAGTGATACTTGAAGCAGACTGTGCAGGCGTCATAAAATACCTTACCTTTCATGGCATGAATGAATGAAAAATCTTTCGCAGAATCCATCTTTGTTATTTAGTCACTGTTCTAGATGTGATCAATAGATGGACCCAACTTTTTTTTACACCTTAACAAATACGAGGTTTAATAATAAATTACTACAGCGTAAACATTTAAACATACACAGTGTACATACAAATTTAGCAGATTATGATTAACTTTTACGAATGAAGCTTCGAAAGTAAAAATAACAAAGCAAAAAGAATTGCAGGCAAGACGTACAGTTGATCAAGCGTTCATGCAGGAGTCGTCTAGAAATGATAGAACATGGACAAATGACAGCATAAGTGCCTATAAAACAAATGTTACCTGTCCCTTGAACGTCGTCGAGAGCGTGATCGGGTACGCCGGCGTCGTTCAAGCGATCGGCGACGTTCTCGTGACCTTTAAAAGCAGAATTCTTAATTCTGGTACGTGTTTTTTTTTTTTCAGATGAATAAAAAATATCTCCTATATTTATAGAAGTTAGGATCAAGAACTGAATTGTATAAAATAAATTGTATTGTAATGCATTCACTGCCGGAAATGTTTACTGCTTTGGAAATGTATTTACCTCCAGTGTTTCCAACTCATATGTTACTTTGAACTTCTATTAGTCAAGGCCAACTCACAACTGACAGGAATAAATAGTAGTACTAGGCGAAAATTTAAACTCATACTGCATCTAATTTAGATTTTGGGTATATAAATTGTCAAATAAATGTATCCAAACGATAACTGAAAGAATGTCGTCATGCAGATAAACTGGTCGGTACAGTCCCCTATTCGTTTAAGTTTAAATGGGGAAAACTGATTGTTGGTAGTTGTATTCAAATATGACGCCATTTTTTTTCGTTTTGCTTTACGTATATACCTCCATAATAAAGGTTATCGCATACTTAACCGTTCGGCACTAGACCAGCGCCACCTCAACTCATCAGGTCTACTCTGATGTTTGAAATTCGACCGTCGAATAGTGCCGTCTTTCTTCATTTACTATAAAAGTATATTTGAGCGAATAGGACGGCACGATGGTCGAATTTTGAAGATCGGACTTCTGCTCGCCGTCCACCAAGCGTCAACCAAAAGCAATCACGTAACGACACCGGATCAGCACCGTTGAAATGACCGCGCAGCGACGGCGAGGCGCCGCGTACGTCCACTTTTTGCGGTCGTGTTTACCGGCGCGGCCACCACGCGCGGTCTCCCCCTGCCGATGGGCGGTTACAAGCGCGACTACTTAACGTAGCTGCGGTGACGGCACGTTATCCACGCGCCGTTAGCGTGTTGATGTCGTAACGCTTTTGATAGGTGTGCGTCGCAATTTGAAATGTTATACAAATAATACTGACCAACTCGAGTGGAGGCGATGCTGATCCGGTACCAGGTGGTTAGATGTGCGATAAACTTAAAAGGTTTAATCAAGTAATTCGTACAATCAACCACCTACTTAATTAAAGGCCACTAACGCAAATACCCGTGAAGGATATGCCGACAGTGAATGCGTTATGCTACATTGAAAGTGCAAGAGGAATCACTGATGCTGTGTGAACGAATAATAAGTAATCTTGCCTCTCTCTCCTTTCTCTTTCGCGTCGTCGCCGTTCCCTCTCGCGGTCTCTTTCCCGCTCACGTTCACGTTCTCTGTCGCGGTCTACCGACAATCGACGGCTGCTGCGACGGCGGGATTTGCTTCTGTTGCAAAAACACAAAATAATTTAAATCAGTAAACTGAACTAATAATGAAATATTTATGCTTGCTTAATCAAAGTGCTTAGCGTGAGCTTCAAATCGTTCTTTCGTTTAGATCGCCATAGCAAAAACTTGAAAAATTAACCTTGCGCTTTGAAATTATTAGAAAATCCTAAGAAAATTATCGTATGAACGACAAGGAATGGGTAGGGAAAAGAAACCCAGAGACGTTACCAGTTCATTAGTAACATTAACATTAGTCACACGACAGTACGCGCACGCCCAACGTCACATAATTAGAAATAATACTAGTATTAACCACTTGCCTCTCTCTACGAGAACTCCGCCTCGGGCTGACGCTGGTGGAGGAATCGCGATTCGTACGGTATTGACGCTTCTTGTGAGACGACCTCTTTTTGGCACTCCCGCCTGAAATAAAAGAAGTCATTTAAATAACATTAATCAAAGGAAAGCGACTCTACTGTTCAATCGATATTTAGAGCAGGTAATTATAGTGGGTCATGACGCGAAGGCGTCAGACCACGTTGCAGATCATCGTTCATGCGATGATACGTTGAATTTAAGTCTGCCACAAGATCAGACGGGAATTCATTCGAATGTCCAGTTACTTGTACCTTCTACAATCAGATACATTGTATTCTACATAGTACAGCTTACTCAGAGAAAACTTTAGAAGGGTAAAGGAAAATTATTGTGAATTGTGAATTTTCCGATAATTTCAGAAAGGCGGGTACATCCGCTCCTCGGTAACCGATTCCACCCTGCAGTAAAGAAAAACTAAGCCAAATCTGTAGCAAAAATAGCCCAGAAAATAATGCCGTGTACAAACTGGTCGTCCTCATCGCCCTGGTAATAATGTACGAATATAAATAGTGAACTTACGCGACGAAGCAGACGAAGAACGTCTGTCACTAGACGAGCGGACAGCCTTGTCTTCTTTCTTGTCTTCAACCGCTTTACCTGTTGACCTGTAAAGAATTATATTGTTTAAAAACAAATCAAGCCATTCTTCCATTCCGATTCTACACTGTGCAGAAAACGCATTAAATACAAAGAACAGACAATGTCAGCCTTCACATGTCGTAGATACGTTTGCGCTGTTTATATTCACTGCGCAAGCTACGAACTACACCAATATGTTAAGTTGAATAAGTGGATACCCATGAGACCAGATGGGCCCAGTGTGATGAATAAAGTAAAAACCATGCTTGCTAACGTTCACTGTCAATCTATAGTTCACAGTGAAAAAGCTATATTTTTCGGTAAAAGTTCCTTAAAAGCGCCCTATAAGAAAAAAAGGGTCGCCTTCGTCGTTCCAAATGAATTTTCTTCCGCGAACGCTAGGACTATGGAACGAGCTCTCTGCCGAGGTTCTTCCGGTGGACTACATATAGCGATCTTCAAGAAACAAGAGTACAGATTTTTAAAGGGTCGGCAACACGCGTGCGTATCCTTTGGAGTTGCCACCAGTGCACACCAAGCGTACGTTTGTTTGCCACCTACGTGGTATAAAAAAAAAATTACAATAGTGAGAAGGGACCTACTTGGCGGGTGACGCGGACCTGGACTTGTGTCCGTCTTCAGCCTTCAACTCCTGTACGTCCTTGTCCTCCTTGACGGATTCGATGGTGGAGTTGTGGTTCGCCTCCTCCTTGACCGCGGCATCTTCTTTCTTCTCAGGAGACTTGCCGTTTTCTAACAGGAAATAACTTTGATTAAACAATGTTTCCTCGATCGGGAACACCTTGACTAGTCTAAGTTCTTCAACAGCAAAGCTTTTTTATAAATAGGGACTTCCGGTAAGAAAACTCAAACATGAGAAATTGTTTCTCACCATCTTTAATTGATTATGTCGACTTTAGCCCCAGCGTGAATGAGGTGAATTCACTTTGCTTATTTTATAAAAAATATTGTGTAATTACCAATTATTACTAGAGATATACCAATAATAGTATCCATTCAACAAGTTCAGCAAATAAAATACCAGCATTAAGTTCAACGTGTTATCTTTTTATTGAAACATCAGTAACAGTAACATGAATCATTCGATAATTTGTGTTTAAAAACTCGGCTGACATACCCGACTTCATTCACAGCTGGTTAACTTGAACATTTTGTAATCTAAACATTGATAAGGACAAATGTGGAACAGGAAATTTCCGAAAATATCAGCGCGCAAATTATATTATTCGTATATAATGGTTTACTTAGATGAGCGCTCATAATAAACCGTGCACATTAGGGAATGTGCAGAAAACATCACATACCTTTTGGTTCTGGAATTTTAATGTCATCAACATGCGTATTCTTCGCCTGGCTGCTCTTGTCCCGGCTGCGCCTCCTGGAACGCCTCGGGCTGCCACCGTTGCGATGCCTAAAGATAACAAAGTTTCAGACAAAACAGGCATATGGACTAAAAAAAAATCACAATAACAATAATAATCTGCCCGCAGGGCAGCTTGTGGCGAGCTGTTGGGGAGTGACGACCCCACGGACCCGAGATCTCCAGAGAGTCGGTCAGGGTCCTCGTCTCCGGTGTGCCTTCATCGGCCGGAGTGGAAACCCAAGAGGACCCGTAGGACTCTCACCTCTGGCTTGCCTTCATTGGCCGTCCAGAGAGGAGCCAATAACGAGAAACAAATAATAATAATCTTTAATAAGATAATAGGACTAAAAACATTAGGACTCCCTGGAACAAATCGACGGAACTTCCCTATTATAGGCACATGTATCGCGTTTTGGGTATTTTTAGTAACTAGCGCAGTTATTCTTGGAAAGTATCGTTTGATTTGGACGATGGAGTGACGTCACCGGAAATGGGATTTATTTTGGATGAAATGATTATTGCCCGAGATGAAGACAGTGTTCGTGAGAATGATGCTGACGTGTGACAACTTACTTCCTGTCATTGGATCGGTCGCGCGACCTAGACCTCGATCGGCGGCGATCCCTGGAGCGACGCCTGGACCGGGAGCGCGAACGGGACCGGGTCCGACGCCTGTCGCCCCTGTCGCCCCTGTCTCCCCTGTCTTTCTCCTTGTCTTTGTCCTTCTGCTGTTCTTCCTGATTAACAAATACACAAAATTATAAATGAAGGTTAGCCAGAAAATTTTAATATCCGTATACTATCGTTTTCATTTTTTTATAGGGTAACATCTTTGAGTTGAAATATAGACCCAAGCATTTAAAACAAAACTTTTTGAGGTGGGTGGTTGGTTTTGATGTGCTTCTTACAAGCACCTAAATGCGGTAGTTTCAGTACTTCCAGAAAACATGCCAATTAATGTTTTCTACTCTTAAATCAGTCTTAAAAAGTCTACATACCATTCTCTTCTTGATCTCTTCTTTCTTCTGCTGCGTGAAGGACTCCGGTATCCCGTTCTCGCTGGCCTGGGCGCTCAGCAGCAGCTCCCACAGTTCGCCCATAAAGAGCCGGGCGTTCTTCCCGTTCAGAAAACCGGTAAGGTTTATCTGCATCTTTTTAGGACAAGGGAACTAGGGAGCCGAAGCGGATCGGGAAAGAAAAAAATACACAATTAGTCACACGGTTCGGGCGCTCAAATATCGACATCCTAACGTGACGATTACGTTACTGAAGTATTGACAATCTGATCCAGTTAAGTGGTGAAAACGAAAATAAAAATAATAATAATAGAAAAAGTCGCCAAGAGCGCCACTAGGATCCTGAATGAATATTGCGGTGTAGCACAGAAATGACTCTGGTAGGGAAGCGGTCGTGTACATTATGTCAAGTGGTTAGATGTGGCTGCGGAGAGGCGCCTGCGGTGTAGAGCAGGCGGTCGCGAGTCCGGCTGCGCCGAGCGCCGGCGCCGACGCGGACGGCGCGCAGCGATGCGCAGACCAGAGGCCGCGGCGATGACGACGTCGAACGAACTCTTCCCTCTTCAGCTCTTGCATCTGTAAGGGTGTTGCGAACACAACCACATTATGCTGAACGCAAAGCCTAAACGGGACTTCCCTACCCCAAGTCAAATCTAGCTCTTGACGACTTTCACAAGTTACGTCTTAATTCTCAATGGGAATTTCACATTGCATATTCTCTTATACTGAGTTAGCATTGTTAAGTATTTAATTTCCCCGTAAATACCGATTTAGTATGCTAAGTGGCCTCCGATAGCGGCGGCGACGGGCGGCGGGGCTGCGGCGGGCGGCGGCACAGGCACAGCGCTAACCGGAGGGGACCATAAAAATATCCATACGCAATCAATATACATATGACACCATACTTCGATTGCAGTTTCTTTATAAACGGGACCAATTTCTTAAACAACTTTTATCGTTCACGTCAGAGAAAAGAAACTGCAATGATTACATTTTGTTACAAATGTGAATATGAGAGTAAGAATATATTAGCCACCTTTTCCTCGAGCTGGTTGTTGACGTAGTCGATGACCACGTCGTCTTCCATCTTCAGGATTTCGGTGATCTTCTGTGTGATCCATGGTTTCAGGACATCCAACTTCACCTTGGACATGTCCACCTGGACAAGACAAAAATGCTATCATGATAAAGTACTAAAGACGTAGATAATAAAATAATCAATAAACTGCCTACATCAAGATCATGTTCAATTACATATCTTTACTAAGTAGTCTTCCATCTGTTTATGGAGATAGAGTTGACGTTAAAGATTGTAGTAACAACTTTTAATGAATAAGAAAAGCAAAACACCAGTTGGTATTAACGGCTGTTCGAGAGGTCATTCAGGTTTGTTGGGGTAGACCTTTCTTTTTATACTATTACGTGACAAGCTATCATGTGGCCCACCTGATGCTAAGCAGTTACCACAGCCTACGGACACTTGCGACGTCAGGGGCGCATCGCATTCTGAAGAATGTTGTCCCCCGGGCCCCCGGGAATACCTCAGCACACTGCATTCCACACGAAGCGTTCACAAACCTACATGCTCAGATAATAACATAATTTTTTAAATTTAAGTCACCTGTTGGGTCAAACAATCACCAAACTTCATTTGCTTCATCAGCTTTTTCTCCTTGTCGCTGAAGCGCGTATCTTGCTCTGTACTCGTCCCCTGTAACAACATAAAATCCTGATGTCTCACAAAATAAGCACAACACAAAATGCTAAATTAGCATACCCCAAAAATAAAATTATGATTTGGAGGAATTAGGAATATTTTATGTATCAGTAGTTACGAAATGTTCAGGTTGACTAAAAAGTACATATAGGGACAAAATCAAACTTGCATTTTTGAGTACTAAAATAGTATAGCAAAGGGGGCCCGATTTTAGGACTTTTTTTTTGTTGGTTTGGGCTTAAATTAGATTGAATCTTATAGATTACGCTAAAATAAGCATATTTTATTCTTTTAACTTTTTCTCTCAGATCGATATTTACCAAGATATTGGGATTCAAATGCATAACATATTTTGATGTAGGGACCTAATAGTAGACTATTTACGAGGGTCCATGTAAGCAAGCATTTTGACGCTCCGCTATACATGGTCACAAAACAAAACTAACCTACAGTTTCCGGTTTTCAACCCATGTACCATATTTTCAGCAAGCATTTTTACCTTAAAAACCTCAATATCTCGGTAATTATTAAGAAAGAGAAAAGTTGCCCATACAAAACATGCTTATTTTAGCATTCTTTAAACAATAGCATCATAAAAAATAGGTGTTATAATGCCACCCCAATCAAGTCGAGCCCTTCAAAATGTCTGAACTTTGAACCCGATATCTCAATAAATATTGATCGGGAAAAAAAATATTATAGAACAAAACACACTTATTTTGATGTATTCTAGATGATACAATCATATAAAAAAGGTATCATTATGATACCATAAAATTTTCATAAATTTTTCTAAGTCCTAAAATCGAGCCCCCTTTGCTATACCCCAACCTGAATTTGTACTAAATGAAGTACACCTGAACTTAGATTCAATAATTTCAACGTTTTCAACCGTATTTTGATTTATAATTTATTTTGGCAAAAATATTGCACATCGGCTTTTGAAAAGAGACTGCTTCAGTGAGCATAGTCACATAACATCAGTGATGTTTGACAGTCATTGTACAGGTGCAATAGAGTATGATCACATTTAGTTGAAAACATATAATATTAAGTTATTAACATTTTTGGGTGAGCAACGTCTGTAGATGTCACATAGTTATTTGTTTATCTAGGCACACTATCACTTTTCTAGGACTTGAATCAACTCTATAGATATCTATATAAAATGTATCAGTCAATAAAGTGCAGTATTTCTTTGATATGAAATGATAATACTATTAATAGATGCTTGCCAGTGTTCAGAAAGCATTGTAAACAGCCAATTGTCGCTTTCCAAGGTACTAATGCCCAATATTTTTTAAGAAAGTACTGTAACCATAACAACTGATAAAAAATACAAACAAGATGCTTGTAAAGTTAAATGTGTTGGTAGTTACACGACATTTCCGAAACTGAATGCTATTTACCAATTATTATAAATAGTACAATAAATAATATACAGGCAATATTAACGATGGCAAAACGTGAAAACAGTAAACGCTAATTCATTCCCTTGGTTTGGGTTTTAGCTTTTTACATGTACATTTGAGTCATCACTAAAAAATCTAACTTACAGCATTTTAACATTCAAAACTACATATTTATATAGTACTACACGCTCTATGTATTTAAATTAGTGAAATAAAATTAATGCCTAATGACCTAATTAAAAATATGTTCACTTCTTCTTAGTACTTATTTATTTACTTGTTAAAGGAGTTCAACAGCGATAACAGAACTTGGAATATTAATATTCCACGAATATTATGTAAAACTTATCACCAACGTAGAATGTGGTTTATCACCATGTAAAAATGTACAAACACATTATGGGCATGGTAAAAATGTCTGTCAATATTACAAAATAAAGCCTATTAAATTTATCCGTATTGGGAGAGCAATTTTGAATTCAACTTTGAATACTAAGTTAAAATTACGTTGCTTCTATGGTAATAAAAACTTCATGGGTGTGAGGCCGATGCCGGTGCTCAATTACACTAGGCGTACAGGTTAACACAAACGAACATTAAGACCGATATATCTACAAGTACCTACAAATATTAGCAATTTTCCTTCAAAGCTTCATTCAATCTGTAAAAAAAGTGAGTTATCTTACCGTGTACATCATTTATTAGTTTAAATCAATAAATTCACAAGATAATGGACAGGCTAAGTAGCGTGAGTACGCCAATAGCCAGGACAGAGTAAATTATCTAATCCTCTCAGAAACTTCTTCAGTTTTTCAGCAAATACTTGCTGAAAATTACACAGGTCACAATTTACACTAAATTAAACCCATTTTCTTCTTATGGTCAACACAAGAAAAATAAGTACGATTGCGTGCAAATTTCACGAACGTGCGCCATTTTGGAAACAAAATGGTTTCGGTTCCGTCCGCTAGCTTCGCATTAGTACGTATCGTATACCCGACCCGAACCATAGACAATAACCGTACTAACCATGTACTAACTAATGAATTGAACAATGCAATTGTTTTATAAATAAAATAAAATCCTACTTTTGAAAATAATATTTTATTATTTTAACAAATAACAATATTAATGTGTGTCTAAATAGTGTTTTTTAAAGATGATAGGGCCCATAAGCTACGTTTGATTTTTCCGATAAGCAATAAATTCTGTTTTCACTTCTCTTGCTCTAAAAGTTCGACTTTATGCTGTGCGTAGGCTAGGCTACATAAAATTGCTTTTTATGCTCTAGAGCATAAAGTAAAATAGTCGTCAAAGACCAAGGCGATCGGTCCAACTGCCACACGAAAAAGGTCCTTAATAAACAGTAAAAAAAAAAACATAAAACTTCATACAATAAAACCCGTTCCAGACCTTCCGATCCGGTCCGATTTATCGGAACAAATCGGATAATGTGTATAAGATCCTTACAATTGCACTACACATTATCCGATTTCTTCTGATAAATCGGATCGGATCGGAAGGTCTGGAACAGGATTTAACTCTATTTTATTTCGTTTTGTTAGTATTCTAAGACCAAGGCAAAGATACCAACAGCCAAAGTATACAATAAAACTTCTTGAAATAAACTTGTAACTTTTATTTACTATCATTTATTACTTTTTAAACTATTACTTTAAATATTTCTCATTGAATCTTAATTAAATTTGTTTTTAAGTATACATGATATGTGTATATATGTTATTAACATGATACAGTTTAATTTCCTCGCAATCAAAGTGTAAAGTAGAGTGTGCAAACTCGTCCATAAAACGCATTTTACACTCGACTTTATATTCATCCTCGCTCGCAAGCTCGCTCGGATGGATAAACGTCTCGTGTAAAATGATGCGTTTTATGCACTTGTCGTACAATCTACTATTAAATGCCCTTCTGTAACTGTCTTTACACATTAGGCCCATCAGGCGTGTATGTACACTTTATTTTTATAAAAAAAGGGTAGTTTGAACAAAACGTAACTTTAACAGCATTGGGGTCATAGATATAATAGACCACTAGATAGGGCGTTGATGACGTCACAGCGTAAGGAGCATAAACGTCAAGATGGGCTGTATCGCTCAAATGCGGCTGTAAATGTCAAATTATTATGCTTATATGCTACCATATTAAGTAAACGAGTAAGCATGCGATGATGACAACCCTGACCATCCTTTTCAAGTTAGTCGCATTATAACGTCTGTTTTTGACGAAAAATAAACATTATTAATATTTGTGTTTTTAAATGAAAAAAAAGTGTGAAAGTGCGTGCAAAACTTAGAAAATGTCGTGCATTGTGCGCGGATGCAATTCGCAGTCTGGGAGAAAAGAAAACTTGGGTGAAAATATACTTTTTCATTAGTAAGTAATTCAGTATTGTTTTTTCAGCAAATGCATCAGAAATTATGTTAATATTAAAAATATAAGCTTAGAAATAGGATTATTATTGCACGCAAATGATATCTAACTATGCTACAATTAAAATAAACATAGAAATAGTGAAAAAAACAATTATGTTAATTTCTGTCGTGAGGTTACTAGTGACGTAGAAAAAGTTATCGATACTTTGCGATTCTGTAAATCAAGGTTACTTTGGTCAGGTGCATAATATTTAAAAAAGTCAATGACGTTTTGGTGGACATTGTTGATAGCTTATTTTTTTCGTGGATAGGCTGAAGACGACAACTCTGTCTGAGCATAGTTTTAGATTTCGGTTATTTTATGTATTTTGTTATATTTGTTTACGTACATACAGAAGATTAAATACAAATAAATATTTTAGTGTGTCCACGACGCAAAGCTCTCTAGATATCTTTATTAATTTTCATCTGTTAGAAATATGAAATGTTGTCAATCGTATGTTTAATCAGCAAGGTGAGAGAAGGGAAGACTGTCAAATAAATGTATTATAAATTTATAACAATTTCAATGGTTTTTTGGTTCATTCCGTTAGTTTGCATAATAATTTTCTAATAACCACAGTCTAGTTCCATCATGAGACGTAACCAATATACTAAATTTCAGCTCGATCGGTGCCCAGAAGTCAATTTTAATCTACTTTTCCTTTTTACACTTACACGATCAGACAAAAAAAAACATTTGCCTAAAAACCTACAGAGTTCGCCAGCCGTGCAGTGCATAATTATAAATAGGTACTTTTCGTCCATTAAGAATATGGGTGAATGTCGAAGGAATTATTTGTATTGTATGATAACGTCGTATCTGTTATTAAGTAATCAGTGCTTTGACTTAGCTTTTTATTTAATCTTCAGCCAAAACAGCAGTCAAGTGGCTTAGAATCCTTTTCAAAGTGAGACTCAATTTAATCGCAATACTTAATCTTGTTATTTTTTATAATGCTCTGTTGGCGGTACTCCTGGACACGGCGCGCATCGTCAGGAGGTTCTTCTCTCTGCAGCCCTAACCACCGGTAGCCTGGGCCCCTCCCTGCTGCCGGCGGCACCCTAGGTTAAGTTTTTTTATAATGTATTAATATTTTGTAATAACTTAAAAATCCGTGTCAATGTTTTTTTTTATATAATTTTCAATATAGAGCCTTAAATTTAAAGACGTTATTTTTTGGAACTAAGCATTAAATAAATAAAAAAAAAAAAAAAATATTAAGGGACAATCTGACAATCCAAGTTAAAGATGTTTATTTTTTTAATAAGTTGATAAAGTTATCAACTTGATAACTTTATCAACTATATAATTGTAGTTTTATCGATATCGTACCGATATCGATAAATGTATTCGGGCATCACTACAACGAAAAATTTGACACATGGGCTTGTACATTTTTTTAAAAGACGTAACTGACAAATATACTGTCATCTCGTTTTTTCTTGCGGGAACTTGACGTGCTTTACAGAGATAGCAATATTGTCGTAGGTTTCTACTAAGTAACACGCTCTCTATTCACTATTCCATACTCTAAGATTGGGGTAGAACTTTTTTGTTTATACATGGAGCTATTATGTATTACATGCTAGATCTATGCTACAAGGTTACCGAAACGTCAGGGAGGCTTAAATAATTAATAATTAATTCGAGCTATAATATAATCCGATTAAATTGATGTGTTTAAATGTGTTACAATCGTAAAAACCGAAGAAAACCGTAAATGCTTCGTCAGAAAGAATGGTGCTTAATTATTAACAAGCATCACTCTTTCTGTTCTGGTCGGAATATATTCCTAAAAAAAAAACAGTTTTTTAGGCTAATATATAATATAAATATATGATCCTGCTTACACTGCAGTGGATCACATTACATTTTGCTTTCAAAATTTTACCTTCGTGTCAATATATAAAGCCTGACCAGAAATATATGAGGATGCTCCATATTGCGGAATTTCACTGGAACTAATTTCTTACACTGGCAATAATTTTATGATGGTCTCAACAATGACAATGTCAGTGTCATTTGTGGCGATTTCTTTAAAAGACACAAAATACACAAATACCAGGGTCTCGGCTCAATACCACTTCACCGCATTTAGTGTCGAGACCCTGGGCCCGTGGGGTCCAAGCGCTAGAATTATTTTTAAAGAGCTTGCGAAACGGCTCATCGACACCACTGGTGACGGCTGGCACTGGCAGCTTCCTCGCCCAGCGTCTTAGTATAGCAATACAGCGAGGTAATGCTGCCAGCGTCTTTGGTACAATGCCACGAGGGCCATTTTTAGACTTAGTTTAGATAGACTTATTTTAATTGGTTATTGTTTATTTTGTTCTGTTATATTTCTTCTCCAAATAAATAATTATTTTAAAAGACAAATATTTAAAAATATCCAAAGAAAATGCCGAAAACTTCACAATTGCGAAGATTATCAATAAAATGTACATGTGTTTACTACACGAAAAACAGTCGGAAAAAGAGTGCATTCCATTAAATGATATTACGAGGTTAACATAACGTCGGATTTTTAATTAGCTGGAGTAAACTGACGCAATTTTTACGAGCGCATTTTGATTAAGTTTAATTTGGTTTCAACATATCACTTTTTATCAATAAAAGTTTTTAATTTTTATTAAGTTTTGTATAGATAAAAAAAAACAACTTTAGTGGAACTGACAGGTATTTAAAACTAATGTCATTATAGTAGGTTGCGATATAGCAAAATCGTTGCCATGTAAATCTTATAAATTGCGCCCTCTTGACAATCCTCGTTATATTTCTGCTCAGGCTTATATATGAAAAAAATGTTTTTCTCGCCTTTTACGTTCATCTTATAGTAACCCATACCCGAGCACAACACTACTCGCGAAGTCCCAACCTCAGCCAACTTCGTGAGTAAAGTGGAGCCAGGGATATATTTTGGAAGATGACGTCACACTCACACCCTCTACCAGTCTCAATGTTTCGAAGACCACTGTCTGTCATAAAGGGGCTTCTAAACGGGCCATGTTTTGCTGCAATTTGTGGCCGGCAATTATTTGCATCTTGCTCTAGCGTAGGTTGTCAGAGAGGGATGGCCATAGTTGCCGGCCACAAATTACATTAAAATATGGCCCGTTTAGAAGCCCCATAAGACCACTATATTATGCTACCATAATAAAGTAGGCGAGTAAGCAGATGATGATGACATAACTGACAATTATTTTCAATTTAGTCACATTATAACCAGGGATTGGATATTCGGATGCTTTTGTACCTACACTTCAGCATCGGCGTCAATGTTAAGTTGCATGGAGGCGGACTCGGTTTTAATATACTAATATTGTAATAACCCGGAAACTTTGGTATACTTATGTACCTGAATTTACAGAAATACTAACTAATTAACTGTCATTTTATTTTAAATTTAGCATAGAAACATTTCGCCAGTTGAATGAATTTCACGTAAAATAAATAATATTTAATAGTTATTTTTTTATTAAAGAAGTAACGTCTGCTAACGTAAATTAAATGTTGAAACTGGTTGAAAAATTCAATGGCTCTGAGGACGCCAGTGTTGGCCCGGAAAGCCGTTGGAAACGCAGGTTCGAATCCTGTCCGAATCATTAAATTTTTCAATTTTCGCTTCATTTGTAAACATTAAGTTTACGTTAGCAGACGTTACTGCTTTAATAAAAAAATAAGTAATTCGGGTGTAGCACATCGTTACTATCGATTCTCAACAAATTTGAGACGATGGTGCTGACGATAAAGTCTAAATCTTTACGGTAGATGGCGCTACGATGCCACCCTAAGGCATGTCGAAGCAACTGGTTGAAAAATTCAATGGCTCTGACATCTGATTCAGTGGTCCAATTGGGAGGACGCCAGTGTTGGCCCAGAAAGCCGTTGGAAACGCAGGTTCAAATCCTGTCCGAATCATTAAAATTTTCAATTTTCGCTTCATTTATAAACAATATTTAATAGATCTACACTTTAAAATGTAGCTTGAAATAGTTAATTCCATCACTGTAATGGTATGTTTTATTGTCAGTCTAATTAGCTAACGTAGAAAACACGAGAGTAATAACATTGAATAAACCTTCTCCATACAACTCGTGCAACTTTGTCGACGCTAAAGCTTAGGTATGGTTATGGTTATGGGCTCCGCTTTCCGCACTTAGCCCGTGTATCTTCGGGCCATTGTGCGTACAGATTTGCCGGCTAATAGTCTAGCCAGCCTAACTCCGTCCAGAAGCGCAGGATTCTCCTGGTGTCTCCACAGGCTTCACGAAGTGACCTCGGTGCTTTGAGGATTTCAGCCCGTTGCTTAGCTACGGCAGCGCATTCCAGGATCACGTGGGTAGCTGTTTCTTCGGCCGACAGGCATCCCCTACACAGGGGGCTATCGGTCATTCCTAGAACATATAAATGCTTGTTAAGTGTGCAGTGTCCAGTGATAGTGCCTACTACTACTCGCTACTACTCGCAGGGCAGGCCTGCTTAGCGATAACAGGCGCTTTGTCAGGCGTGTGTCTGGGTATGGGACTGTTTCCCGGGACTGCCTGCATGTACTGGTTTCTGCCCATTGATCCGCGTGTTGTGATCGTGTTCTGTGACGAAGCCATGTACGCAGCTGATTAAACGCCAAGGGGAGCATAGGATCTGGGCCAATTGCCAAATCATCGGATCCTCTCCTAGCCAGCTGGTCGGCTGCATCGTTACCTAGAGAGCCACTGTGCCCTTTAATCCATTGCAACGTGATCTGATTATTCATGCCGATCGTTTGCAATGCTGAGTGACACTCTAGTATGAGCCCGGATTTGATTGTTTTATTCTCCAGAGCTCGTAAAACTGCAGCGCAGTCGGAAACAATACGTATCTTTTGGTCTTTGATACCTCGCGTAGCAACTGCCTTGGCAGCCTGTGTGATGGCAAGACATTCACATTGGATGATGGAGCTATATTTTCCTAAGGCTATTGATATGTTTACATTTATTTCAGGTGAGTATATTCCAGCTCCTGTTGAAGTATTCATATTATATATTGACAAAGACATGACATTGAAGTTTGCTAAAACCTTTTTCTTTTTAACATCCTCCCTTTTTGGCAAACTTTATAGCGTTAAGCCAATCAGCCCACTAATAAATCCCAGTCTGGGCTTAAAAACAGGCTTTGTAAGAATATCTGCACATTGGTACTCAGTTGGAACATATTTCACCAGTAGTTCTTTATCAGTAACTAGTTCTCTGACATAGAAATGTCTAATCGCAATGTGCTTTGTCCTTCTGTGCAATTCTGGGTTTTGCGCAAGCTTTATAACTGCATCATTATCGATTTGTAAAATCGGGATATCTTTCAGTGTTGTTATCCCATTGAAAAGTCTTCTCAGCCAAACTATCTCTCGTGCTGCTTCGCTAGCTGCGACTATTTCGGCTTCTGTGCTCGAGATCGCTACAGATGTCTGTCTGCGACTTGCCCAAGAGATCACTCCTCCTGCATAGATGCACATAATTCCAGAGGTTGAACGTCCCGTACTTTGATCTCCACCATGATCGGAGTCGCTGTAGCATTCTAACTCTCCGGGTTTGTGTCCCTTTTTATGTATAATCGCCGAATCTAGAGTTCCTTTAAGGTAACGAAATATGCGTTTCACCTTCTGAGCATCTTCATTCGTTGGACTGTCTAGTGTTCTAGATACGACACTTACGGCATATGATATGTCTGGTCTGGTTCCTGTCATTAGGTATGCCAGTGCACCGACAGCTTCCCTGTATGGAAACTTAACTTTTTCATTCTCTGTCTCCGTATCTGACTGTCCTTCTTTAATTATTGGAGTACTGATTGCCTTGCAGTCACTCATTCCAAATCTATCCAAAATTTTCTTGGTATATAACTTTTGAGAGACCTTTATGGAACCATCTTTCTCGTTGTGGATTTCTAGCCCAAGAAAGTAGGAAGCTGGCTTTGTGGTAATCTTGAATCTTCTCTTAAGTTCAGCCAAGAACTTCACGGATTCTTTTTGATTCGTAGAGGAAATCAAACCGTCATCAACATAGAGTCCTATAATGGTTTTACTCTCAACTCTTTGTTGTTTATTTAAGACCAATCGAACAAATAAACACGGATCAGTGTCAGACTGTTTGAATCCGATTGTCTTGAAATTGAAATTTGCCCTTTATATTCCTAGGTCTGCTTATCACCTATACTTTTGATGCGCGATTGGCAATCCATCGTTATAGCCTGGCTAATGAAAGTAGAGACTAAAACAATGGAGGCAAAATAAAAAAAACAGCTTGTTGCACACTGCGTGTAACTCGATAAAACAATATTGATACTTGGGATTTTTTTCGTACACCAATATTGTTACTAGTATAACGAGTTCAGATACTACGGTAAAGAAGAAGGAAGATGGTAGCATCCATCTAATTTTCTAAGAATAAATAGTAGAATAGAATGTTAGAAGATAAAACCTATAGATTTACCTAATGCTAAAAGTGTAAGTTGCCTTATATAATCCTTGACATTTATTTCTGAACTTTGTACGGGTAAAGAGGGAAAACATAAAGCTCATGGACTTCATTTTACTTTATACTTAAAAATAATAATCAAAATCACTACGAAAACACAACTTCCATTGAATCACTCGATCTCTATAGTTACTGTTTCCTACACTATAATATGTAGTTTTTGGAAATTGTTACTTTCGACATTTTGCACATCAAGTAACAGTTTTTTTTTTCTTTTTAGTGATACAAATATAATCACTTTTTCACAAAAAAAATAATGACAACTATATGTTTTGCTCATGGATGTCTTTGTCAGAACTGGACCCATTTAAATGAACCCACACGAAAAGCACCAGCTATCAAATAAAAAAGAATCATCAAAATCGGTTCACACAGTCGTTCTGTTGATGTGGTTTTCCAAAGTTCTGAGGTATCAAACATAAAACAAAAATACAGTCGAATTGAGAACACTCCTCCTTTTTTGAAGTCGGTTAAAAATAGCTACAAAAAACTTATTTAGAACTTTGATATCGTATGTAAGTACAGTGCTTTCGTACCAGAAATCACTTCCCGTTTGTCTCGTTTTTCTTTATATTAATTGATAATGTTGAAAAGTCTCTGACAAACATTGCTTTAAATGGTTTTGTTCATGATTCACACAAATGCGTAGAAAATAACCGTAATATTTATCTTAATTCAATATTTTTTTAACTTAATGATGGCACCCCAAGATACAGCCATAGCCTAGTTTGGGGGCCTCTGTTATTTCGTCCTACAATACACTTTTTTGAAGCAATTGGGAAATGTACTGTACTACTGCAGTGCATTTCCCAATTGTCATAAATTTATAAAGCTAGCCTCCAGCAGCGTAGTGGTTTCTCTCTTATATCACAAGACAAAATTTGTCTACAGCGTTTATGCTGGCGGCAAGCTAAATCTTGTCCTATCTTTGGTTGTATTACGTGTTTTGTGTAACTGAAAATAATAAAGAATTATTATTATTATATTATTATTATTACTGTCCATTGGGTCAACTCTGCCAGCATCAAGAATATCACTTCACTTCACTCTTTTCTTTATGGCTACTGTGCATTTAGCACAATTCTTCCAATGACAAGTATTGAGCTTAGCACGGTACATAGATAAAGCACAGTACTTTTAAATTTTGACACTTTTCGGTGTTGGTAATTCCTGAGGACAAAAATGACATGACAATGATACAGAAGCTGCTAATGTCTACCAGATTTTACGGAACACAAATAATACACATAAATAGCCCAATCCATATTATAAGCAGACAAAACACAAAATCGAATATTTCTATATTTCTCAACTGATACAGCGGTTTGACACATTTGACGTTTAAATTATTATTGCCATGTAAAAAGTTTTGATTAAAACTCTGTCTCTACTTTCATTAGCCAGACTATTTATCTTGGAGAATTTTATCTTTGTATTAAGAAAATAACAAGGTGTATCCGAGTAACACCAAAGCTACAGCAATAAAAATGTATTCAAACACATGTTATTATATTTAATATTCTATTACTACAGGCATTTTGGCAGGTAATTTAATTTTGTCATATGATTGATTAAATGAATAAAATTACACCTAAAGACAGTTGTATTGCAATTATTTACTAGGATTCAATTTATTAATATAAAATTTTAAGAACTTATCATAAATTAATTCATATTTTTTATACCTTATCGATTTTGCATCGATATCGATAAGTCTGTTCGGGCATCACTAGAAACTTATATTTGACACTTGGTCTAAATATCGACCTTGAAATCAACGTATTGACAAGTATACTGCCTTCTATTTTTGTCATACGGGTACTTCACATGCTAACCAGAGATAGCAACCGAGGCGTAAGTTTCTACTAAGTTACCACTACTCTATGGGATTCCTTCTTCTACGTATACTTCATGTCTACTACCTTTATAAACCATAGACTACATTAATATATTTTTTAATAACTGGCAACAATACAGAAAGTATGTCAATGTCAAACAAAACAAACTCCTGAAAATGCATAATTTTATTACCGCGCGATGTAATCTGTCAATTAAAACTAATAGATTTATCGTGAGAACAGGTTATTGCTCGATTTTAGACGTATTTTAGTGTAATTCTCTGGTTTTTATTGTTACAATAATGTTATGTGTTACATTTACGAAAGATTATTAAGGTTTGTTGACGGTTTTTTATTTCAAGGCAGAAAAAACTTTATAAACAAGTACAAGAACAAGCAACAAGTTTATTTTATGAGATGCGAACGTGGTTTAATACCACGCTTAATTTATTTCTATATACGGATTATATTTGTGTCTTTGTGCAAAGTACCAAATATTTCATAATAGTTTCCTTTCTGAAGTAAATATTTGTGTTTTTAATTTATTTTGCAATTTATAACAATTATCTAATAATTTGGTGAATTCATTTATGTAACTTTTTGTTAAAAGTATTTAATGCATACGAACAAATGAAAATACTTGTAAATTAAGGCACCAGACAAATACACAATTTAATACTTAATTAATTTTATAAATATAGGAAGAACTTGGACCACTATATGGTTTAATTAATTTTATTCCTAAAGAGAAACAATCTCTTGTCTTTGATTAAGTTTAATATTTCTTAATATTCCTTAGCTTTACACTTGATTGTATATGGATTGATAATGGGGACACGGTGTTATACATGGAGTATGACAATTTCAATGATTATTGACATGAATATAAATATATGATAATCATTTTATCCATACCTATGGTTCATTGTAAATTGATAGAATACTGAAAAATTGCCTCTATAATGGATTGCAGCTTTTCAAAGTAGTTGTTACTTACAAATTTGGAACACATTTGTGACATTTTCAAGCAATAGGTACTATTTTTTCGCTTACCATAATGATATGTTGACAGGTTATTGCTTGCAAAGTGCAAACTAATTGCATCTTTATGTTAACACTTTCGACACCAACAACCCGGTAGCAGGGCGCTCTGCTCGTAGTAAATTTCGCTAAATATGGTTTTTCCCATGTTATCGGCTATGAGCATAGCCCGTAGCGCTACGCGGTAGCGAATGCGTTAAGCAATAAAATACTCTTTATGAAAAAATAGGAGTATTATAAGCTTAACATGTGTGTGGCATTGTACTCGATTAAAACGCTTTATAAAATAAATTATAAATTCAGTACATCCCTAAAATAAACTTTTGAGTAACTTTTTAATATACCTTTGAAAGGAATATTAAAATGTTCCTTTCTGCATGTTACAGTAGCCTTTACACAGTTATATAGATAAACTTAATTAGATCCTTAGAAATGTTTCTTTAATATGTAAGTAAATTTTCAAGTGTTGAGCATTTAAAAATCCCTCATACTCCTTATTTAGAAGTCTCTATTTTGTGTCATTGTATTTGTTTTAGGGTTGTGATGTTACCAAAATGCACAATAATAGTGTTGATGCCACATCAAGTAAGCTTCTGTAGGCCTGTTATAGATATTTAACACATTCTTGCATATAAATCTTCGCATTCAAGCAATATTTTTAGAAATTTAACACAATTTTTGAAGTGTCTAGAGATCATCGTTCATTCACCAGGGTATAGTGACAAATCCTTTAAACTGCCATATTATAACTTCATACTAAAAAATAATATCGATCCGACAAACTAATAAACACACTGTCACATTTCTCTGTGGCTAATAATGCAGATACATTACAATTTCGTTCCTATATATGTCTTCATTTACACTGTTTTGTAGTATCTACATACATAGTATATTTCCATATGACCTTTAGGGTCAACAGGCTAGGAATAAATTATCAAAAATGTTTTGCTCATCCCATTTGTTGTCATGTTCACATTCACATTGCATAAGCTGTTTGTCTATATTTGTTACAGATAACGCCATTACGATTTGAACTTTGCCATTGATGTAAGATATTAATTCAAATACTTGTCCGTGACATCTATTTGGACAGTATAGAGTGAGACTTCGTTGTAAGAAGATTTCATCATGTGTATTATAAGATTTTTCTCATGTGAAGCATTTAGTGTGCATAAAACAAAGGAGATACTGCAGAAATTGAAGGTTGTTGATCAGGATGTTGTGGAATTGTCTGCGGAGCTTTGTTACCATGTGGAACTGGCAGAAGGCTGTGATTTTCTGAATATTAAACAGATGAAGATTCTGCAATGGCTGCTAAGTTCACCGCTCCAGCCTCACGCGTTGAGGAATAATACTGTGTACACTAATGTGAAAAACAATCAGATTATTATTGAAATAGGACCAAGGTAATTATTATAATTTAATTTTATCTTAATAGCCTTCAAAAAGTAGGTGTTCAAGTGGGCTCAGTGGTGTAGGCAGGTAATCAGGCACGTGTGGAAGAAAACAGTTTGATTTGACGTTTGTTCAACAGGGGCCAATGTGTCCATGTCTCATCACTGAGTCAACTGTCTGTCCCCATAAAGGATGTTGATCATTTTTGCCGTTTTTGAATTGATGGTGATTTTGCCGTGTCTGGTTACTATAGGTAGTTTTTAGGGTTTCATACCCAAAGGGTAAAAAACGGGACCCTATTACTAAGACTTCGCTGTCCGTCATCTGTCTGTCTGTCTGTCTGTCCGTCTGTCTGTCCGTCTGTCACCAGGCTGTATCTCATGAACCTTGATAGTTACACAGTTGAAATTTTCACAGATGATGTATTTCTGTTGCCGCTATAACAACAAATACTAAAAAAACAGAATAAAATAAATATTTAAAGGGGCTCCCATATAACAAAGGTGATCGGCAGCATTAACTTTGCACCTTATTTGTATCTGGCGCCACACATACTCGGTGCAAACTTAACTTATCCCGACCAGTTAAGATGTACGGAACCCTCTGTGCGCTATTCCGACTCGCATTCGGCCGGTTTTTAATCTGCCAGTCTATTTATAATTATAACATACGTAACTATTTGCCTCTCTTTATATAATACGGTGAAAATGTTTGCACCTGCTGGTTATGGCGTCGCATATTTACCAGATGCACGTTGTAAAACAAGTGGGTAACAGGGTTGCTGACCTTAATAACTAATGTCCAATAAGGCACGTTGTCGCCTGTTCGTTTCTGAAACAGTGAGGACAAACAAAATAAAAAAATGAATGATAATTGACGCTCAAATACTTTCGGTCTTTATTTTGACGAGAAATGTGTGTGAACTGCGTTTGACCTAGCAGGGGCTGAGGGGCGGTCATATATGCCCAAGAACCCTCCTTGGATCCGTCTATGTAGGATATTCTGTAACAGTGCTATTTCGTTTCTTATCGCAAGTCTACCAATATTAATCTCTCCAAAACCATTTCAGGTTCCATTTCTCAACAGCAGACTCAACTAACACTCTACAAATCTGCGAAAGTGTCGGTCTACGCGATGTGGTCCGTCTCGAGGTGTCTACGAGACACCTCATCACTTTCAACAAGACCAAGAGTGTCACCAAGAAGCCGTTTGAAGACTTGGCCGCAGTCTTACACGATCGGATGACGCAATGTATCTATGCGTCTGACAATCTCCCCAAAAATAGCTTTAATGAGGGGTTGCCAAAAGATCTCGAGCCATGGTTCGTGGTGCCGCTTCTGAAAGAAGGAAGGCCAGCAATGGAACGTGTCAATCAGAAACTTGGTAAGATATTTTTTTAATCGTTTCTATTATAAACTTTTATTATATATCAGCCCGTCCAGCACAACTACGCTTTGGGACTATTGTCGCGCGACATAGCATCAGCCGTCACTTTCTCACAGTACAGCGAAGAAAGAGATAGGTAATATTTCTTGCGCAAGAAACAGTCGCGTGTCACAGTTGTGCTAGAAGTGCAACTACCACAGTGTACGTAAATCATTTTCGTCAAATTTCACTACACATATTTTGAAAGAAAAGCCGCGATTTGATGCCAATGCAATAATTAACAGCAAAAAAGCTTTGACAAAGAAAAAGGAATGTTATCTTTTAGTAAACGCCAGTTAATTGTTCTACGGTCTTTCCGGTAGTCTCTACTAGTTACGCTCATCAAAACACATGACTGTTTATCGTGCGACTACATCGTCTATCTCCTTTACAATACCGTCTGAAGGAATAAGAATGGTGCTACTGTGTCGCGTGAAAAACGAAGTTACTACATGATGTCCGGCGAGAATATGCACGTGCTTCTTTCCTTTAATTCTATTTGGGTCGTTATTCTTCTTCTTCGTCGTTCCCACTGATGAGGATCGCGACCACATATCTGTTTCCACTCAGTGCGGTTATATGCTTCGTGGACCGCCCGGTGCATGCTGACGCCCACTGCCCTCTTCACTGTGCCCTTCCTTACGCACGTGTGCCATCAATTTGCTGTATAATAATAAAATAAATATCGGGCAACCTCACACAAATCGATCTCGTTCCAAATTAAGCTCAAGAAGGCTTGTGTTATGGGTACTAGACGACGATATACATACTTATATACATAAATAATTATAGTTAAATACATAGAACAACCATGACCCAAGCACAAATATTCGAGTTTATCACACAAATATTTGTCCTGGCCGGGATTCGAACCCGGGACCGCCGGCTCAGTCTCCACAACAAGTTTACAAACTGCGCCGAACGCGTCGTCAATCTCCTTCTCCAGACAGTGACTTTGAGGGCCGCATAATATGTTAAAGTTACGGTTGTTTAATTAAAGTGTAAAGCTAAAACATATACAATTCCCTGCAAAACGGTTTGTACTGTTTGTCTGCAGATGTGAGTCTCTATATAATATTTCTACAAATGTTATTGCTAAACACTTGAGTGACACTTTGAATAGACAACTTTATCACTCAGTAATAGGTGCTTTTTTAAGTACTTTTTGAATTTGGACTTATTTGGTTCGTGTCGGATATTCTCGGGCAAACTGTTAGTATGTAGGGAATTCTTCTGCTCAATGTTCTACATATCTCCATAGTAGTGCCTGATCCTTGGTACTTCAAATTTGCCCGCGGATACCGACCTTGTTCCATGTTTATGTTCTATTAGTATTGGGTTATGCTCTCGATTGCCGTGGTTTTTAACTGCTAGAAGATATTTATGTTTTAAACTAACGGGGAGTATATTACAAATTTTTGATATTATTACCATTACATTTATTTTTAGTTTTTTTGTCCACTATTAATTTTAGAAATCTTACTTGCTTCTAATTTGTCTATTAAAGATTTAAATGTGAGTCCGTAGCAATCCAGAGCATATCCCAATATAAAATCTACTATTGCAAAGTATAGACATTTTAATATATTATTTGGCACTTAAGCTTAGGAGGTCAAATTTTCCTAAAAGTATTCTTAGTTTGCCACATAAGTATATAATTAATGTGGTGGTGCCATGAAAATTTGGTATCTACTTTGACTCCAAGATAAGTTCCACAGTCAACTTTTTCAATGGGTTTGCATTGACAGTTTTGTAAACTATTGTGAAAGCAACTAAAGCTGTGAGTGTACATGGGCAATGGCTCTTCTGTTCTATGGAAGTGAGGTGATTGTATATATAATTAGAAGTTTAGTTTTTTCGGTATTTAAAATATTTCGATTATCGTGAGACCATTTTACTACTGCATCTATATCTTGCTGAACCAAGTCACATGTCTCAGTAATGTTGGTGCCGGCACGTAGGGTACAAAGATCATCGGCAAACATGTGTTTGTTACCGTCTCGTAATTTTGCTGTAATCTAAGTAGGTATGTGTGTTTTGAACAGGTTTGGCGTTCGACTCGTGGGACTTGGACTTTTACACGGATCTGTTCGTGAACAAGTTGAAGCGTGACCCGACCAGTGTGGAGCTGTTCGATTTGGCGCAGAGCAACAGCGAGCACTCGCGGCATTGGTTCTTCAAGGTATCATTATGTGCTGTATAAATGACTACTGCACAATGGGTTTGGCACCAGTCATTTTACGTGATGGCTAGGCAGCCATAGCATTAGGTACCATGACCAGAAGTCTGTATACTGAAACAAAAATAAATGTACATATGAATGTTCATTGAATAATCAATTCTATCATTTTAACCAGCAGATACAAAATATAAGCAAATGTGACGCTAAAATGCCTATGACTGACAGAACCGACACGACGACTACGTTGTGGTTATATTTTTTTTATTGAATTAATTAACGTAACGTCATAGTTTTTTATTTTATTTGGGAATCAGTTGGTATGCATTTATGACTTGAATAGTTATTTGATTTTGAACTTCATCCCAAACCGTATGAACTCGGTTTTTGCATGTAACAAATAGCGCAAGAGTTTGTAGTAAATGGTTAATTTTCTTCAAGGGCAAAATCATATTGGATGGCAAGGAGATCAATGAATCATTGATTGATATGGTTGCTTCCACGCAAGCTACTTCCAACAACAACAATGTCATCAAGTTCGGCGATAACAGCAGGTAAGAAAGTATATTTATGAAATCCTTTTATCTTTTTTGAATTGGTGCATCAATAAAATAAATAGTATAGTAAAAATCTAATATATAATGAGTTTGGTTACAGAAGTTTTACATTTCATTTAAGTAACCGCTTTTCATTACCTTGGGCTTATAAGACGACTTAATAAACCATTTACATTTAATACATTTGCCGTTATTCTGATTTACGGATGTACAAATTGCGGAGTTTCCAAAAAAAAACGAGAATATTTTGGAGAATGTCTAGAAACTTTCACATGAATTTAAAGTTCATTTAAATCTGAAATTTTCCCAGCAGATTTGAGAAAATTCCATGAAATTTCCACGTGAAAAAGTTCTCAATTTTGGAAACTTTTGTTCGGCACATCATCGCATCCAGATGCGAACATGGCTGTTATTTCGGCTTTGCCGCTAGGTTCTCTATGTCAAACGTCAAAATTGTGCCTTCTTTATAGCGCTATCAAAGGCTTCAAGCACACAAAACTGAAACCGACCAACGTCAGAGCACCATCCCAAGTGGTCGCAGAAGTGACAGAATCCGACATAATCTTCACCGCCGAGACCCACAACATGCCGACGGCGGTGGCCCCGTTCAGCGGCGCCACCACCGGCACGGGCGGCCGGATCCGGGACGTGCAGGGCGTGGGCCGCGGCGGACACACCGTCGCCGGCACGGCGGGCTACAGCGTCGGGAATCTCAATATACCCGGTATGTTCATTACGTTTATTTAACTAATAAAATTATAAATATCAGACAACCTCACACAAATCGATCTAGTACCACAGTAAGCTAGAGCTTGAACCACTAGTGGGCTTTTTTTATGGGCACTAGACGTTGATAAACATACTTATATAGAGTACCATCCATGACCCAAGGCACACATATTCGTGATCATCACACAAATATTTGCCCTTACCGGGATTCGAACCCAGGACCGACGGCTCAGTAGGCAGCCGCTTTACCACTGAGCCGTCCGCGTGGTCTTAGTTCTATAAAAGTGTCAATAAACATTGTTAAAAAACACTCGCGACACACGCAGCTAGTCAACATGATACCCTCCCCTCATTCAATGCATGATATAAATAAAAAATGAGTAAAAATTTTTTTTAAGTTAAACGGTTTTATTGAAAATGTACTAAAAGGTAAAAAATAATTCGGTAGGTCCTAGGTACCAGACATCACACCACTCTCCTCATCAATATAGGGCATTTATCAGACAAAAAATAAAATCGTTGGGCGCGTGTAACCTGCATATGCTATTATGATATAGCGGTTGACTTAATGGAAATTTCACTGTTATTTACCATTTCGTTCTCATGAGTAATGGACATTAAAACGGTCAACCCCCGGTCCCCTTAGAGGTCCAATAGAGGGGCAAGGCTATTAGACAACAAGATGTGCCCAAATCTTGAGCGGAAAACGCTTACGACATATACATTCAAAATCTGTTATAACAACATCGAAGGGACTACTCATATTTGGTCGTAAAAACCGATAGTCGTAACAGCCGATGACGTTGTTATTAAGCAGCTAATACTTATTATTGAATGTGTGATTAATATACTGATACAATACGCGGTTTCTTGTATAGTAATTTGTTTTCTTTTTCTTTGCGACATGCATCGATGTGGCGACATGTTAAAAGTTTCACGAATAACTCAAAAATAATATGTTTTGGTGCGTCTTGTCTTGTGTTCAGATAAGTAACAAACTGACTGAAGAGAAATGAGAAAGCGGGCTTTGGGCTTCGATTATAATGCATACAGGTGTACCTATTTTGTTTCTAAGAAATACAATGCACCCTAAACTCGAGTCGTTTTTGTTTACTTTTGCGATCTTAATGACTTTAGTGTGCCAGATGTAGAAAGGGGATACTGCCCTCACCTATTTAAATGTTTACAATACGGCTGGTCGTTTTAACAGATATAATTTTCCGAAAATATCAGTTAAATGTAGTCGCTTAAAGAGATATGTTGTAATAAGCGATGTCGTAAAAAGGGGTGTTTTTTATAAGACGGTCTAATAGAATCCAGCCGGGACCTTTGATTTTGGTCAATATAACCGGTATGTTGTTCTAAACGATGTCGTCGTAAACGGTTTTGACTGTATCTACTTTTTATTCACCTTAATGCTTCACAGTTCTTGGCACGTTTTAACATTTTACCTTAACTTGGGTGGTGTACGGCTAACAACGTTTCATTTTTAGCCACCCTAACACAGGGCTCGACAGTCGACACGATACAAAATCTTGACTTGGTGGAACCAAGATCCATGCTTGAATCCCGATTCTAAGTTGACGAAGTCCTTTGTATTGATAAGTTGTCTAAATTTCAGCATTCATATTACTGTTAAGTATTGACTGCTCTAAAGTCTACGATCCACTATGCAGCTTTCGACTTGCCCTTTGATTTGATATCCATCACCCATATTTAAACAATTATTAAATCGCCATCGTCATTGCCGGCCATCTCAGATTTTAAATTTGTCAAAGCAAGTTATTACAGTATTCTATTACTCAAGCCCTTCCATTTGATACCCATATTGAAGGGGTAGGTAGTGAAAACAAATCACCTGCCATCTTGTTGGCGGCCATATTGGATTTTCATTTATTTTTCAAAGTATAATCTATGCTACTAGGCAAGACCTTTTATTTGATACCCATATTGAAATCCGGCATTTCCGGCGGCCATCTTTGATATTAAATTTGGCAAATTATAATACAGTATTCTATTACCGAAGCCCTTTCATTTAATACCCATTTTGAAGGGGTAGTGAAAAAAAAATCACCTGCCATGTTGTTGGCGGCCATATTGGATTTACATTTATTTTACATAGTGTAAACTATTCTACTAGACAAGAACTTTTATTTGATACCCATATTGAAGGGGTTCTGAAAAGAAAAATGAACCTGCTATTTTATTGGCGGCCATATTGGATTTTCATTTTATTTTCACAAAGAATTCTATTTTACTGATCAAGCCCTTTCATTTGATACCCATATTGAGGGCGTAGTGATAAAATTTGTAATCCGCCATTTTGTAGCGGCGGCCATCTTGGATTAACAATGATGCCGAATGTATTAAATTATATTGTCACCAAAACTAAACATGCGTACCAAATTTCAGATCAATACGTCAACGGGAAGGGGGTAAAATTTTAATTACTAGATTTGACCCAAATAAACAAACAGGGCAAGCTAAATAAAACCGTTTAAAAAAAGCTACTAAATCTGAATATAACTACAACATTTGGAATTCTTACCTTCAATATTGGCTGAGATCTTGTCACTTGTTCCAATTAAAGCTGCATATCTTGGAAACTACTGTCCCTATTTCCACCAAACATAGGTAAGAACCCTGCCTGGCGATTGGATCTAACTACAAACACGATATATTATGATGCTTATTAAATAAATAAATAAATATTAAGGGACAATCTTACACAAATCGACCTAGTCCCAAACTAAGCAAAGCTTGTACTATGGGTACTAGACGACGATATACATAATATATAAAATACATATATAGATAATATCCAAGAACAAATATTTGCACAAATATTTGCCCCGGCCGGGATTCGAACCCGGGACCGCCGACTCAGTAGGCAGGTGTCTACAAACCGAGCCAAACGCGTCGTCAAAATTATGACGTGATCATGATAATGATGAGAATAGTGATGGCGGTGGCAGTGGCTATGATGAAATTGATATATATAATCTTTTGCAGGATATGAATTACCGTGGGAGGACAAGACCTGGCATTACCCCAGTAACTTTGCGAGCCCACTGCAGATCATCATCGATGCTAGCAACGGCGCTTCGGATTATGGAAACAAGTTCGGAGAACCGGTCATAACTGGTAATTATACTAATGCAACTGAATAGTTTGAAATAGATTTTGGTCTATAGGGAGGGAAACTATAAAACAGGAGTATCTTGCAGCGCCTTTTATTACTCTACGACGCATTAGCACGTAGTACGGTACAGTTTGGGGAACCCTAACATAGGGTATGGCGATATGCGGTAATATAGTCCTTATTTGGACTATATGTATAGTGACTGGTCTAGTTAAACTGGAGATCGATATAGTTTGCATCTTGTTAACAACACCGAAAACCCAGCTTGATCATCTTTTTCTTGTTGTTATTCTGTCCCGTCATCCAGGAGACAATGGTGATTAAACTTCTTAGAAAAGTGTTGAAAATGGGTCCATATTGGCTGACATAAAATTCTTATTCATAATTGTCATTAGTCATAATTTACGTAGTCATAATTTCTAATTTTCTTGGAAACAAATAACTTTTCAGGATTGTAATAATACAAACCTAACCTAACCTAACCTAATCTAATGGGTTTTACTCTTAAAACTCGCGTAAAGTTATTAATTTCTGAGTTATGACTAACAATTTTATGACAAACAAAACGTGATGACCATCAATCATTATGTGAAAAAATGCGCTCCCGTTGATAATTTATAATATTGGTATTTTCAAGAGATATTCCAAATAAGAACGGGCTTATAACTGCAGCAATTACAACATTTTTGTTGAATATCGCCGCCGAAAATCGTAGTTTTAAAGAGTGACCCAGGGGACATCACCATGGCAACGAGCAACAGAAAAAAGTTGATTGACCCCTTTAATTATATTGATACTAGTCAAGCAGGGTTAGCATATGCTTCCGCGAGTTTGCTAGTCGCGCAAGTCAGCATCACCTGTCGCGCTCGCACGATACTGACAGGAAAGTGACAGGTATATAGTCACGTGTCACAGTTAGACGTGCACTACGTGCAAGTGTCAAGTTATATAATGGTTCGCTACTAATGTGCCCTAGCGCAGTAGGTTCTATATAAAAGTAATACGTAGTCAATGTGGAAATAATCTTGTTTTTCAGGTTTTGTCCAGTCTTATGGTTTGAAAAACGGCGACAATGTGAGGGAAGAGTTCGTGAAGCCAATTATGTTCAGTGGCGGCATCGGTTACATGCCTCACTCCATGATTAAGAAGAATAAGCCGGATAAAGGTTAGAATATAAACGTTAAGCGATTTGTCCAGGTCATGAACCAAATTCAAAACATTGTTTACCGGAATGCTGCTCAACCATTCGTTCTTCTTTCGAAATAAATACTGAACCCTATTGAAAAAAAAAACTTGACTTTCAAACTGAATAGTTTTGGCCTTATTATGCAAAAAATACTTGAAATTTGCGGAATATTTAGTCCTGTTTCCTCTTTGTGTACATCAGTGACATTCACCGACTTTCAACGTCAGTTACCAAACATTTGTTGTTGCCAGTAAAATAAATTGGTACCACTAAAATCCGCAATATGGCGCGGGTTGTAAAATCCCCTGTGGGGCTGCACATTCACGTAATACGACGGCAAAAAGCGTAAACGCTGCAAACGCCAAGGAAATTCATTGGCGTTTACAGCTGCCGGCAAACTTCTTGAGCATGACCTTGACTGCGCAGTAGCCGATTTACGTACAAATGTACATGCGCAGATCCGCCATTTTTGTTCTAAAAGTTTGCCGGCAACTATACGCTTGTTGCCGTCGATATATACATGTACAATTGTACATATACTTGACTTGAGTCAAAGACGAAGCAAATAACAGTGTACCGCGAAACTGTCCTTCTGGCTCGACAGAAAACCAGCACCGTGGGCATTGCTATACCTAGCAAAGCCAACAGCATTATTGAGTGGAGACCATTTCGGATGCACATCTCTTATACAGTCTGATACTTATCTAATATTGATAATTGTAATCATGTGTTATCTTGAATATTTTGATATTGAATTATTTTTCTATTTTACACAACAGATAGGTACATAAATCAAGTGTGCGTTTGCTCGAGCGCGCTTGTATTTAGATTGATTTCTATACCTATCTGTTTTGTGATGATATGCTGAGTATACCTGACCCTGACAACATTCAGGCATGCTGCTGGTGAAGATCGGCGGCCCCGTGTACCGCATCGGCGTGGGCGGCGGCGCCGCCTCCTCCGTGGCAGTGCAGGGGGACGACTCGCGCGACAACGCGCTCGACTTCGGAGCCGTACAGAGAGGCAAGTATGAATGAATGAATGAAAATTTATTCGTAAACGTACACGAACTGGACAACAAAATTCTAGGTGTGTATGCCACGAAAAGGTCACACCTCAGCATAAATGCTGGCCCGGGAACCAGCGCTGGTCTTCCGGTGTAACCTATAGGTGACGCCACGGGGAACCGTACACACACGGCCGCACTCTAAGACTGAACGCAGCTTAAGCGCATACAGTGCCAAGACAATGACATTGACAGAAAGTGCTGTCAATGTCACTGCAGACCGTTAGCGAAGAAGAGAAATGAAAAAATAATCATAATAATAAGTATCTATACATATCGTCTGTTGCTAACTGAAACTCACAAAGTTTCAAATACTTGCCTAAAACAAAGCTCGTACAGTACTATTATCTCACGAGCGCGGGTGAGCCATGTTTGTGTGAGTAGATGTACATGCACATTGGCTCTGTGTGGGTGAGCTCGGGAGCGAACAGTTCCGGCTCACCCACACAGAGCCAATGTGCATGTACATTACTCACACAAACATGGCTCACCCGCGCTCGTGAGATAAAAGTACTATATCTCAGTATCAATCTACGAACCAGATACGAGGTTTTGGAGAGTACGTAATAAATTTTAGTGAGTTTTAGTTGTCACCAGGCGATATTATATACTATACTAGAAGGTGCCCAGCAGCTTTGTACGCGATTTTTTTTAGTAGTAAAAAGTATCCTATAACCGTCTTTGGATGTCCAGCTATCCATGTACCGAAATTGGTTAACATTTATCCAGCCGTTTCGGCGTTATGAGAGGACAAAGGAAATTATGAAAACAGATGGCGCCAAGCTGGCATGGCGCCGCGCGCCCATGCAAAACAAATGACGATCCTGCATCACGATATTAAGATTTTTCCTGAATTCATAACTCCTCATCATAGAAAGCTGATATTCAATATAAACTTAAAATTTTATAATAGTATCGATGTATACTAGTATCTTTCCGCGACCCCATCCGCGTCAAACTCTTCCTTACCGTAGCAAGGTAAAAGTATTCTATGATCATCTTTGGATTTACTTACTCACGATGTCCTTTTTTATATTTTCTAAGGTAGAAGCATGAAATTAATTTGAATTTCTTATGTACCAGGTGACGCCGAAATGGGCAACCGTCTCAACAGAGTCGTGAGAGGATGTCTAGAATCTGATGTCAACCCAGTCGAATGTAAGTTGTACAATTATAAATTTTAGGGTTATACCTGAAGCGCTCCCACTATGGCTGTTCTGCAAGGAGGTATGCGTAAAAAAAGTATCTACCTAGATCTAATGATGTTTTATTTTATAATATAATTTATAAGAAGGTGCGTTATACACTAACATGACAGCTGCAATATTTACTTACCAGTTCACGGTCATGGTCAATGACATACGTATACATCTCTCTAAGGCGGCGTCATGATGTCAAAATGGCGTTATATCTGAAAAATTAAATGTTCAAACCGAGAAAATTAAATGATTTCAGCTTACTTGTAATATGAGATTCCGTATTCTTATTTACGTTTTTTTTTGCGTTATTTGTGCACTTACCTACGCATTTTGAAGCCAAAATCTCCCCCGTTACTGGGAACTTGACACATACGCATCTGTGACTTTCCGGAGATCAACTAAAGCATTGTTAAAGCGTTAAAATACAATTGACTCTTATTAAGGGCATCACTTTTGGAGCGCTAGTAACCTAGAGCAATATATCGTATTCCCAGAGGACATACAGCAATAATAAATAAGAAAACAAGTAGACCCGCTTCATTATTTAAACAGATACCGGGGTCAAAATACAAACGAAACAATCTAAGCAGCATTTGGAACTTTCAGTATGTATTTTCGCGTTATTCGACAGCGATCCACGACCAGGGAGCCGGTGGCAACGGAAACGTACTAAAGGAACTGGTGGAACCGGAGGGCGCAGTTGTATTCACGTCGCAGTTCCAGCTCGGGGACCCCACCATCACCACGCTGGAGCTGTGGGGCGCCGAGTACCAGGAGAATGACGCGCTGCTCTGCTCCAAGGAGAACAGACCTATCTTGGAAGGTATGGGGTATTTCAGGGTTATCAATCTAAATAACAGACTGATATTTCCTATCATATGGTTATTGAACATTATTATACTTATAAATATCTATATATAATTTGTGCGAATCTTCGCACAGTACTTACAAAGGCTCGATTGTCACATGAACCATATGACAGTGGTTCAAATAGTGACAATCAAACCGTTCGGAAAATGCCCTCACCGCTTTCTCATGGTTGCATAGAAGCAATCAAGCCTTGCTTCTGCGAACATCCCAGATGCACTACAGAAACGAGGTAGCCCTATCAGCACCCTCCCTGAAAGCATTGTTGTACTGCACGCGTAGAGCATTGTATTGTTTTTGCGTGTAAGAGACCCAGACTGCAGAAAGGGATATATAGAAGGCTCTGAACCTCTCTTTTATGTATTTGTTTACATATATTTAGGGTGTACAGTGTACACGACGCAAAGCCCTCTCGATCATTAACGTCAATCTGTTAGAAATAAATGAAATATAGTCAATTATGGTAATCGATATCATCATTGGTCACAGCATCTGTTGTATAGATGTTTGTTGCAGCGCTTGTAGGTTTACGGGTTCCCACATCGCCGTTGATGACTACAGCAGCACGGTTTTTCTTGCCATATCGATCGCACATAAAACGCGAGTCCGCAGGAGGTGGTAGACGAAGACTTTTCTGGTTAAGGTTCTCCAGCCAGTCATAGTCATGTTTTGATGTTCCGACTGTCGTCATGTCATGTCGCCATTCAGGTCTCATCTCGGCGCGTTTATCCCAACCGTCTATCCGAATACCAAAACTATTCGTATCCCGCATGCAGGAGTCCTTGAATCTTAGTGTTGTTGTACGCCCAACAGGTCTTATTGATAATCGATAATCATGGTAGTAAAACACTATATCCTGTTCTTCATAGTAATTAATAAATGTCTAAACGATTATTTGTTTCAGAAATCTGCCAACGCGAGCGATGCCCCGTATCGTTCGTGGGCGAGGTGACGGGAGACGGCTACATGAGTTTGGTGGAGGGACCGTACAGTGACCAGTACCTCAGTAGGAGCGAGAGAACCAAGCCCGAGGTTCAGGCTAAACTGCCCTACGATCTACATTTGGAAGCTGTGTTAGGTATGTTGACATCATTTGATGACTGTCTTTTCAAAAGGGCTTATTTTTGTATAGCTTCCATAGAGAAATAAGTCCTTTTGAAAAAAACACTTCTGATTTGAGAATATATTTATTTTGCTTAAAATGTGGTGTACAAAGATCGTATTACATTAGGTATTTTAAGTTTCACACACTTTACTGGCATCTGGCATACAAAATATCAAGTACTTAGTAACTATGAACCTATACAATTGTCAAACTAATCATATTAACTATTGATAACAATGTCTACAAATAATAAATACATGAATGTCAGAGGTACAAATGGATATCTTATAATTGTGTTCAAATTAAGAGTAAGCAGGAGTTGTAGTATTATGAAACTTTGATAATACGACATTTGACTAGGGCCGGAAGGTGGCCCTAGAAACTCTGTAACAGATTAAAGTAATGCTACCGAGTTTAGGCTTTTAGAGTAGTATCAGTGAGAAATTGATGGATGTTCAGTGGGATATAAAAGCTTGTTACAAAAATGAGATTTTATATTTAACTTACTAGTTTAACTTTTTCAAAGAAGCATTGTATGTTTGTTCCAGGAAACATGCCAAGAAAAACGTACGACTTGAGACAGGACAAGAGAACTAAGCTGCCACTGGCCTTGCCAAAGGATGTGACTGTTAAGAGTGCTCTCGACAGGGTCCTGCGACTCGTCAATGTCGCTAGCAAGAGGTACCTGACCAATAAGGTAAGTTACAGAGTATTATAAATGATATCGTCGTCTAGTACTCATACTACAAGCTATGCTTAGTTTGGGACTAGGTCGATTTGTGTCAGATTGTCCCTTAATATATTTTTTTTCTCCAGTGAAGTTCGATCGTTATTATATCAGTCGTTTCATTCAAAGATAGTTTTCTCCAAACAAGAGGGAAAAATATTACTTTTATCCTCAAATACACAGCAAATTTACAGAGTAAAGGGCACTAAAGGCCCATTTGAAAAAGGTGCTTATTAACACTTTTAAACACCTTTTTGATCGCGATTAAGTCCCGTTTTTAGGGTTCCGTACCCAAAGGGTAAAAACGGGACCCTATTACTGAGACTTCGCTGTCCGTCCGTCCGTCTGTCACCAGGCTGTATCTCAAGAACGGTGATAGCTAGACAGTAGAAATTATAACAGATGATGTATTTCTATTGCCGCTATAACAACAAATACTAAAAATAAAATAAAATAAATATTTAAGGGGGGCTCCCATACAACAAACTTGTTATAGATTATGGTACGGACCGTTCATGCGCGAGTCGGACTCGCACTTGCCCAATTTTTGTTTTAATAATGAGTTGCTATGTATTGTAATTGCTCGTAAAAACTATAGCGCGCATCTGTATTTGTTCTATCTCAATTCGCTTTATCTTTTAAATTATGACTCTATGCAACGATTAACTTATGACCTTTATTCCTTGGTAACTGTCTTATCTGTCTTTACGAAAAGATATTTCATGCTGTTTCAATATTGTAGCTATTAAAACACTTATGTGTTTGCCAGGTGGACCGCTGCGTGACGGGTTTAGTGGCTCAGCAACAATGCGTGGGCCCGCTCCACACGCCACTCGCCGACTGTGCTATCATCGCATTATCTTATAACGAATTAGTCGGTTCGGCTACTTCCATCGGCACACAGAACATCAAGGGTCTGCTAGACCCTGCTGCTGGCGCTCGACTGTCACTTGGCGAGGCTTTGACCAACTTGGTAAGTCTAGTAGCACTGCAGTGTGCTAGGCCGCGCTCGACACTTCGCCGACTGCTTTATCATCGCATTGTCGTACATCGTACATTGTCGTAATTTAATCATCGACATCTACGTGGATATAGAACAGCATGGGTTTGCTAGACCCAGCCGCTGGTGCGTCACTGTCGCTCGGCGAAGCTTTTACCAATCTGGTAAGTTGACGCCTCGGCAGGTCGCTCAACAATGCGTTGGTCCACTCCATACACCCTTTGCTGACTGCGCTATCGTCACGCTGTTGTTCCAAGAACTAGTCTGATCTGCGACATATTGGCACACCGAATATAAAGGGTCTGTTGGACCCTGCTGACCCTGCAGATAATAAAAATAAATGAATAAAACGTCCACGTGGACATGGCCAATTTGGTAAATTACCATTTGACAGGACTTGGCATGTTTATCACGCTTACAAGGTAAGTTATCACCTATCAAGGCGCACTGTGTGGGTGTCACTCCACATACTAGTGGATTGCGACTTTATAGTTCTATCATCCTACGAGTAGTTTTTTTTTACCCGGCCACTTATATAAATAGTGCCTCAAATATTAGTTGTGAATTTCCCAGTATTTTATAACTAACCTTTATTGTACTTTGTGCTAGGTGTTCGCCGGTATATCAGAGTTGGAGGACGTGAAGTGCTCAGGGAACTGGATGTGGTCGGGCAAGAGCGGCGCGGCCGGCGCAGCGCTGGTGGTCGCGTGCGACGCGGTGTGCGGCGCCATGCGGGGGCTGGGAGTGGCCGTGGACGGCGGGAAAGACTCGCTGTCGATGTGCGCCAACGTGGCTGGGGAAATTGGTGAGTTCGCTCTAAGCACAGAGTAATAGGTTTCAAGATCCATTTTTGAAATATGCTTGAAATTGTTAATATCTTACCAGCACTAAAAATAATATTGTATTTTTTATTTAACTCGTAGTATTAAAATAATTCATTTTCCAAAAATTTTGGAAATTGTTGAGTTTGCTCAAAGTACAGAGTAATAGGTTTCAAGATCCATTTTTGAAATATGCTTGAAATTGTTAATATCTTACCAGCACTAAAAATAATATTGTATTTTTTATTTAACTCGGAGTATTAAAAAAAAAAAAAATTCCAAAACATGCAATGAAATGTGGCTGCGAAGTATCACGTTTCGGGCAGAATAACTCGAGAGAGCTGTAAAGGAATTTTATGCGAAATTGAAGGCCTAGGCCGAGAAGTAATTTTTTTTAAACATGGCGTATGTGTTCATTAACCGGCTAAACAGCTGATTTTTTTTTTTTTTTTTTCATTGCATATGTTTGAGAAAAGCACTATACATGCCTTAGCCGTGAAAAGGGCTTGCCGGCTTGGTATCATTATCCGTCTATACCTACTCACCCGGCGAGCCTTTCTCTCCCGGCGTCTGCAATAATGTACTATGACGTGTCAAGATTTTGACTGTATTGTTTGTGAACACAGTAAAGTCCCCGGGAACGTTGGTGGTGTCGACGTACGCGCCGTGTCCCGACATCACCGTCAAGATCGAGCCGGCTCTCACGACGGAGGACGCTGTGCTCGTCCATGTGCCGGTGTCTGCTGGGAAATACAGGTAATCTAATAATAACTAGTGTCCCTTACAATAACCCTATAAACGATACAAAAACTGAATGAGCATCACCAACATTGCTGCGTTTGTTTGTTGCGTTTGCCACGCGTTAAAAATGACAAAGCATCCGTTAGTTTTTGACAAGTGAGTGCGAGACGCGACCGTCATAGAAACGCCATGCCACGTCACTTTGTCACGTGACGAGTATTCGTGCAGGGCTAGGACATGTAACATGTATGACCTGCCTTACTCACATGTAAGTGAAAGGGCAAAGATAGGTAATATTTATCGCGCGACATAATATCGCGTATCACAATCACAGTCGTGCCAGAGGCGCTGTTTCTTTACCGTTCGATCACGGCTTATACCGGCCATGATTATAAAATTAACCGTTTAATAACAATAACGACTACTTTTTCTTTTCTTAGTTTTTTCTCGTGACATTTAGACGTGATGCGGTATTAAACTGGAATATTAGCTTCTGTGAATAGTTGACATTGCCAACTCTATGAAATGTCAAAAAATATTTTGTAATATGAAGTTACTATGAAAATAATGGCTGTGACGTCATGAAAATGGTCTATACATGGCCTTCTTTTTAGTTCTTTTTTTTTAAATTTATTTACCCGTTATCATTGAAATTAAGGAAATCCAATCCTTTGAAACTATAAAATGTTATTTCCGAGTACACTGCCACAATTACATATCTTAGTTTAATAATTAACTATCTGGTATTTGCCTTATTATCTCGACAGCAAATAAATGTATTGCTTCTGTAGGTTGGGAGGGTCTGCATTGGCGCAAGTCTACAAACAGCTCGGCGACAATCCGCCAGATCTCGACGAACCCCAAGTGCTGAAGTCATTGTTCAAGATCACACAGAAACTATTGAAAGGTGAGACAATTGTTTTTATGTACAGTAGAGTTCTTAATTTAAGAGAAAAAATATCTGAATATAGATGAGTTCACATGTTTTTGAACTGTGCATTTATGAACTCGACTGCTTGAAATAATCATGGTATAAGAAAATAAGGCATGGCATTCCGGAATGACAGACTTTTGGCGTCGTCACGCTATGATTGGTTGGTTAGTTCTGTCAATCCGTGGTACCAGTGGTATATCGTAATAATCCCCGATTTCCTTGTTACGTGTATGAATATCATAAAATCGTGAGTGTCTTAAATCAATTATTACCGAAAAATAAAACTTAGTCATAGCATAAATGTTTTTTTTGGTTTATCATCATTTGCTAAACAACTTTTTACAAATAATAACGATTTACAAACTATTCAATTCACAAACCTATCATTCCTTAAAATGCTCATTTTACAAATAATTACTAGACAAATATACATTTAGTAACTTGACGCTTTATAAAAATATTGAATGACAAAGTTTCATTTAAAAATGTTTACTTCACGAATAAATCGTTTTAAAAATCAGTTATTTTGCAAAACATTATTTGATAAACCATTGTTTCATAAAAATATTAAAAATAACTCTCTATGTAACGAAACGCAGGACGGTATGAAGTTTAATACTCGAAACACTTGGACCAAATATTAAACAGGCAAGTACTTATTTCGGTCAGATTGTACCAGAGGGGCCGTTTCAGGGACTTAATTTTTTTTTTCTGTTTTTGGACTTCAATGAGATTGAATCTCGTAGATTACACTAAAATAGGCATGTTTTGTTCTTTGAACTTTTTCTCTCAGAGCGATATTTACCGAGATATTCGTGTTCAAAAAAATATTTTGCCCGGGGGCCGGGCTTTGGTAGATTGAGTGATGTTCCATTTTTTAAGCAAGCATTTTCACGCTCCGCTATACATGGTCATAAAACAAACCTAACCTAACCTACAGTTTTCGGTTTTTGTTCCATGTTACCTAAAAAACGTCAATAACCTGAACACTAAGACGTCTGTATGCTCATAACTCTCATAAGAACAATTATACTTTGTTAAAAATTAAGTATGTTAATATTTGTACTCGTAGAAAACTACACATATGAATGGCGTTCACACCATGATGATTTATTAAACGAAATGTTTACCAAACAATGCATTTTATTAACGTTGTTTTATCTTTCGTTATTTGACTAGAATAATAAATGAATAATTTGAGAAATAATGTTTTGTGATATGATGTTTTGTCCAATAAATAATTTGTAAGGTGAGTCGGGGCTATTGTAGCTATGGGGTTATTGTATCTTCTTACCTGTGTACTTATCTGTGTATATATAGGATACACAGACCAATGGTATATATACACAATCCTATATATACACAGACCATTTTAAGGGTCACAGACCATTATAATGGTAAGAAGATACAATAACCCCATAGCTACAATAGCCCCGACTCACCTTATCATGATCTATTTGTAAAACTATATTTTATGCAACGTCTAATTTGGGAATCGTTCATTTGTCTAACGTTGTTTGTAAAATGAATATTTATGAAAGTTGTTTAGCAAGGGATTGGCTACCGTTTTTTTTGTATGTACGACTGGCGGCAACCATTTTATTCCTTATCTTATAATTATTTTGTTACCATAAGGCGACAACTAGTCAGTAAAGTAGAAAGTCTCACTACTAGCCGGAGTGCAATACCTTATTTTCTTATACCATGGAAATAATAATTAAAAATTATGATCATTTCCTGAATAAAGCATTGACGAATCAGACATGTCATTTTCATCACATTTGCTCGTAAAATATGGTATTACATGTAGGTCTACTGAAGGACTAAGGCCTATATTGTTCCCGCGGGAGTTATAAATTGTTATAACTCCCGAGGGAGTTATGGTTTTAGTTTTAAAAATATAGTACGCACTCGCAGTTTACTTCAGACTAAGGAGGTTTCAATCCAGCCAAGGTTTTTTGTTGTACGAACAAAACTTGCCTACCAGCAAATTTTATTGTGTATTGAATTAATACGGTACATGTACTGCATTAATATTTATGTTTTACAATTATTTAAGTGTAATTTGCAATAATTTTATTAAAATTATTTTTGAATTATCGTTACAATCTGGCAGTATGGCTTGTCATGTTTCTAAACTAAACGCAGTTCTTAGCATTATCTGTGGTAGTCGACACAAAAACAGAAAAAAGTTATAAAATTATTGGTTAGGTACTATTTAGTATTGTAACAAAATTACTGTTCGTATTTAAGTTTTATAATATATTACGGTGTTAATTATTCCTGCATAATATTGTTATTTGTTTAATGATAGATGGTAAGATTCTGTGTATATTTGTTTTCTGTTTTAAGCTGATGGCCGTTTTGCCAGTGCTTATAGTAAATTAAAAAAATATATGCAGAAAAAATTAGCTGTCAATCGTTATCGTTTAATTAGTTTAATGTTTATTTTTTTCTTATGTATTTGTTATTTACTCCCAAATGTGATGAAAAATATTGTGTGTATGGCGGGAAGTAAGGGGATTACAAACTCAGGACATTAAAAGCCCTGCGCCTTCGGCGTCGGGCTTCTAATAGACCTTCGTTAGTAATCCCTTACTTACTACCCTTATGACACAATATACTATTCCGGGTGAGACGCCCAAAAGAGAGAGAATCCTAACATGAGCTAAAGGGTGCCATGCTGGAATTAGAACCCAGGACCACCGGTTCATCAATAGGCACTACCACTGCGCCAACCGCGTCGTCAAATGTACTTCACATGAGTAACTTGTATTTATATTTATATACATTATATTTGAGTATATTATTTTTTTTGGAGTAGGGCCTCGTGCAGGGTCCGTCCGGATTGTTACTACCGTCTTGCCTGCTAACCCACCGCCAAACAGCAATGTTCCCATTGTTGTGTTCCGGTGTGGGGGTAAGATAGCCGGTGAAATTACTAGCATAGAGGCATTCTATCTTCGTGCTCCGGGTAGGCAAGCACTTGTGACTCCTCTGGTGTTGCAGGTGGGTAATTCTACAGGCGTTTTAACCGCCGTCAGTCCGCTGTTAAAAATATTGAAAGTATGAGCTACACCAAGCTGGAAACTTTCACACAATTATATACAGTAACCATACTGCTTACCGTAATAGATCTAATATAAAGCATAGTATTGGCCCATTGCTTTGATATTTATGACAGCGGACTGACGGCGGTTGAAACGCCTGTAGAATCACCCAGGTGCTTATGGGCGACGGTTATCGCTTTCCATCAGGCGATACGTTTGCTCGTTTGCCCGCTAAGACATAAAAAAAAAAATTGTTCTTCTGCTAAACAGAAAAGAAGCTTCTATCGGGCCACGATATCAGTGAAGGAGGCTTCATCACCACCGTCCTAGAGATGGGCATCGGCGGCCTGCGCGGGATCCACGTGGAGCTGTCCGTGGAGCCGCGCGTGTCTCCTATCGAAGCGCTGTTCAACGAGGAACTTGGCATTATCGTGGAAGTGGCGCCTCAACACTTGGACTATGTTCTGAAGGAATACAACAATGGCGGCGTGAAGGCGAAGAGAATCGGTGTCACCGGCAAATATGGGGTCAACTCCGAGGTTGGTATTTTTTTAAGACATAACTTGAACTGTAGTAGGGTCGTCACTACCAGTAGTCGGACTTTGTGTGGGAGTATAACCTGCTAATGGGATTATCTCCGCGCCACAGGAGTCATTGAGGTTGGTATTGAGAAATGCATAACTGAGGAGTGTCTTTTCATTTCTTTTATTCCTCTATGAAACTCCTACAAAAATAAGCCATTTTGAAAAGATACTCCTCAACTATATATTGCAAGCATTAAATTTTAAGAGTTCATGTGTATTCTATAATGCGTTGCAAAGCCCTTTCACGAGTTCAAACCTCATTTTTGCCGAAATGAGTAAAAATTAACACCCATAAAAAAGCAAAAAAATCTGAATCTATATTGACTTCTAGATTTTTTGGACGTGTTTTATTTTACCGTTTTATCATTTCTTAGAAATATTTTTTCTTTGCGACCGTAAACAATTTGACATTGTTATAAAACAAACCTAAGAATTAAAAAAAAAATTATGACTACAGGGAAATAAAAAACTGCGAAATTATTTTTCGCCTAAACGATACATTCGAAATAAGTTTCTAGAAAACAAAGGGCTTTCCAAATTTTCACACCATTGTCGAAGAGGCGCCAGAGAAATTGGAAAACTTTTTAAAGAGTATTGATAGAAAAAAATACTGTCGAAAATTAATTAGGCTGCGATAACTACATAGTATTTGTCGAACCTATTTACAGAGATACCACGACCTCACGCCACAGCCGCAGCGGGAGCGGTGCGTTATACTTGTGTCTTGCTCACTCGTATAGCGGCCGTGCTCGGATCTCTCGCTCAACCGCAAAGTCGTGGCATCTCCGTTAGACTGTTACCTGTAAAAGTATTTTTCTCAAACATGCAATGAAATATTGTGTTTACGTTCCTTATAATAGGCTCGAAAGTATCGCTTTTTAGGCGCAACAACTCGAGAGGACTGTAAAGGGATTTCATACTGCTTTTCAGGCCTAGGCCTGCAAAGTAACTTTTTTTTGGTTTCAACAACAAGGTCATTCACACGGTGTCCTATCGTTTGACCAAAAAACGTTTGACAAATGATCACTTGAAGATGAAGATGAAGATAAGATGAGATAAAGATACGTTGTCAATTAATAAAATGTTGTTCTTTGAAGTATATTTTTTTATTTCATTGTATGTTTGAGAAAATCACTATACATGCCTCGTCGTGATTGTCTGCCTCATTTTCCCGGCCTCTGATGTAATGTACTATTTCACAGGTATCCGTGAAAGTAAACGGCGAGGAAGTGCTGAACACTCAGCTGTTAGACGTATACAGGATGTGGGAAGAAACGAGCTTCCAACTGGAATGTCTCCAAGCCAACTCCGCGTGCGTCAGACAGGAATGGGATGGTAAGTCATCATCATCATCATCATCATCATCATCACCCTGTAGTAGTCCTAATGAAAAAAAACCGGCCAAGTTCGAATCTGACTCGTGCACCGAGAGATGTTGAGTTAAGTTGGCCCCTGGTATGTATGGCGTCGGATACAAATGTGGTGTTAAGTTAACGCAACCGTTCACGTTTGTTACAATATTTATTTTATTCTCTTTTTAATATTTGTTGTTATAGCGGCAACAGAAATACATCATCCAATTTCAACTGTCTAGCTAGCGGTTCATGAGATACAGCCTGGTGACAGGACAGTGGAGTCTTAGTAATAGGGTCCCGTTTTTCTCCTTTGGGTACGAAACTGAGAGGTTCATATCTGAATCGCGTAACCGCGAGCGAGACAGGTATAAAACGCGAATCGCATTCTGACAACACGCATTGTACCTGTGTGCCAAAAACAGTTTAAATCCTTCCATTTTTTGAAGTGACGAGACACGCACATACAGGAAATCCAAAATTTACAAGTTTTGATATTTAAATTAGTATAATTAATTATAAATTATTCGGTTATCAAGACAATTTAAAATTTAAAGATTTTTTAGTTTTATCTAGATTCTATCATACAGTCGCCATCAGATATATCGAAGCATATAAGGCGTTCATAAATATTTGAACATGTACTGTAACGCCCAGTCAATAAGAGTCGGGTTCAGATGTTTATGAACGCCTTGTATGCTTCGATATATCTGACGGCGACTGTACAAGATCAACAACAATATTAATTTACTGTGCATACGATAACATAAGTTAATAATTATTAACCACATACATATTTTAGCTCTTCAAACCCGAAAGGGAGTAACGTACAACGTGACCTACGATCCAACAGCCGCCGTGATCAAGTCCAAATCCATCAAGGTGGCAGTACTTCGTGAAGAAGGTAAGGTTTATTCATTACTTGTTGCGCCCCGCGGCGTTACCCGCGTTCGGGTAAGTAGCCTATGTGTTAGTCCAGGGTGTCAGCTACTTCCATACCGAATTTTACCAAAATTGGTCAAGTTGGAACGTGAGAAGTAACAAACACACTCACAAACTTTCGCCTTTATAACTAAGTAGCTGCGCCGCACTGTGTTACCCGCACATCCCACGAGAACACTACGTTTTTCGGGATAAAAAGTAGCCTATGTGTTAATCCAGGGTGTCAGCTACTTCCATACAGATTTTTATAAAAATTGGTCCACCGTTGGAGCGTTAAGAAGTAACAAACATACAAATGCAAAAAATATTAGTGTTATTTATCTATTAAGAGGCTATTATTTAAGAGGCCTTATTCCTTTTGAAATGCTGATTGTTTTAGACATTTTTCTCTATGATCAAACATGTTTCTTAACATATTAATGTCACTACCTAGGACAGGGCTATTAGGATTTATTGGTATATATTTGAAAACTACAGTTTGAATTTTTCATTAATAACTATTTTTGTTTCAAAAATTGGACGTAGAACTCGGGGAAAAGTATTATTCACTTCAGAAATTTGGTTGAAATTTTCATTATATTTGTCATACGAAAAAAATAATTTTAAAAGGAATTAGGCATCTTAAACTTACCTACTTTTGGAATCACTATAAATTTGTGGAAGCATCGTAAAAACCTGTAAAGATTCAGAGAGAAGTAACACATTGACAAGCAAGGTTCAGCATCTCTAGCACGACTGTGACACTCGACTCGTTAGCGACGCATATCGCCCGTCTCTCTCTTTTTAATAACGTGCGAACAAGAAGGGCGACAAGCGAGGTCGCGGCAAGTTACACCAGCAGTCTATACCTTGATAGAGACTACAATTTTGCTTCAAATTTCAACCTGTTTCAGGAACTAACGGAGACCGCGAGATGATTGCGTCGCTTCTCATGGCCAACTTTGAAGTGTATGACGTCACTATGAGCGACTTGCAGGGCAAGAAGATCACGCTTGACGCTTTCCAGGGGCTGGTGTTCCCGGGAGGGTTCAGTTATGCCGGTAAGACTAATCTGACAGCTCCGAAAATAAAAATTCGAAGAAACTTTTGTCTATAAAACAAGGGTAAACCATTTCCGAAAATATCAAGCTGCGAAAATAAGTGCAGGTACTTATTTTGTGCTTTGGACAATTTCACTGTCGAGTTGCAATTACGTCATTTGACTTTTTCCACTACAACTATTGAAACTTATTATCAGCGTGTTTTCGCAGTGAATAAAACGAACCTGATTTGAGTATCCTAACATAATGTGTAACATAATTATGTTCACTTTTTAGGGTTCCGTACCTCAAAAGGAAAAAACGGAACCCTTATAGGATCACTTTGTTGTCCGTCTGTCCGTCCGTCTGTCAAGACCCTTTTTCTCAGGAACGCGTGGACGTATGAAGCTGAAATTTATATCAATTACTCAGGTCTACTGTCCCTTGAAGCTGTGAAAAAATCAAACTTCTAAGCCAACGCAATCAAAAGATACAGCCGTTTATGCCGCAAATTTTCGACACTTGCAAGGGAATCAAAACCTACAGGGTGCTTCCCGTGAACTCAGAATCTTGAAATTTGGTACGAAGCAACGTCTTATAGCATAGATAAAGGAATAATTACGAAAACCATAAATTTTTTTTTTAATACCTAACTTTGCACCTAATTTGCATATTTTCGACACTTGCAAGGGAATCAAAACCTACAGGGTGCTTCCCGTGAACTCAGAATCTTGAAATTTGGTACGAAGCAACGTCTTATAGCATAGATAAAGGAATAATTACGAAAACCATAAAAAAAAAATTTAATACCTAACTTTGCACCTAATTTATATGGGGCGCTATACATACCAGGTGCAAACTTAACTTAACCACTTAGGGATGGAAAGTGTTTGTACGGAACCCTCGGTGCGCGAGTCCGACTCGCACTTGGCCGGTTTTTTTTAGTTAGTGTTCCTTAGTGAAAATTTCGTCTACGTTAACACTTTCGACACCAACAACCCGGAGGCCGGGCGCTCGTAAACTTTGTTCAGATGCCGGCCAACCCGGTGGCCGGGTTGATGCTATAAAAGTCGGCTCGGCCGGTTTCTGGGATATGTCTTACTTTTTTGTCTGGTTGCGAAAGTGTTCATAGAAACTGGACTACTAATAGTAGTCTTTAGTCTAGTTAGCTTTGGTGATATTTATATTATATTCAGAATAGCTGGCAACTATGTTCAGTAGTGAACAAAAGATTAAAGATACGGTTATTTTTACACTATGTGTATGAAAAAAAGGGATTGTTTTTTAATTATATTATTTTCGGACACGTCCGGGGAATAAATGCGTTTACGTCAAATGTCCGGGGTTTTAAATCCATGTCAGGGTTTGGCGAATTTGGAGATGGCAGTATATTATATGTAGTATATTTGTTCAACAGACACTCTCGGCTCCGCCAAAGGCTGGGCAGCGGGCATCCTGTTCTCCAACTCGCTGAGCTCGCAGTTCGCTCACTTCAAGGGCCGCAGCGACACGTTCTCGCTGGGAGTCTGCAATGGCTGCCAACTGATGGCTCTACTTGGCTGGGTCGACCCTGAACCCTCCCAAAACGAGACACAGATATTCTTGGACCATAACAAATCTGAAAGGTAACTAAGATTCTCATGCGCGTTGCGTTCAGTTTGAATTTCCTACAATACAAGTACTCTTTATTGCACACCTTATAAATCAAACAGGAAATAATGAAATTGCGTTTAGAGGTACACAACTGGCGGCCTTATCACTACCGAATAAGGAAAGAGTCTCTGGTACGGAAGAGAGATCTTCGAAAGGCATTATATAAATCCTAAGAATTCTTAAATCATTGTATTATCTCGTTTCATTCGCCGTATCGATACGCTTACGTTCGATTACGATATCTAGTATCTACAGAACAGTGATTGATGCACGTGGCTGAACTTGTATCTCTTTTTTCTCGCTTTGGAAATAACGTATATGGAAATCAAGGTGGTGGTTATGGATAGGAATAGATGGAGACAGCGACACCTACATACTACATCAGCTACGCCTACAAGTTTGATTATTAAATTTATGACGATAGATGAACTTAACTATAATTGGATATATGGCTGTTAGACCTGGTCACTAACAGCTCAACACCGAGATAAGCTTGCAAAATGTCAAAGAGCAATGGAAAGGAGTATGCTTGGAGTAAGACTAAGTGACAGAATATGGAACACCGATATAAGATCGAGGACTAAGGTCACGGACATTGTCAAGCGAATAGACCAGCAGAAATGGAGGTGGACAGGCCACATGCTACGCGACAGGGTAGAGAAATGGAGCAAACGAGTGACCCAATGGTACCCCAGAGACGGCAGGCGGAAAAGAGGTCGCCAAGCAAGACGTTGGGATGATATCGTCATATTAGGGCAACTCTAGGACCTCAGTGGACTAGGGTAGCACTTGATAGAGGACAGTGGAAGGAGTTGGAGGAGGCCTATGCCAACAGGCACTCTGAGAAGAGAGACATACTTTAAAGAAAACAAAACTAATTGTTAACTACACATTGTTTCTCATCCAGAATAAAGGCTTATTATTATTTTATTATTATTATTATATTATTATAATTGGATAGTAAACTTCTTAAATGCTTTTTTGTGGCCTTAAAACTCAACGACCTCTAGACTCCGAAGTTTGTGTTAAATTCTGAAAGACTGAAGTTAAGGGCCTCTAGGTACCTTACACGCCACCAAGTTAGCTACTACTTCTCTTCTAGGGTGACGGGTCATGGACATGTTAAGCAGAGTAGTACCCGGTAATGGATAGAAAAGGTGAAATACCTTATAGCCCACCATTTATAATCTTTATTAGTTATGACCATCAGTTATCTGAACATAGTGTTGTTAGTTTCTTAAAATTTGAGTTTGTAGAATAAATTAATTAATTTGATCTTAGAATAAGTACGTATGCGTGTCTACGAACCAATCAACTAAACTTTGGCGGCGGCTTTGTTGTTTGTTGTTCAGTTGTAGGTATTCGTTGGGTGCGCGATGACAGCGTCAACCAGCGGTTACAATTACGGCGGAATTTTTAATGTCAAATTGGCTGACTGTCTTTACGAATAGTAAGTAAACAAAGAAATAATTTCAATGATATATCGTAATTTTCTTTAATTTTATTCGATTATGTTGATCTATAGTGTCGATAAAACGTTGACCTTCTTTATTTCCCGTCTAAAATGGCAAAATCAATAACTTTCAGATGTAATTGACACGGACCTTTTCATGGCTGTCTTCACGAGAAGAAGTTACAAAATAAACAAATTTAACCGAAAAACGCATTTCATGCATAATGCAACCGATTATTTATGACTGTATTTTCGTAATAATACAGATTATTTTGTTTTTTTTTTTTCAGTTAAACATGGCCAAATTAATTATTATAAGTAACTGGATTCTGCTCAAACAAACACGACATCGCTTTCAAATCCCAAACTACAATAAAATGGGAAACAATTCGTTTTTGCTCAACATGTCAAAAATGTAAAAGAAAATAAACGCACAAACATGCTACTCCCTACAATATACAAGATATAATATTAAAAACGTTGTTCTATAGGTTATACTAACTTTTTCCTCTTGATAGCGATTATCCATTTAATTCGTTGTTCTCGGTTCCAACTTGCTTGTGGAAATTTATTTATTTATGATTACTGTTTTTGAATTTGTGATTACTGTTTTTGCAATTAACTACGCTGCAGGTTTCATGCCGCATATTTATTTATTTTTAGATGCATTAATTTCGCTAGTAAAAAGTGACAGTTGGCCTGACGAAAGTTCCTTTTTTGGCCACGGCGCGCGCTGCGATCGATTCGTGGTTCCCCCACCACCTACTTCGCACCCAGCGAATAGGCGGCTTTATTATACCTCAGTATGAGTGAGATAGCAATAAGATTTTGACAACTTTAGGTAAACATCCACCTGAATTTCCGATCCCTACTTGTGACATTGACGAAACTTAGCCCGTGGCTAACCACAACTGGCTTCACTTTCAAGTGCTAACGAGGTTTTAGGCATATATAAAGGTTTTGATTAGTTTTTTTAATAAGTTATTCCACACAAAGGTTCGAATGCCGCTGGAGCGCGGTGAAGATATCGTCGTACGATGAGGACGTGTGGTTCCGCGGCATGGGCGGCAGCGTGCTCGGCGTGTGGGTGGCGCATGGCGAGGGCCGCTTCGCCGCGCCCGACAACACGCTCTTCCGCAAGATGAACAAAAACCGGCAAATCGCCATGCAGTATGTGGACGACGACGGCGCGCCGACTGAGACCTACCCGATGAACCCTAACGGCAGTCCTTGTAAGTAGAACTGTGTGCTATATTGATTCAGGAACCTCTGTGGATGGTTCACGGCGAGGGCCGCTTCACCGCGCCCGACAACACGCTATTCGACGCGATGCAGAGAAATCGACAGGTCGCCATGCAGTATGTGGACGAGGACGGCGTGCCGATTGAGACCTACCCGATGAACCCTAACGGCAGTCCTTGTAAGTAGAGCTATGTGCAGTATTGATTCAGGAACCTCTGTGGATGGTTCACGGGGATGGCTGCTTCGCAGATTTCAACACCGTGGTGTCCAATATCATGCAGAAACACCGACAAGCCGCCAAGGAGTGTGCTTAACTGCTTATATTTTCCTTAAGATTCTAAATATGGCTAAGGCTGCTTTTGTATTGAAGCGGAGCGGGGAAAATGAACCAATCAGGCGGCGTCTTTGTAAAGCCAAAAAGAAGAGCATTTAAATCTGAGAATGTGATTGGTCTCCGCTCCGCACCTGTGGACAGGCAGCCTGTGCCAGGGTGCAGCTCCACTGAAGCAGAGCGAGGCGGAAACGTGCGGAATCGACCAATCACCTGAGTTGAAATCTGTATCTAAGCTACGCTTTTGTGATTGGTCCATTCCGCGTCTCCGCTCCAATCTGCTTCAAAGGAGACGCACCCTGATGGAGCGGTCTATTAGTAGTTAGATGTCAGTTCTACGACTTCTTTGAACCGGACAGAAATTATGGCGCTCTTCTGCTTGCTGCTTTGTATTTATAGTCTATAGTGTCGGTCCGGCGCAGGGATAGCGGCGCTCTCATATGGCAATCATGAGCATACGTTGCATTATTAAACGTCTGTTTCCTCTTTTTTTACATCATTCACCGACTTTCAACGTCAGTTACCGAAAATTTATCGTTACCAGTAAAATAAATTAGTACCATTAAGAATCCGCATTATGACGCGAGTTGAAATTCACCGTTGGGCTATACTTAACTATATGGATTTGACGGATTTGCACCCTCTAATCTATCCCAAGTTGTAAGGCTAATTAAAATGTTCTATTTATTTATTTATTATTATTCGACACACCAACAAAGTACAAGGCTTTACATGTAAAAATTATCACTCAACACTAGAAGCACTTCTAGACCGCACCTCAATGACAGATTTATTATTTCAGACGGTATCGCGGGCGTGCGCTCGCGCGACGGCCGCCACGTGGCCATGATGCCGCACCCCGAGCGCTGCGTGCTCCGCTGGCAGTGCGCCGCGCCCCAGGCCTCGCCCGCCTCGCCCGCGGACGCTTCGAGCCAGGCGTCGCCTTGGCTGCGTCTCTTCCAGAACGCGTATGCTTGGGCCGCGCAACATTAACACTCAACACCGGGAACCCGCCTGGTAGGCACTCGTAATGTTTTCTCAGATGCCGGCTAAGCCCGCCAGGCGGGCAGTAGCTATAAACCTACACGCCACGCCGGTTTCTGGGGTTGGGTAAAAAAAAAATGTCTGGTGTTGAAAGTGTTAGTGCTTGTTAAAACCAATGGCTGTGGCCGACAGATAAACTCGTGCCATTGACACGTCGGCTTTAGCCGTCGTACTTTTTTTAATCAATTTTACGTTTTAAGCTTTTAGATAAACGCTATGACGTCATTCGCTACTATACAGTGTAAACTGACGTCTGTGGCACAGTTTCCAGACTGGGCACTCAAAAGGCTGAACCCCATTGACCACTTGACCTTACTGCCTAAGACAACTAAAAGCGAAATCTATGAATACCTTATGTCTCCAGTATATGTGATATATCGCTTATATACTTGTATAGCGATATCAAATCAGATTTGGTTATTGGTGTCATCAACCTATAAGTTATTTGAACTTAAAAGTTCAATTTGAAATAAAAGTAAAATTCATCCGAAATGAAATTATGGGACCCAATGCAGTAATTGCCATAATGCAATGCAATCAAAATTATAGTAGTAGTTTAAAAGAAATGATATACGTGTCATACCTTCCTGTCTTCAGCATTCCATGATATACGATTAATCATTCATCACTTTTGATATACTTATTTACCAACTGTAATACAGATCTTTCTGTATTATTAAAAATTTTGACTACATTTACAACCAACTTGAAAGAAAGCGGTTTGTTTAATATTGCTGTTCTTATTCAATAAAATTGCCTGTAACAATTATGATTCTTCTACATTTTGATTAGTTTTAAGACTTAATTTGGTTATATGATTTTTTTTTTACAATTATTTTGGCCGTAGAGTGTGGAGTTATGTGCCTTTAAATATAGATAAAGTGAAACAAACTCGAATTTAAGGTATCTCGTTTATTGCATTATACATTTAAAAGTAAAACTTATTGTGTTGTGTTATATATTTTATACAGTTTTATATTGTTTATTATACAACATTCCTATAAACACACATGTTGAAAACTAAGCATTTACAGAGGTTAAGTATTATTAAGAGTACATGTGCCTTATTAACTAGTTGTTAAGCAAATTTTTTTTTATAAATAAACAAAGTTTGTGAAACATTTTAAAATGTACTTTAATTTATGCCTAAATTAATCAACTGACCTATGGTTTATAGCAGTCATCGGATATTTGGTTGCTTTTATACCTACACTTCGGCGTCGGCGTTGATGTTGAGTTGTATGGAGGCGGACCTAATTTATTTAATTTTATTTTAATATTTAGGAAAAAATATTTCGTAATAGTTGAAATAATTTCACGTTAATTGAATAAAATTTGGTAGATATAAAGTGCCTTCAATTAGTTCATTTTGTTACTTAAATAGTATGGTTGAATGTTAGCCTAATTAATTAATGTAGAAATCCCGGCATTCGTTAAATCAATTTGTGTCCGTCTCCATACAGCTCCAGCAACTTTGGCGCCGACACCAAAGTTTAGGTATAAATAAAGGCATCTGAATATCCGATGCCTGTTTATAAGAAATAAATACCTATATATATTTATCTATTAAACTGCTACCCGAGACATTCCATTGACAGCTGACACTTTCATAACTGGGTAAAAAAAATCAAACTACCCCAGAAACCAACAAAGCCTGCTAGGTGGGCGCAACCGCATTCCGGGCACCGACAGCTCACCAGGTGGGCGCTTTTATAGTACAAGCCGCCCGGTGAGCTGAGTCAGCAGCCAGGTAGTGAAAGTGTTAACTTTAACTTATTACAAATAAGAAGGAGCAAAAGATCATATATTCATTGTAGCAATGTTTTTCAGCTTATCACACAATTCACGTCTGCGAGATTTTTCAACTGCATCCAAAAGATCAAAAAACCATTTTTTACGATCTGCATTTTTCGTATACATCTCCAATATTTCCCTCGCTTTCTCTTCTATTTTTTTACTGTTGACTTGTATTTCATCAATCCTTCCTTCCTGGATACCCAAGTACCTAGCTAGGTTACGCCAGGAAGTACCTATTTCATCCACAATAGTTTGAATTATTCTTTCCCTCTTTTTATCACAAAGACCATCTGAAAATGAGCTGTACTCGCTTTTTTGATGGTTTTCTTTTAGGAGTGGTTTCTTTTGTTGTACTTCTTCAAGAGCTGTAATGAAAAACAAAATCAGTGCAGGCATATGATTAAAATGAATTTTAGAGTAATTTCTTCTCTTCAGATGTCATACTTAAAAAAAGAAACTACTTGTAGATTGTATCTTGTGAACGGTCAGTGAAAGCTGACCTTATATATTTATTTATAGTGCAACCAACTATTCCGTGAAATGGCGAAATTAGAAACTATGTGTTACTGAGTTCAAGTGCTCCGTGTGTGAACATTGTGGCGACACTGTTCAGTTCACAAAATATATGGCGCAATAACAAACCATTCTGCAAATAAATCATTTATGTTGCATGAAAGTATGATTCTGTAAGCATTTCTAGGAAGATATTTGAAAACATGCAACAGTGTTAGATTATTTTTTTCATAAATAGAACAATGAATTCTATGAGACACACATGCAAGAGGTCTATCTAATTCTAAATTTCATAATTATATAAACAACTGATGTTTGTTGTTTAGCTAGCTAAACCTACTCTACTCATAAACAAGACTTACCATATTGATTAATGTTTTGTTTAGGTCCTTGAGATTTCTCATAATTTTCAATGCGTTCGATTAATTCAAAGTTATCAGGAATTCTTTGAGCCAATACTTTTAAGGGCAAGATATTCTCTTCAGAAACTAGATCCCTCACTTCTAAGACCTTTAGTAACTGACCGATAGTAGTGATTTGTTCGAATCTTCTAGCAGAGTTGATATCATTACGATATAGATCCTTCAAGGCTTGTAAGATTGCGCTGTGTCTATCGCTCATACTGACCTTCAGAGTAATCAATTCCTTAAGCTTAGTGTACTCTGGTGATATCATTGTACGCAATTTGGTCGCATAAAGCGGAGGAATTTCGAGACGCACCATTTTTAGTTCAGGAATATTTGATCATTAGTAATACTAAACATTTTAGTTAGAATTTTCTGTTCACCAAGTAATTTAATTTACGAGTTGATAACTTACAATTACAACCTTACAAGATAAGATAGTCGTAGTCGTAGTATGTACCGAACTGTCACTGTCAAGTCATCAGAAATTCGTTCCGTTTCTCAGACAATTTTTCCGTATAAAACAAGATTTGACCTTTAGCAAATGCCTAATGCTGGCGCGGAATATCTTTTCACAATATTTGGAAAGCGTGCTAACTGTGATAATATCAGTAGTATATTTTAAGAATAATAAGAACAACTATAAACTATGTATGCTTTGTGACGTGTTTAGAATTATAATGCGACATAGTTGTGCTTAAATGAAACAGAACGTCAAGGGCAAAGGGGCTTCCCTGACAATTTGATATTAGGTCATCTCATCTCATTACCATTGCTCATCTTTGAGTTTATTATCGTCAGTCAACATTATTTTTACTCGAAAATATGACTCGCATAACCATTTTATTTTTTTCAAATGTTTATTATTTCATATCATTTTTTGTTACAAATGTATAATCATTTTTTTTAGAACTCAATATAATATCTACACACAATGTTTACTCTAATGGATGACGTACAGTTTTACTCTCAGCTTTTCTTTTCTCTGCATAAATGTGAAATGTAACTTTCATCTCATCCCATCCCACCCAACCAAACCTAATATAAACGGAAGGTAAGGTAATATCTACCTACGCCGCGAAACCTTGGTTCAGGGCAAGGCTCTCGGTGATCTCGGGCAAATCTCGGGAAATGATTGAATAAGTAGGTACTTAGATCAGAACAAATACCAACTTAAAAACAACCCTGTTTTATTTTTGAAGCAGGTAATAAGTAAATACATATTATTTTGTTTGGACCAAGACGAGTATTAAGTGGTTTAGGGTAACGTCTTTGTAAAAATACACTTGTAATACACGGGTAAATTACGTGCTTTTATTTTGTAGTATTTTTCGGATACTGGACTATTTAATCTTTGTCAATTACCACACGCACACTATAGGTTAATATCTACTGCGTATAATGCGTATTGTATCTACATACCTATCTACTTATACCTACAGCGTAGTAAATTTGTACTATTATAAAATAGTAATGTCTGTACATTGAAGTTAAGTATATTCCATAAATTTACATGACTACTTTATATAATATACGTACTTACATATATGAAGTACCCAAAGTAAAATATTTCGAAGAAAGTTTATTAGAGATATTGTCTTTGTGTGAAAGATGCTTGCGCAATATGCGCTTGAACCTGAGTTAAATAAGTAGGTACTTAGGCAGCGATTTGGATGACCAACTCAATTCAGCTTAATGATGAAATTATCGATGATAAATAAATACTTGTTTATTAAATAAGATGATTAAATGACAACACATTATTTAACGATGTATGCTTATTGGTCATCTTATCAGGATATGAGGCGCTTTG